>CAMAPF010000148.1:1752500-1940000 GCA_945859915.1 Cuscuta epithymum | reverse complement strand
TTAAACTCCGCTCCTTAAAGCAGGACCTTAAGAGGTGGAACAAGGAGGTTTTCGGGGACATTTTTGGGGAGGCCAAAAGATTGGAACAACTTACTTTAGAAGCTGAGAAGACCTATGAAGAGGACCCCACGGACTTAAATAGGGCTCTTTTCCATAAACAACAAGCTGATCTTTTAAAACGGGTGAGGCAACAGGATATATATTGGAGACAAAAATCAAATGTTAAATGGATGAAAGTTGGAGATGCTAACACGAAAATTTTCCATTCGGCCGTCAAAGATAAGGTGAGCAAGTATCATATATCCGCTATTAAGCTACCCGATGATGAATGGTGTTATGATGCTGATGAAATGGGGAATGCTGCGGTTGATTTTTACAAAAATCTTTTCAAATTTGAGCACACTGGCTCCTTTGACAAAGTGTTAAAGCACATTCCAACCATTTTATCCAGTGATGAAAATGAGTTGTTAGTAGCAATGCCAGGGGAACTGGAGGTACGGGAGGCAGTCTGGGGACTATGCCAAGATGCAGCTCCGGGACCGGATGGCTTTGGGGGCAACTTTTATAGAGGGTGTTGGGAAATCATCAAACAAGATGTTATTATGGCAGTTCAGGAGTTTTTCCTTGGTATAGCTATTCCTAAAGGGGTTGGCAGTGTAAATCTGGTGATGATTCCTAAAAAGAAAAATCCTGTTTCTTTTGGGGACTTTAGACCTATATGCCTCTCTACCTTCATTAGCAAAATTAACACACGTATCTTATCTACAAGATTGGCCTCCCTTTTACCCAGGATTATCTCTAATGAGCAATCGGGCTTTATGAAGGGAAGGGAAATACAAAATCAAGTTTCACTTGCTTTTGAGCTTCTTCATCATCTTGACAGGAAGGTACGAGCATCTAATTTGGTAATTAAGTTGGATATGGCTAAGGCTTTTGATAGAGTAGCTTGGAGTTTTCTGGAGGCGATCTTGGCAAAGTTTGGCTTTGGTTCTCATTTTATTAAATTGGTCATGGGAAACCTACAAGCATCCTATATTTCCATTATTCTTAATGGAAAATCCTTTGGCTTCTTCCAGCCTCAGAGAGGTGTTAAACAAGGTGACCCGCTTTCACCGTTGCTTTTTATAATTATGTCTGAAGCCTTCTCCAGAGGCTTGAATAGCTTGATACGTACTGGGAAAATTGAGCCTTTTAGTCTGGGTCGAGGTAATTCTATATCTCACCTAGCTTTTGCGGATGATCTTTTGATTTTTCTAAATGGATCAAGGAGATCTACAAAAAACTTCAACAAGTTTCTTAAGGACTATCAAAAGGCATCTGGACAACTGGTGAACAAGGAAAAAAGCTGCTTTGTGGTGGGTAAGTATGGCTCCATGGCAAGGATTTTACAGATAGAGAATGAACTTGGTATGAAGGTGTCCAAGCTTCCTTTTAAATATTTGGGAGTGCAAATTCATAAAGGAATCACTCGCATAGAACATTGCAAGGAACTTCTACAGGTTTTTGATAAAAAACTCTCATCCTGGAGGCAAAAGACTCTTTCACAGGCTGGACGGCTCACTTTGATTAAGCATGTTTTAAATGCTATACCAATCCATGTGTTGGCAGTAACTAAGATCCCAGTCTCGGTTATTCGGTTGATAAACACAAAAATTGCCAACTTTTTTTGGGGTATGAAGAATAACAAGCCAAAACATCACTGGGTTAGTTTTAAAAAGCTTTGCAGACCCCAGGATGTTGGAGGACTGGGCATAAGGGCAATTGAAGACATTCAAAAAGTATCATCTATAAAGCTATGGTGGGAATTTCAAATGGGCAGGTCAAATTGGTCAAGGGTGATGCAAAGTAAATATGGGAGAAGGGCCTTGGGGGAGGTTAAGCTTCCTGACTCTCCAACTTGGAGAAGAATATGTCAGGTTAATGAGGAGGCTGAAACAATGGTGGATAGAGGGACCACTTCTCTCAGGTGGAAGTATACGCAGAATGGGGAATTCACTACTAAATCTGCTTATATGGCTCTGTGGAATGGGAGGGGAAAGTCTCTATCTAATACAAATATTTGGCACTCAAGGCAGGTACCAAAAGTTAGAATCTTCTTATGGAAACTCTGGCACAGGTGTCTCCCCTTCCCAGAACAACTAGCATCCTTTACGGTTATCTACCCATCTCAGTGTCCTCTGTGCAAAGTTGCAACTGCTTCTCAGGACCATGTCTTGTTGGAGTGTACTTTGGCTAGGTCAATTTGGGGATTCTTTGAGGGTTCCCTGCAGATTAGAGGCAGAAGTTCCAATCTTATAAAGCTACAATTGATGAAATGGTGGATCACGGTGCATGGAAAAACTCTTGACTCTACTTACACGGCAGTGCTACCAGGAGTGATTACATGGCATATTTGGAAGGCTTATTGGGATGCAATTTGGGGCGAGCTTCCTCCAACTAGGGATGAAATTATCAAACAGGTCTGCAAATTCATGGTGACATGGAGCTTAGCAAATGACCATCTCAAAGGGTATGAAAAACTTAAGCAGGTGGGCTTATTACCTGGGGGCTTTAAGTCGAGGAGACCTAGAACCAGCTGGTGGGTTAAGCCCTTGCCAACGAGGATGAAGCTTAACTGGGCAATCTACCGACAAAATGGGAGGTCCTCAGCAGGTTTTCTGTTGAGGGACCACACTGGAGCTGCGGAGGCGGCTCATGGCTTTCCGCTGAGTGGCTCGTCGGATGTGGAAGCGGTTTTCCGACAGGCGCTGGAGTGGGTGGTGTCTCTCCGTTATCTGCGGGTTGATGTCGATATCTCTAATGAGAAGGGGATGGATGGGCTTCTTTCTGTTGCAGGCCGTTTCAATTTGGATATAGCTTTTGGGCTTATTTCGGTCCAAGTTAATCAAGCGGCGAGACATGTTGCCAAATTGGGTCAGTCTGGGCTGTTTACATGGAAGTCTGGTGACATCATGTCACGAGAACTCTGCGGAATTTTTAAACTAGACTCGATTTCAACGCCTTATATTTTCACTTAGCGTTTATGGATTAAAGGGAATGCCCGATAATCCTTATTTTCACCTTTTTTCTCCTCTCTCTTGTATTCAATCCTTTATTAATTAAATAATGGCAACTGTCCCCCGGCTTTTGCCCCACCGATGGGTGGTTTGCCTTCCGGGGTAAAAAAAAAAAAAAATATATATATATATATATATATATATATATATATATATATATATATATATATATATATATATATATATATATATATATATATATATATATATATATATACACACACACACACACAAATGTTCCTGTCAGGTATACCTGACAGGAACCGCCGTCCGGCTTCCTCCTTTTGGGGGCCTTCCCGGTGGTATTTTTTGCTCAAATTTTTTTTGTATGTTCCTCATCAAGTCTAGTTCATCTATACCATATTTCAGAAAAAAATTCAATCGGGAAGGTCGTCAAATGATTTTTGCAAGTTAACTGGTCCGGAATATGTATTTTCCGGACCAGTTAACTTGCAAAAATCATTTGACGACCTTCCCGATTGAATTTTTTGCTGAAATTTGTTATGGATGAACTAGACTTGATGAGGAACATACAAAAAACAATTTGAGCAAAAAATACCATCGGGAAGGCCCCCAAAAGAAGGAGGCCGGACGGCGGCTCCGGTCAGGTATAGCTGACCGGAAGATTACTCTATGAGTAATCTTCCGGTCAGGAATTTCCTGACCGGAGTGCCGTCCGGCCTCCTCCTTTTGGGGGCCTTCCCTGTGGTATTTTTTGCTCAAATTCTTTTAGTATGTTCCTCATCAAGTGTAGTTCATCCATACCAAATTTCAGCTAAAAATTCAATCGGGAAGGTCATCAAATGATTTTTGCAAGTTAACTGGTCCGGAAAATACATATTCCGGACCAGTTAACTTGCAAAATTTATTTGACGACCTTCCCGATTGCATTTGTTGCTGAAATTTAGTATGAATGAACTAGACTTGATGAGGAACATACAAAAAAAAATTTGAGCAAAAAATACCACCGGGAAAGCCCCCAAATGGAGGAGGACGGACGGGGGTTCCTGTCCGGAAATTCCGGACAGGAATATTCCTGTATATATATATATATATACATATATATATATATATATATGTATATACATATATATATATATATATATATATATATATATATACACATATATATATATATATGTATATATATATCAATTTTGGTTCAGGTGAGAAATGCATCTAGTGTGAGAAATGAGAATGAATCTCAGCCATTAGATTTACGAAGTTGCACTAAAAATGGCTTTATGTCGCAGTAATATTTAAATTGTTTCATGTTGCACTAATATTTGACGACGTTGCACCAAAATAGCTTCATGTTGCACTAGACAAGTGTAATACGGATTTTTCAAAAGTATTTACAGAAATGCCACCGTGCTAGATTGCATATTCCAGTGCATCATGAAGTGTCTTTTACTTCAACTTAGTCGAATTCAATGACTAAGATTCATTCTCACTTCTCACCTATAGGGTTATTCTCACTTGAACCTTACCCTATATATATGTATACAGGAGTATTCCTGTCCGGAATTTCTGGACAGGAACCCCCGTCCGGCCTCCTCCATTTGGGGGCCTTCCCGGTGGTATTTTTTGCTCAAATTTTTTGTGTATGTTTCTCATCAAGTCTAGTTCATTCATACCAAATTTCAGCAAAAAATTAAATCAGAAAGGTCGTCAAATGATTTTTTCAAGTTAACTGGTCCGGAATATGTATTTTCCGGACCAGTTAACTTGCAAAAATCATTTGATGACCTTTCCGATTGAAGTTTTTGCTGAAATTTGGTATGAATGAACTAGACTTGATGAGGAACATACAAAAAAATTTTGAGCAAAAAATACCACAGGAAAGGCCCCCAAAAGGAGGAGGCCGGATGGTGCTCCGGTCAGGAATTTCCTGACCGGAAGATTACTCATATATATACATACATATATATATATATATATATGGTGAGGTTCAAATAAGAAGAAGCCTTTAGGTGAGAAATGAGAATGAATTTCAGCCGTTGGATTCGACTATCTTGCAGTAAAAACACTATATTGCACTAAAATATGCAACCTAGTTTGGTGGTATTTTTTGAAAAATCCGTATTACAGCCGTCTAGTGCAGCATGAAACTGTTTCGGTGCAACATCGTCAAATTTTAGTGCAATATGAAACAATTTTAGTGCAAAACTGCAAAAATTTAAATCTTACTGCAACATCAACCTATTTTCAGTGTAAAAACGGAAATCCAACGGCTGAGATTCATTCTCATTTCTCACATTAGATGCATTTCTCACTTGAACCAATATACTATCATCCGTTCTATAATTCTTGCAACAGTTTGACTTTCACGTTTGTCAATGCACAACTTTGACTGCAATTATATTTGATTATGTATTAGTAAACATTATAAAAAGTTGATATTTTGGAATAGTTCAATAACATTTTATACATAATAATTTGATTATGTATATTAGTAGAACAATGTTGCAAGAATTATAGAACAAAGGAAGTATATATATATATATATATATATATATATATATATATATATATATATATATATATATAGGGGTGAGATCATATACAAACTATTCCTCTCATGCTAACCTACAAACTGCCTACAAACTGTCACAAACTATGCATCTTCACATTATTTGTACTGCATATTATAGTTCAAAGTGTTGCATATCATTTGTATTGCATATTTAAGTTCAAAGTGTTGCATATTATTTCTATTGCATATTGAAGTTCACAACGTGCATCTTTACAATTTTTGTACTGCATATTGAAGTTCAAAGTGTTGCATATTATTAAGTTTGTAGGTTAGTATTTCAAGAATGGTTTGTATTTGATCTCTTGTGTGTGTGTGTGTGTGTGTGTGTGTATATATATATATATATATATATATATATATATATATATATATAGATTTTGGTTCAGGTGAGAAATGCATCTAATGTGAGAAATGAGAATGAATCTCAGCCATTGGATTTACGAAGTTGCACTAAAATTGGCTTTATGTTGCAGTAATATTTAAATTTTGCACATGTTGCACTAAAACTGTTTCATGTTGCACTAATATTTGACGGCGTTGCACCGAAATAGCTTCATGTTGCACTAGACACGTGTAATACGGATTTTTCAGAAGTATTTACAGAAATGCCACCGTGCTAGATTGCATATTTCAGTGCATCATGAAGTGTCTTTTACTGCAACTTAGTTGAATCCAATGGCTGAGATTGATTCTCATTTCTCACCCAAAGGGTTCTTCTAACTTGAACCTTACCCTATATATATATATATATATATATATATATATATATATATATATATATAAAATATTATAAACACCAATGAAGGTTTGGGTATTTTTGGTACATTAAATGTGTTGGTGTAACACAAAGCATTATCGTCTTGTACATTATGCTCTTATCATTATACATATGGTATTGCTCTTATTTTCCTCCGTTACCTCCGTTAATATCCAAGTGTACATTGTGCTTAGTCGTCTCTTCCCTGACTTGACATTGTTCATTCATTCTCAGAGTTTTTTAATTTAATTTTTCCCAATTCATTTAATTTCATTTAATTTGGAATTTTAAATGTGTGGTGCCTTTTCAGGCAAAAAAAAAAATGTGTGGTGCCCTTCATCGTTGTTTGAGCTATCTCATTCCTACTACTCAAATTAATTTATAATCGTTCCAATTGGATTTTAGAATGAGAATTTTCCTTATAAGCTTTGGATCAGTTTTGCAAGAAAGTAAATCCGTAATGTGAAGCGTCAAATAGAAACGATATCTATTACGTGTAAGAAAAACGATATCTATTACGTATTACGGATTAAGCTTTGGTGTTGTTGTTAATTATTTCAATTTAATTTGTTTTGAATGGTATGTGCGATTTTCAATCCGTGATCTGAAAAAATGAAATGTATCGGTATAAGATACGAATGATGAAGAACTATCAACCAAGGACCTAACATTTTGTAGGTTTTGATTTATTTATCATTTATTCAATAACTAATTTTTGGTAAATGTTTTTTCACAAAAGTTTATTAGTTTAATAAAGCTAAATAATATTTTTAATTTTTTAAAATAACAAAAATTATAAAATTCATGACAACTAAGGTCCTAGATAGATATATTTCAATCACTTTTTCTTTTAAAGCAATTTTCTGATCTGATCTGAATGCTTCTGATCTGATCTGAATCTTTCTGATCTGATCTGAATCTTTCTGATCTGGTCTGAATGATTCTGATCTGATCTGATTAGATCTGAATAAAATAAGAATAAGCAATAAGTAATAAGAATAAGACGAATAGAACAGCACCTTAGTTCATTTATCTCTCATATTCACAAACCTCAAATACATAGTTTTTACTGTTCTAACTTCACACAAAATATCAAATATGGAATACGAAGTATACATTTTAGATATTTTTTGAAATATTAATTTCCCATTCTCACTAAATCAAATCCACATTAGCCATCTGCTTTTAACCCTTCAATTTATATATCCGATTCTCATTCTTGTGTTTTGCTTTCATTTGAAATAGGCATAGGGTATATGCATTTTAGGTATATGCTTGACCGGTTTGAACTTGCAAGTGTACAAGTGCCGATATAGTAATAAATTCCGGTAAAATACCGGGTCGAATCCTCAGGGAAACGTTGTTTAATTTAGTCCGAGAGTAGATGACTTTAAATGAGTAAAGTGCAGGGATTTTGAGTTGTGTGTTGTTATGAAAACAACAACTTGGTTCTTCTTTTTAATTTTCAGAGATATAATTTAAATTAATTTGATTAAAGTGATTGATAACAACAACTAAGGCTTCGGGAATCACTTAAATGCTTTAATAGGGTTGAATATTAGTTCTTTACCAATAATTATGAATACGATGTCGCTAATATATTCTCAACTCCGGTTAAGGCAGCGAGAGCGTGGTTTCCGTTACGTGTAAGTCCCGTTACGGCTTACATTCATCTACCGAAAACCCCGTTGAATATCAAGACATCACACCCGTATCATATAATACCGGATATATTTCTATTCTCGGTAATATATATGTTTATCCTTTAATGTTCATAGTTTAGACTTCAACGTTAATTGCAAGCATAAACTAAGTTTAACATACTTCTATGTTGTACACCATAGTCATAAACAATCAAAATGTAAAGGATAAATCACAATTTATTAGTTTAGAACTTTTATCAAACACCTAGTGGGCATAGAAGTTCATCCCTAGCCTTAGCTAAGAACTTAGCCTCTAATGCTCATATTAATTACAAAAGTGTAACTAAGATAAAGGAAATACAATAACATACAAGAAATAATACCTAGAACCAATTGTAGAGGAGAGAAATGGCTTCTTCTCCAACACTTCAAGAGAATGCAAAAATAAAATATAAAAACTGAAATTTAAGCTTCAAGGATGGATTGATGATCTTGTTTGATGAATTGGGGGCTTTATATAGGCTAAAGATTGACATCTTTTAGTCTATTCGAGCCCAACAATCAAGCATGGAAGATATATTTGATTAGCTCATGAGGAAGATGAGTTTTTTTCCATCAATATATCTCAGCACGATCTTTTGTATTTGCAGGATCAGGCCTACCCGGCGCCGGCCATCAGGCCTACCCGGCGCCGGGTAAGCTACTGGATTGGCTGGTGCGAAAATCCGACGGGCCGGCGCCGGGTATAGGGTGGACCGGCGCCGGGTATCTCCCCTTTTTGTATTTTCTCCACTTTTCGCTCCATTTGACGCCCGTTGTTGACCCCGATGTGCCGGTTCTTGGTCCCTTTTTCCCCATTGACTCTCGTTTCTTCATTTTTGACGTCTAAGTGCGATTTCGCTCAAATTGGGATTTTTATCTGTTTTATCTTTGAAAATTTGTACAGATAATCATAATTACCTATATAAAATATAGATAATTGTTGTGCTTATCAAATACACCCACACTTGAGCGTTGCTAGTCCTCGAGCAATGTCGTCACCTTGTATGTTTTGGTTAGTTTCAACAAAGACATATACAAAAATAAATAAATTTTTTAAGAGAGGTAAAAGTGGCATATAAACTCTTTTCTCATTCTCGGTCCAAAAACCATTTTTTTTTATTTTAATTAAATACAAAAAGTGTCATTTAGATTTAGAAAACTGCTAATACTCTTGAGAATAAAGGAGTGATTTGTGACTGTGACTCTTTTGGGTGAGTGGGATGGCTTTTTGGTGTGTTTTTGACTTTCAATTGTATGAATCAATTGAACTACTAAATTGAGACCATGAGTTGTTTACTTTTTTTTTTAACTCATTTGAAAAAGGTCTTCAACTAGTATTTACTGAAAGTCATTTGATGATGCCAATTTATTTGATGAGGTGTGAGAATGGGTTTTGTGTTCCAAAATGGTGCTTGAATGTAGTATTGACCATTTTTTGGAAATGAAGGAAGGAGATGCTTTCTAGTCACAAGAATTTATTTTTTTTGGAGTAATTTTCAAGAGTAAAGAGTAGTCTAAAGAAAATGATAACTTTTGTAAATAATAAAAAAAAACTTTCTCAACCAAATACCCTTTAAAAAGAGAATTATGACAATTTTACCTTCCTAAAAAAAAATAATTTTGCACACAAAATTTGTTTTGAACTACCCATGAGATGCACCCCCCCACACTTATAATACATTGTCTCAATGTATCATGCATGATAAACAAGTACTTTCAACAACATCCACAATAAAGGTGTGTTTAGAGGAAAGTAATGTCATGAGAAAAATGAGATAAGAGCAGGGGGAGTCACTGGTGTGGGTCGGTAGGGGGGTACCCATGTTGGGAGTAGTAGTAGTTGGTGAATGTGTCGAAACGCTCCTCAAACCTTTGTTGGCGTGCGTCCTGCTCGTCCATCCGCGTGTGCATTCGAGCCATGGAATGCATCAAGTATGCCATCGCGGGATCGGTGGTGTGTGGTGGCTGTGGTGGTTCGGGTGCGTCTTCATCATCGTGAGCATCTTCCATGGCCTCCTCATTTACTTCATCATCATCTCTGTGCAAGCCTATTCCGTCGGCAAAATACCATTTTCCAGAGTTGGACAGTTTATGCTTGAGGGCAATCATTGTTTCTTTGTCCAAGACATTAGATTCATTGGTATAAGCAACTTCCTCTCCATCAAAGTCAACCTGAAAGTGCCTGAAAATCTTGGTGAGTAAAAGCGGGTGACAAAAGTTTTTTGAACCTTGTTTGGAGATCACCACATTTTTCATATTTTTTAGGAGTCGTGGTAGTGGTATCCCTTCTATGTCTCATAGGCCAACTAGCATCTTTTGAAGAAGGTATAGATCAATCCTCCTAACCAAGTGGCGGTCACTAGCATGAGGGACAATGTTGAAGCCAATAAGATAGACGAGTAGGCGAGCGTGAATGTGCCATAGATACTTGGTCTGTAGGTTTATTTTGAGCCCGAAGAACCGCCGTGCATCCGCCTCATTGTAGGAATTGTCACTTAGAATGCCGGTTTGATTGTATTCCAAGGTGGGGCCTGTGTTGCTAACTTCAAGGATGCTTGAGAGGAGGTCCGGGTCAACTTTGATGCGTCTCCCTTTCACCGTTGTTTGGATTTCCGCGTATCCGGTCTCTTTGTCCGAGACATTAGCGTAAAACTCCCGGACCAACCGGGGGTAATACGCTCCTGTCAATGTAAGCATCATTGCCCATCCAAAACGGGCGAAGATCTCAGTGAGCTTGAAAACAGCGTCGATGTCCGGGTGCACTGTTTTCTCCTCCACAATTTTCCATTTTTTTCGCTCCTCGTACCACTTTTCATTTTCAATCGAAGTGAAACGGTTGCCGGTGAAGGAGGAAGATGAAGCGCCATGATTTTGTTTTCGTTTAGGGGCCATCGTGCAAGGTTAGAAGAGAAAATAGATACACAACACCATACATTTCATCAATCCAAGGTATATTTTCCTAAATTTTCATTAATTTCCCAAAATTTCAAGTTTAATCTCAAATTATGCAATCAAGATGTTTGGAATGTTTATATATCAATACAAAGTATTTCAATATCATCCAAGTCATCAATTGTAGAAATAATTTGAATTTAAGCAAGAGATTTGGACCTAGGGTTCGAAAATGAAAATTTTGCAAGAACTTCCCCCAATTCTCAACATTAATCTCAAATTCTTGGCAACAATCATGTTTACATTCATCATATGAGCACAAGTAATCAACTTTGAACAATCATAAACATATAATTTTGCCAAAGATCGAAAAAAAAGAAGAAATTCGAAAATTTGAAAATTTGGGGTTTTTTGCCTTTTTACCTTGAATTGATGGAGAAGAAGCTTGAAGATGGTGTTGTGGAGCCTTGGGAGGGATGGATTTAGACTCTTTTGACTTAGAACTCAAAGCTATGGAAGATTTGGGGGGTGGGGGTGGCGTTCTTTGGAGAGCTCGACCGAGGGGGAGGGAGGGTTATGTCTCGCGCAATGCAAAAAAAAACGACTGGTCTGTGTTTTAAACAGCAGACCCGGCACCGGCCATAAGGCCTACCCGGCGCCGGGTAAGCTACTGCCTCGCCCCCTGCTTTGATTTTAAGAGTACCCGGCGCCGGCCATCAGGCCTACCCGGCGCCGGGTAAGCTACTGCCTCGCCCCCTGGTGTGATTTAAGATAACCCGGCGCCGGCTGGTCAGTGGACCGACGCCGGTTTGCGCATGTTTTTTTTTTTTGTTTCAATTATAAATAAATATGAATGTATTTTTGTAAATGAACATATTTATTTATAATTGAGTTTTGTTCAATTATAAGTAGAATATGAATATTTTGTAAAACTGATCACATTTATTTATAATTGAAATTATTTTGGTTGGGTTGCCTCCCAATTAGCGCTCAGTTTAACGTCGTAGGCTGGACGCAACGTACCTTTTTACTCCTCCAATGGGCAAGCGGTGGTTGCCGAGGTGATATGATACTCCATGTATGGCTTGAGTCGGTGACCATTTACAAGAAATGGTGTTTGGTCATCCTTTTGAATCATCATTGACCCGTATGGTCGGACCTCGGTGATTGTGAACGGTCCCGACCATCGGGATTTTAGCTTTCCGGTAAAAAGGCGAAGTCTAGAGTTGAAGAGTAGTACCTTTTGGCCGACGTAGAAGTCCCTCCGGTTGATGTTTTTATCATGCCAAGCTTTTGCTCTTTCCTTGTAGATGCGGGAATTCTCATATGCATCCCTTCGGATTTCTTCAAGTTCCGTCATTTGGAACATCCTTCTTTTCTTTGAGAGTGTAGGATCAAGGTTTAGCTTGGAGAGTGCCCACTGTGCTTTGTGCTCAAGTTCCACGGGAAGATGACATGATTTTCAATAGACAAGTCGGTATGGTGACATGCCCAACGGTGTTTTGTAAGCCGTCCGATATGCCCATAGCGCATCATCTAACTTTAACGCCCAATCTTTTCTAGAAGTGACGACTGTTTTTTCTAGAATTGATTTAATGTCTCGGTTGGACACTTCAACTTGCCCATTGGTTTGTGGATGATAGGCTGCTCCGGTTCGGAAATTGCACCCATATTTCTTTAGCAAGCCAGAAAAATGGGCATTCTTGAAATGTGTGCCATTGTCACTTATGATGGTACGGGGCACACCAAACCGTGAGAAAATGTTTTTCTTCACGAACTCCCCCACACTTTTGCTAGTGTTGTCGGGTAGAGCTATCGCCTCCACCCACTTTGAGACGTAGTCCACGGCCACAAGGATATAGCTTTTCCCATATGAGTTAGGGAAAGGTCCCATGAAATCCAATCCCCACACATCAAAGAGTTCAACCACAAGGATCATATTTTGAGGCATTTCATTTCTCCGGCTAAGATTTCCGGTTCTTTGACATCGGTCACACGCTTTCACATAACTCCTTGCATCTTTGAATAATGTTGGCCAGAAAAGACCACATTGGAGGACTTTTGCCGTTGTTCGGTCCGGTCCATGATGACCACCACAAGGAAGGTTGTGACAATGGTTTAAGACGGACATGATTTCCTCATCGGGTATGCATCTTCTAACAATTCCGTCGGCACAATGTTTGAAGAGATATGGTTCATCCCAATAGTAATGCTTTACATCACTTAGGAATTTTTTTCTTTGATGGAAAGTGAGTGATGGAGGTGTAATTTCTTTTGCAAGAAAATTAACAAAATCAGTGAACCATGGTAGTTGTACCTCTTTGATCGCCATGTTTTGCTCATATGGGAAATCATCTCTTATCTCCTCTTCCTTGGGGTTGGGGGTGCCTTCAAGTCGTGAAAGATGATCCGCCACAAGGTTTTCACTCCCCTTCTTGTCTCGGATTTCAAGGTCAAGTTCTTGGAGTAATAAAACCCAACGAATTAACCTTGGTTTGGCATCCTTCTTGTTCATGAGATATTTGATGGCGGAGTGATCGGTATAAACAATCACTTTTTGGCCAATGAGGTAAGATCGGAATTTGTCAAAAGCATAAATGACGGCTAGAAATTCCTTCTCGGTGGTGGCATAATTGAGCTCCGCATCATGAAGTAACCTCGATGCATAGTATATGGCATGAAGTTTCTTTTCTTTTCTTTGCCCAAGTACCACACCGATAGCATGATCGCTAGCATCACACATCAATTCGAATGGAAGAGACCAATCCGGTGATGTAATAATAGGGGCCGTGGTAAGAGCTTCCTTTAAAGTGTTGAAAGCTTTGAGCCGAGTTGGAGTGATTTCAAAAGGGGCATCCTTGGCTAATAAATCGCATAGAGGTTTAGCAATTTTTGAGAAATCTTTAATGAATCGCCGATAGAAACCGGCATGCCCTAGAAAACTTCGGATAGCTTTCACCGAGTGTGGAGGGGGTAACTTCTTTATGACTTCAATTTTTGCTTGGTCGACTTCAATGCCTTTGGAGGAAATTTTGTGCCCCAAGACAATCCCCTCGGTTACCATGAAATGGCATTTCTCCCAATTGAGAGCCAAGTCGGTTTCCTCACACCGAGTTAACACTTTCTCAAGGGAAAGTAAGCACGAGTCAAAAGAATTCCCAAAAACATAAAAGTCATCCATAAATACCTCCATGAAGTCTCCCACCATGTCCGCAAAAATTGCCATCACACATCTTTGGAATGTCCCGGGGGCATTGCATAACCCGAATGGCATCCTTCTATAGGCAAATGTGCCAAAAGGACATGTGAATGTTGTCTTTTCTTGGTCCTCGGGTGAGATAGCTATTTGAAAATAGCCGGAGAACCCATCCAAGAAACAAAAGAACTCATTTCCCGCAACACGCTCTAGCATCTCATCCATGAATGGAAGGGGAAAGTGGTCCTTCCTTGTGCCGGAGTTCAATTTCCGGTAGTCTATGCACATCCTCCAACAGGTGACCATTCTAGTAGGAATTAATTCATTCTTACTATTGGCTACCACCGTGATTCCACCCTTTTTTGGAACGACTTGAACGGGGCTTACAAATTTACTATCCGAAATGGGGTAAATTATGCCATAGTCAAGGAGTTTGAGAACTTCCTCCTTAACTACCTCTTTCATGTTGGGGTTTAGCCTCCTTTGATGCTCCACCGTTGGTTTGTGATTTTCCTCCATAAAAATCCGGTGCATACAAAGAGAAGGGCTAATACCCTTAATATCCGCCAAGGACCATGCAATAGATGTTTTGTGATCCTTCAATACCCATAGTAATTTTTCTTCTTGAAGAGATGTGAGTGAAGAAGAAATTACTACTGGGAAAGTTGAGTTGTCTCCAAGAAATGCATATTTGAGGTGCTCCGGTAAAGTTTTCAAAGATGGTTTTGGTGGGACCTCAAGAGATGGTTTTAATGTGGACTTACTTGTTCCAAGATCTTCAAACTTTTGTCAGAATTGTTTGAAAGGGGCTCCGGCTTGTAAGTACATAACTTCCTCAAGAAGTTCATGGCTTTCTTCTTTTTCATTGCATCCTAGTATGATGCAAGTCTCCAAAGGGTCTTCATGAATGATTTTCCCAAAACACTCTTTAGCCAAAGTGTCAAGAATGTTAATGTTAAAACAAGAGGGATCATCATGGTGCTTCTTCAAAGAATCCCAAACATGGAACTCTTGCTCTTCATCTCCAACACGGAATTTGACAATTCCGTTCTTGACATCAATAAGGGCAGCTGCGGTGGCTAAAAATGCCCTTCCAAGAATGATAGGGATCTCCATTTCCTCCATCTCCAAAATAAGAAAGTCCACAGGGAAGTAGAATTTTCCAACTTTAACAAGCACATCCTCCATAACTCCAATAGGGTAGCGAATTGATCTATCCGCAAGTTGTAAGGCTATGGTGGTTGATTGAAGTCCCCCACACCAAGCTTTTTAAATAAAGAATGGGGCATGAGGTTGATACTAGCACCAAGATCACAAAGGGATCTTACCTCTCCAATCTTGCCAATAGAACATGGCACCGTGAAGCTTCCGGGGTCCTTCAATTTAAGAGGGAGTTTGTTTTGTAGGATGGCACTACACTCCTCCGTAAGGGCAATGGTAGCAAATTCTGCCAATTTCTTTTTATTTGAGAGTATGCCCTTCAAGAATTTGGCGTAAGATGGAATCTCCGCTATCGCTTCGGCAAATGGAATGTTGATGCTCAATTTAGTAAAAATATCAAGAATTTTCTATATTGAGCACCATCATTCTTTTTCTTCAATCTTTGAGGATATGGAATGGGAGGAACATAGTTAGCCATATTGGATGGTGGCACCATATGTTCCTCATCTCCATCTTCGGTTTGCTTTTTCGGGGTCTCCTCCTCTTCTGGCATCTTCGGGTCCTCCGTCGTCTTACCACTCCTTGTGGTAATGGCCATCACGTTCTCCCTTGGGTTCATCTCCGTGGTTGTAGGAAATTTGCCTTGCTCCCTAGAACTTACTTTTTGAGCAAGTTGTCCCATTTGTACTTCAAGATTCTGAATGGATGCCTTGTTGTATTGCTCAATGGTGTCAATGCGTTGGTTGAGCTTCATATTTTGATCTTCAAATCGAAGATCCAACTTGGTGAATTGAGAGTGGAGATTCCCAATGGATGCCTCCACTCTATGATGATTTTCCTCATTTTGGGCCTTCATGCTTGCCATGCTTTTGGACATGAATTGCATCATATCCTCCATGGTAGTCTCCTTGGGTTGCCCAAAATTAGGTGCTCCGGATTGGGGTTGTGAGGAACTAGCTTGTGGCTTCCACCTTTGTTGATTTGAATAGTTATTGTTCCCCCGATTCCCATAGGAGTTCATATAATTTACCTCTTCAGGTTGTTGAGATAAATCACTTTCCGGGTTCGGTATGCTCTCCACATTGGCTATTTGTTTGACTCCTCCCAATACGGCTTGTAGAGCCGTTTGGAACTTTTGCTCAATCTTTGATTCCATTTCTTCAAGCCTTTTGTTTATCTCCGTCGTGATAGAGATTTCATTAATCCCGACCACTTTGTAATCACCTCCTTGGAGTTGAGGATTCGAAGCAATGGATTCAATGATTCGGAGTGCTTCGGTTTCATTCTTGTTCCCAATATAGCCCTCGGCTCGGTTGTCCACAATGGCTTGACAAGATGCGTTCAAGCCATTGTAGAATGTGTCAATTTGAAGGTCTAGGGGAATGCGGTGATGTGGGCATTCCCTTAGCAATGATTTGAAACGCCGCCATGCATCTTGAAAGAGCTCACCATTTTGTTGTTTGAAATTGAAAATGCGTTGTCTAAGCTCTTGAGTCATGGTGGGCGTATAGTATTTAGACATGAAGGCATTGTATATACCTTCCCATGTAGTGTAGCTTGCCGGGGCCTGTTCTAGGAACCATCCTCTTGCTGCCCCTTTGAGAGTATAGGGGAAGCATTTGAGCTTGAGATCATCTTCGGCTAGCTTGTTCCTTGGAATCCCTTGGATGAACCCATAGAACTCCGTGATAAAGTTCAATGGATTCTCCCCCAATTGACCATGAAACTGAGGCATAGCATTGAAGTAGCTTTGCTTTAGTTCATAGTCCCTCGCATCTTCGCTTAGCACAATGCAAGAGGGGGAGGTTGCAACAACGGGCCTCTTCCGTTCGTTGAGTGTGGGCATCATCTTTGTGGCTTTTTGCTCCTTCCGAATGTGTTTGCAAGTTTTTTCTATTTCAAGATCAAGTGGTTCAAGAAATTTAGAACCTCGACTTCTCAAATGCATGCAAACACAAAGGAATATCTACACACACACAAAAATAAACCCTTCCAAGATCAAGTGAAGTTGTGAAAAATAAATAAATAAAATAAATTCAGGATTTTTGATTGTTTGGACTTTATTAAACAAGACCGTTTCCCCGGCAACGGCGCCAAAAACTTGACCGGTTTGAACTTGCAAGTGTACAAGTGCCGATATAGTAATAAATTCCGGTAAAATACCGGGTCGAATCTGTGACACCGCACCCGGATGTACTTGAATTTGAAACTTAAAATGTACTTGAACTTCCTAGCGAATAAATTTCGTGTGATTGATTGATACATTTAATTAATGTGAAATTAATTAAATTAGTTATCGGGTCCATATTATTGAGAATGGGCTACCAAATATTTAGTTGGGTTATCGTAATAATTCTAAGAGCCCAATAAAGTGCCAACCAAAGTTGACGATAATATTTGGACAACCCGAGTATTATGTTGGCCCAACCTGTCAAAAATAGCAAGAATAATTGGGAGAAACTTCTTACACCCAATTGGGATATTTCTTACATGAGTTGTACACTCCAAATAGTGGAGTTGATGCTAAACATAGGGGGAGGGGCGGACAAGACATAGGAAGTCTCATTGAGACAAAAGTCACACCCCCCATGACCCATTTCCACTTCATAATTGGGAGGGATTGAGATGAAATGTCTCCCTATCATTTCCTCATCCGCACACCACAAACAAAGAGAGTAAGAGAGGTGAGAGAGCTCTGGGAGGAAGCCTTTCACAAAGCTCAAGCTTGAGGAAAACATCAACAAAGGGAAATCCAAGAAGAAGAGAGCTAGAAGTGAGGTAACAACCATTAACTAGTATTATTTTGTATGATTTTTTAAGAAATCATATGGTGTATTAAACATGGAGTTCTACACGTTTAAAAGTGTAGAATAATGTTATAAAGTGGTGGTATTTAACTTAGAAGAGTCGTGGAATCGATAGGAGTTGAAACCACCGGAAACCGCCACTTGAAGGGAGCTGTTCGTAGTTGCAGACCACGAAAGCCGCCCAGCTTTCGTGAAAGCCGCCCGGCTTTCACCATTCTGCCCAGAAGTTTGCTTTTGATCGGTTTAGAACGAGGGTTGATCGGAGGGCTTAACGAGGACAACTATTTCAGCACTTCATAAGGTGAGGATGGCTGACTATATTGCTTATAATCTTTGGGTTAATTTCGTAGGATTACCTAAAGTAAATAAATGTGATTTTCATGGATTATTAATGATTAATAATGCCTAAATGAAAATATTGTTGTCAATGAATAAAGGAGCATAATATACAAATTTAAGGATAAATTGTGTATGATTATGTAATATGAGCATATTGGCTTGATGAAGGGATTAATTACAAATAATGTGTTGAAATATAACTATAACTTCATATAAGGATATATGAGTGATTAAAGGTTATATTTTGTATATTGATATGAACTATATTTTCAATGGAAAATTAGTTTGGAAATTGTCTATATGACTATGAGTTGAAAATGAGTTTTGTTGGAATTTATCCGACTAGTATTATGATACTAGTCGGGGTTTTGGAATGAAATATATTAGAATTGATCCAAGGTTTGGATTGTAAATTGTTGAGCCTTAAGTAGTCTTAAGAGATACTAAGGTGGATAAGTGATGCTAGGGGTAGTCCTTAAGGGATACCCAAGATAAAGTGAATAATAAATTGATCCTAGGAATAGGATTGGCCTACGGGTGTATTCGGTAGTCTTTAAGGATTAGCCGATAGAGTATTGGAAATTAGTAAGGACCATGGCCCTTCCCGACTCTAGAGAGCGGGGTTGGATAGCATGGACTTACATCGTGATCACGGGTTAGGGTGGAATCCGAACCGGAGACCTTACGAGGCTCCCGACAGCGGTAACACATAAGATAGGACCCCGAATGGACCTTACCTTCCTACGGGACGATGGGTATGAGTTCAGGGGCGGGATGTTGGACTCCGGCCCGGGGACCCGGTGAGGCCTCGGAGAGCGGTGACAAGTCTCGTAAAGGATGATAAGACCTACGGGCGGTGTCGTGCTAACGACGGGTATAATGAAATATATGAAATGGGCCGTGTGCCGACAAATAAATAAATTTACTATTTTATAGAGATAATAAGTGGGAAATATAAATTATTATTTATATTATGATATCACCCTATTTTGAGGGTCTTAGAAATTGAAACATTGATTATACTTGGTATAGTTGTCATTGTACTTGTCAAATGCTTCCAAGTACTGACCTCCCCTTCACGGGGGAGGCCACCTCACAGTTTCAGGTAGGGAGTAGAGCTTGCTACCAGTGCCCGTTGCCTCGGGAAGATCTAGGAAGGAAGGCGTGGTTCGTGCTTCCTCCGTCTCTATTTTAAAAACATTTCAATTAATGCTCATGGATATTTTTGAATGATTATTGGGGCTTGTATGCCCATGTTTGCCGGAGTGTGGCATAAACACTTGTATTAAACGTTTCCGCTGATTTCAATTGATTATTTTACATTATGTTTGTTTATGGATGTACTATTGTGAATGATATTCAAGACGCCTAGTATAGTATGGATGAGTTGGACTGCGGTTGACTATTCGTACTGTACGGCGGGTTGTTGACGTGTCCGGTAGGTCCGGGGCGTGACAATTAAGTTGGTATCAGAGCCTTAGTCCGTAAACTTCATAATGAAGCTTCGAAATTCTTTTGAAAATGATTTTGAAAACCATGAGCATAAAGTTTTGTACTTGTAGAACTTTTGGTACTTGAGTTGCAAGGTCTCTAATTGTTAAGATGGTACCCTTAACAATTGGTATGGCGGTGATTTGAGCCAAAAGATGTCTTTAAGTACCTATCCGTCACTTGACAATTGATACGAGTCTAATGGCTCATTCTAAACTTCTTTCAGAAATGGAGCCAATTGGAAGAATCACTAGGAGGAACCCGACGGGCCGTGTACCGGGTGGATCCGAACGCGGCAGCCGGGGGTCCACTAGGGTGTCAAGGGGAAGGGGCCGTGGAGGCCAACAACAAACCGTGAGCGACGGTCACGTTGACACGGAGAGTGAGACTTATTGGTCCTATGAGGACTCAACCTATAGGCCGGAAACCGAGCCGGTGGAGACCCCTTATGAAGGGGATGATGATGATGTTAGTGACGAGGAGCAAGATGGCTCCTTGGCAAGAATTGAGGCGCTGCTCCAACAATACCACCGAGAGCGCGAGGAGAGGAGGGAACGCCGAAGGCGCCGGGTGGGGCAACCTTCGGGTATGGCTTCAAGAGGAGGAAGCCACAATGCATCTAGAGTCCATGTGGAACCACATGGAGGCCGAAATGATGGAGGTCCAACCATAAGGATCTCCAAATTTATCAAAGAAGCAAGAGACTTGGGGTGCAAACCCTTTGACGGGACCGGAGACATTTCGGTTGCCGCCCAATGGATCAAGAGGTTGAATGAAGCAGCCCTTGACATGCAAATCACGCCCAACCTTAAACTGAGAATCGCGGTAAGGTTGTGATAAGTCCATTTTCGTACTTATTTTTCTTATCAAATTTAAGCGATTTTTGAATGAAAATAGAAAGAAAAGACACATTTTATATATTTCGGTTCAAGTTTCATGAAATCAGGTAAAAATCACATCCATAATATGTTTGGCGGGATTTCGGGTCAATTGAGCACAAAATGAGTCAATTTGAGTGACAAATGCATTTATACCGGAAGAAGCAAGCATTTTATCAAGGTGATTCAGAAGACAAAGTTGAAGAGCAAGAAAAGCCGCATCTGCCAGACAAAAGTAGCCGAAGGCGCCCAAATAGGCGCCCAAAATGAAGGCCTCCGCGGCCGCCTACGGTATTTTTGGAAAGTCAAACTTTGACTTTGACCGGATTCGGAAAAGACCGTAGGCGGCCGACACTGGACGGAAGGCGGCCGCCTACGGTGACCGCCTGCGGCAGAAGACGACGAAGCAACCGCCGGCCGGTGGGATTTGACGGCAGGCGGCCAGACAGGAACGGCAGGCGGCCGCCTGCTGGACCGCCTGCGGCGGCCGGGATCCGCCGGGATCCGCCGCGATCCGATTTGACAATGAAAAGACGGCAGGCGGCCGATGTGTGACGGAAGGCGGCCGCCCTCTGTGGCCGCCTACGGCTGACGGGGACCGGCCACCGACCGCTGTCGGCGACGAAGACGGCAGGCGGCCGGAGAGAGGCGGAAGGCGGCCGCCTGGTTGGCCGCCTTCGGGAAAATTTCTCCTATAAATAGCCCGATTTTTCCTCAACTCAAACACACCTCTTCCAACCCTAAATCAGTTCAAAACACCTTCTTTCTTCCTCCATTTTCGAGCTCCAAAGGTTTTAGAGAGAGAGAAACTTCAAATCTTCATATCTTCTTCATTTTAGCTCCAAATTGTAAGTTCTTTATATTTATTTTCATCTTCTCAATGTGTAGAATCTGAATCTGTGCTTTGTTTCTTCGATCTGTTCTTCGAAAATTTCCAGATTATTTTTCAAGTATTTCGCATTTCCTTCCAAAAATTAAATAAAATAGTTATTGTTGTTGAATTCATTCCAATTAATTATATAGTTGTTCACTAGCCTCAAGGTAGTTATTTATCTTAAGAAATTAATTTTTCACGAACCAGAAGTAATTTTTAATTAATTTTGATGATTATTTGATATTAGTTCATAATTTAGATTAAATACTAGAAAAGAAAGAAAAAAATGAGTTCGGCCCTATTTACAGTTTAGTTAACTTAAATATCATTACTAGTAGTTAATATAAAATTTGGTACGAATTTAGAGTATTTTTTATTAATTTTCGGTAATTGCCTTATATTATTGCTTAAATCAAAATAAATACTAAAAAAGGAAAAAAAAATTAGTTCGGACCTGATTACAGTTTATTCACAGTTATATACCTCCCAGTAGCTAAAAATAAAATTTATAACGAAGTTAGCATATTTTTAGTTGCTTTTTGCATTTTCTAGTTAAAATTGGGAAAGTTATCAATTAGTTGTTAAAATTGGATTTTAGTTTCAAAAATTCGTAAAAAATTACAGAAAGTTGTATTTTAGTTCCTACAAGTTTATTGTTCCAGAATATAATTTTTGTTTAATTTTTGCTATCATACATGTTTAATTCCTTGTTAATGTTGAATTTAATTATTATATCGTTAATTGTAAAAATGATAATGAGTAGCTAAATTTGTTAGGGCATGAATTGAGTAAAGGAATATGGATTGACTTGTTGACCTAAAATTAGGGGGTAAAATTAATAAATTGGACTAGTTGTTTAAAATGATGAAATAGTAATTAATAATAGTTAGCCATTTTCATTAATTAAATTCTTGGAAAATTAATTCTAACTTGTCTATGAGATTAGAAATTAATTTAAGCCAACCATATTTGAGCACATTAATAAGGCCTAGAAATAGGATAATTTAATGAAAAGGATTTACATCTTGTCTATGAGAAATAAATTCAATTGCTAAAATAAAGAGTTTAACTAGTTAATGAATTTGGCTATTTTTATTAATTAAAATATTGGAAAATTATTTCTACCTTGTCTATGGGTTTAGAATATAATTTAAGCCAACCATTTTAAACACATTAATGATACCTAGAAATAGGATAAATTAATGAAGATAGTTTCTATTCTTGTCTATGAGGAAAGAAATTATTAGTCCAACTTTAGTCTTAATTTCCCTAATTAAGAGGTCCAAGAACATATCCATTTCTAATTACTCAATTCATTGCCCTTATTTGCATCCTTGAATAATCAGTCTTTATACATTAATCTTTAAATTGCACCTTGCTCCTAGTTATAATTTAGCATAATAAAGAACAAAAACACTTTCCTATATTGAAAAGGCTTCCAACGATTAGCGATAGCCCGTGACTAAAATTAAATTAAGAAACTTCTCCGCCATTCCTCAAGAGACACGACACTCGGGGAAAAACCGAAAGGTTAGACTCCGTTTTACTACAACGCCGCGAAAGCGGTTATCAAATGGCGCCGTTGCCGGGGAATGGCACGATTATTTCTTGATTTAATTCTAGCATAGGTGAATTCTAGTTAGGGAGACTTTTTCGCCCTTGCGACAATTTGTATAAAGATTTCAGGATAAATGAATGCACACCCACTCTAAAGGAGTGGAAGGTCTAATTGAACTTGATCCTGAACCTGAACGAACTTTGTGGAAAAATCTTTCAATCCACAAGAAACCAAGCATGGCGGGAGAAAGGACGGTGTTGCAAAATCTTACGCCAAACTTCATCGAGGATGATAGTATCAGCGCACCGGCAATCGAGGCAGCCAATTTCGAGATCAAACCCGCCATTGTCAACATGATGTCCAACCATCAATTTGGCGGGTCCAAGCAAGATGACCCTAGGGCCCACATGTTGTGGTTCACCCGAGCATGCCAAACGTTCCGCTTTAACGGAGTGACCTCCGACGCCGCAAAGTTGACCCTATTTCCCTTCTCATTACGGGATAGGGCATCTTTGTGGCTGAATAGCTTTCCAACGGGTCACTTCACAACATGGGCGGCACTGCACCAAGCATTCATGCAAGAATACTTTCCTCCATCGGCAGTTGCTAAAATTAAAACAGCAATCCAGAACTTTAGGCAATTCCCGATGGAGTCCTTAAGTGAAGCATGGGATCGTTTCAAGGATATGAGAAACAAATGTCCACTCACACTGATGGATTCTAGTAGCTTGATGTTCCATTTTTACAATGGACTTCAAGTTAGTAGCAAAAAAGAACTTGATTTCTCTTCTCAGGTGGGATCATTCCTTGACATGGCACCCAACACCAACGAAGCTCTGGTGGAGAAGGTCACTTCAAATGCAAGATACTGGTATGACGAAAGAACTCCAGCAGCAACAAAACCAGGCTATCTTGAAGTTGACCAACTCACGGCCTTAACAGCAAAGATTGAAGGGTTGGTCGTGGAAGTAAAGAATCTGAAGAATGAAAACAATCACACCAACCAAGTCAACAACATCGGTGCTGTCCCGAATCAACAATCATCCCGATACTTCGGGAACTCAAGCTCTGCTCCACAGTCATCTCAATTTAATACTTTTTCACCTGTTTCTCATTCAACTGAACTTGTACTCTCATGTGAGATATGTTTTGGTCCACATTTGACCAACTCGTGTCAATTAGTCGATGAATGTAATGTAAACAACAACAGGGAAGTGAACATGCTGGAGTACGGCCGAACAAAACAAGAAGGGCCATGGGCGAATCAGGGCAACAGGGGGGGTAACTCCAACTACCCTCCTCAGAATTTCCAAGGAAGGAATTACCAAGGTAACCAATGGCGGGGGGATTACAACAATGGTCCTCCTCGCGGCGGTTATCAAGGTAATCAAAACTACCCCAACAATAATCAAGGGAACAACTTCCAGAGTCGGAACCAGGGAGGTGCACCAGCCCAACAGAACAACCAAGCTTATGTGCCTCCACACCAACGACAAACGGAGGCTGCCCAGCCATCAGAGATAGGCTTGTTGGTAGCAGAACTGGCAAGGACACGGGAGGAAATAACAAGATACAAGGCCAGCACTGACAATCAGATCAAAAATCTGATGATGCAAATTAATCAGAACAATGTTCCTGGTCGTCAGCCAGGCAACTTGCCTAGCACCACGGAACCAAACCCCCGTGAACATGTGCAAGCCATCACTCTCCGAAGCGGGAGACAAACAACTGTGGCTGAGCAGAAAGACAAGGAAGAGGAAGGTACCCCGACCATGGAACCTGAGAAACAAACTGATGCTCCAACTGAGAAGAGCATGGAACCAACACGCCCTAACACAAGGGTCACTATCGTCAAACCTTCTCTCCCGTTTCCTTCACGGGTTAGAAATGATGACGATAGCAGGAAGTACAACAAATTCCTGGACCTACTCAAACAACTCCACGTCAACCTGCCGCTGATGGATGCCCTAGCGGAGATGCCCAAATATGCCAAGTTCTTCAAGGACTTGCTGACGAACAAGAGGCAGCTGCAGGAACTCTCAGTCGTGGACTTGAACGCGGAATGCTCGGCCGTGGTTCTAAGGTCAATACCCGAAAAGCTAAAGGATCCAGGTAGTTTCGCTATCCCTTGCTCTATAGACAATTTCAATTTCAATAATGCTCTAGCTGACTTAGGGGCAAGTATCAATCTGATGCCTTCCTCTATAGTCGAAAAGCTAGGACTCGGGGAAATGAAACCCACTAGGATGTGTCTTCAACTGGCTGATCGCTCAGTCAAATATCCGAAAGGAATTGTTGAAGACGTCTTGGTCAAGGTTGACAAATTCATTTTCCCAGTCGACTTTGTAGTAATGGACATGGAAGAGGATAGGGAAACACCTCTTATTCTGGGAAGGCCCTTTCTGGCTACCGCCAGGGCCTTGATTGATGTCACTGATGGCTCATTAACTCTAAGAGTCGGAGATGATCTTTGCACCTTCCGACTCTCAGATGTTATGAAACACCCCACAGATTCCTTTCAAGGATGTCATTTTCTTGATACCTTTGAGTCTATTGAAGGGTATCTGTTTGGGGAAGAAAATGGACATGTAACTGATGAAGCATGTCTGTTAAAAGAAGCCAACAGTGATGTGAGTGATGCATGTGAGAGTTGTGAGGATGCGCTGATTGATCAAGCTTCTAACGAAGTATTGACTGAGTTTGAGGGGGAGAAAAATGAACAAAACTTGAAAAACGACCACCCCCTCGAACTAAAGAAACTGCCCGACCACTTAGAATATGCATTCTTGGATGACGAAGGCAAATGCCCTGTCGTCATCGCCGCACACTTAAGTGAGGAACAAAGGGAGAAATTACTTGGAGTCCTTAAGACACACAAGCAAGCAATTGCTTGGAAACTTGAGGACATCAATGGAATTAGCCCCACCTTTTGTACCCACACCATCAAAATTGAGGAAGGGTTTAAACCAGTTGTCCAACCACAACGACGTTTAAACCCAAACATGATGGAAGTAGTGCGTGCCGAGATTGTCAAACTGCTGGATGCGGGTATCATTTACCCCATCTCTGATAGCCAGTGGGTAAGCCCTATTCATGTTGTCCCCAAAAAGGGGGGAATGACCGTCATGAAAAATGAAAAGGGCGAACTTCTACCCAGTCGAACTGTTACCGGGTGGCGAATGGTAATCGATTACCGCAAACTGAACGAAGCCACCCGGAAAGACCATTTTCCCCTTCCCTTCATCGATCAATTAATAGAGAGGTTGGCAGGCCATAGTCACTACTGTTTCCTGGATGGCATGAGTGGATACTTCCAAATCCATGTCAACCCGGAAGACCAAGACAAAACTACGTTTACATGCCCGTTTGGGACCTTTGCTTTTCGTAGGATGTCTTTTGGTCTCTGTAATGCCCCTGCCACCTTCATGAGGTGCATGATTGCCATTTTTGAAAAATACATTGGCCACTTCATGGAGGTATTCATGGATGACTTCTCTATTTTTGGGGAAACATTTGAAAAATGCCTTGAAAACCTGGAAAAAGTACTTATCCGCTGCAAGGAAACCCATTTAGCCCTAAGTTGGGAGAAATGTCACTTCCTTGTGAAAGAGGGTATAGTACTTGGACACAAAGTGTCAAGTAACGGGGTAGAGGTGGACCGTGCAAAAATTGAGACGATAGAGAAACTTCCTCCACCAACCACGGTAAAAGCCATCCGCAGCTTCTTAGGACACGCGGGCTTTTATCGTCGTTTTATAAAGGATTTCTCTAAAATCGCAAAACCTCTCACCCGGTTACTTGAAAAAGATGCGGTTTTTATATTCTCTGATGAATGTCACCATGCTTTCCAAGCACTTAAAACACAACTGATCAATGCTCCTGTGCTTGTGGCCCCGGATTGGAGTTTACCCTTTGAACTCATGTGTGACGCTAGTGACTTAGTAGTAGGGGCCATCCTTGGTCAAAGGAAGGACAAGAACTTCCACCCAATCTACTACGCTAGCAAAACTCTGTCAGGGCCACAACTCAACTACACTACCACTGAAAAAGAATTCCTTGCTATTGTTTGTGCTTTAGAGAAGTTTAGGACTTACATCATTCTTTCGAAGGTTATTATCTATACCGACCATTCGGCCATTAGATATCTCCTCCAAAAGCATGATGCTAAGCCTAGACTGTTACGCTGGGTTCTTTTGTTGCAGGAATTTGATATTGAAATCAGGGACCGAAAAGGGTCTGCTAATCAGGCAGCTGATCACCTCTCGAGGTTAGATGCCGAGTTAGCAGAAACTTTCGGAAAATGCGAAATTGAGGAGCTTTTTCCTGCTGAGAGATTGATGGCGATTTCCGCCAAGGAGCAAACACCGTGGTATGCCGACATTGCCAACTACCTTGTTGGTAAAGTCGAGCCTACCGAACTGACAAGGCACATGAAAAGGCGGTTCTTATCAGAAGCAAAGCACTATTTTTGGGATGATCCATATCTATTCCGAATTTGTGCTGACCAGGTGGTGAGAAGATGTGTTACTGAAGCTGAGGCAAGGGACATTCTGGAGCATTGTCACAGCGGTCCTACTGGGGGCCACTTTTCAGGGAATAGAACCGCAAGGCGGGTTTTGGACTGTGGGTACTTCTGGCCCACGATTTTTAAAGATGCTAATGTATTTGTTTCCTCTTGTGATAACTGTCAACGAATTGGGAACATTTCTGGGCGCAATGAGATGCCCCAACACTTTATCTTACCTTGTGAGGTATTTGATGTTTGGGGCATCGACTTTGTTGGACCTTTCCCAAGCTCAAGAGGAAACAAATACATTCTTGTGGCCATTGATTATGTTTCTAAATGGGTCGAAGCCCAGGCCTGTGTCACCAACGACTCTCGAGTAGTCGTGAATTTTCTGAAAAAGCTCTTTACCAGATTTGGTGTGCCCAGGGTTTTGATCAGCGATAGAGGGACTCATTTCCACAATGACCCAATGGCTAGGATTTTGGCCAAATATGGAGTCCAACATCGAAGCGGAGTAGCGTACCACCCCCAGACTCAGGGACAAGTGGAGAACGCTAACAGGGATTTGAAGTCCATTCTGGAGAAAACTGTTGCCCAGACCAGGAAAGACTGGTCAACTAAACTTGACGACGCTCTTTGGGCATTTCGGACTGCTTACAAAACCCCGATCGGAACCACACCTTTTCGCCTTGTATACGGGAAGTCTTGCCACTTACCCGTCGAACTCGAGCATAAAGCACTTTGGGCGATGAAAAATGTCTGTTTTAAACTGGATGCTGCAGGGAAGGAACGATTTTACCAGCTGAATGAACTGGAAGAGTGGAGAGCGCAAGCTTTTCATAATTCTAAACTTTACAAAGAACGGGCCAAACTCTACCATGATCAACACATCAAGGCTCGTGATTTCAATGCTGGAGATAAAGTGCTGTTATTCAACTCCCGGTTGAAGCTCTTTCCAGGAAAGCTTAAGTCAAGATGGTCCGGACCGTTCAAGGTCATAAAAGCTTACCCCTACGGAACCGTTGAGATTGAAGATGCTAATGGGGGTCCCTTTAAGGTCAACGGCCACCAACTTAAACTCTACCATGGCGGCCCGATTGAAAAAAGCAAGGAGATTCTCTATCTCCAAAAATTTTGAACCAAAGGAGGACATTCGTCAAGCTAGTGACGTTAAAGAAGCGCTCATTGGGAGGCAACCCAACAACCAAAAAAAAAAAAAAAAAAGAAAAAAAAAAAAAAAAAAAACTAACCCAAAAATATTTACTTTGTTTATTTCTTGCAGATGTCTGGAGGAAGACGTGACGATCCCATTTTCGAGGAGCCACCACTAGGACGGGAAGACCCGCCACCTCAGCCTGATATCCCATTTGCTACTATTGCTGATCGCAGACGCTTCCAGGCATGGGGGCAATACCGCACACTCCTTCCTCCCATGATCCTGGACCCGACGATGCTAGAGGAATGGGGGTACTGGGATGAGATTGATTCCCTGCTAGGAGACTCTTTATGGCGGAGGATTCTATTCGTTCAGGAGAGGGCCAGCCTTCCATTGACGATGGAGTTTCTGTGCTCCGTTCAGTTCACTCATTACGGACAGGCTGTGCAGGAGGGTGCTGTTATTGGGTCAGAGTCTCGGATGAGGTTTACTATTCTAGGCATGGAGCACTCCATAACTGTGGCTGAGCTCGGATGGAGGATGGGGCTCTATACCCCAGCATACACACAGACTGAGGAGTTCCGTGCTCTTCCGACCCGCTTACCCGAGGCATTTGACATTGATGAGTTCTGGCACAGACACTCCACAGACACCAGATCATTTCTCCGGATGCACCCCCATTCGAACAAATGGAGGGAGACTCACTGGTACATACTCTCGTTCGTACTTTCTTGTGGTTTTTTTGGACGACCTAACAACACAAACAGGTTGTCCAAAAAGGACATACTATTCTTTTGGAGTTTGATTCACCGCATCCCGGTGAATATGGCTGTCCTTATGGCTCGTTTCTTCCGGAGCCAGGGGAAGACTGTGCGGCGCACTATCCAGGCAGGGCCTTTCATCACTACTCTCGTTAGATCATTCTACCCAGATCTAGACATTCCGGGGCTACTGCACTTACAGGATAGCATCCGCGTTCTTCGATCCTCATCCTTTACCAACATGAGGATCAAGAAGAAGCGGAATACTCAGGAGCTCCCAGGTATTGAGCAGCCGACCCAGCAGGGTAGTTCTTCTCGACCCTCAGGACATGAGGGATCTAGCGAGCCCTTTTCAGACATGCCTAGCGCCGCAGATTGGAGAGCGATGATGGAGGGGATGCGGAGTCTCCAGACTTCAGTTGTTGAGATACGAGATGCACAGGAGAGAGGATTCCAGGAGATGCGAGATGCGCATGCGACGGCCCTAGGAGAGTTCAGAGACTTTCGATTAGCTCAGGAGAGAGCCACCCGGGATATGCAGGAGGAGTTAGAGACCCAGAGGCTAGATATTGATGAGATGAGAGACTGGCTTAGGCCACACTATGGCCCTCGGGATTACGCAGGCGATGCTTAGTTTTGCTTCTTCCTTGACATTTTTTTTTTTTGTGTTTGTTTGTTTCTTCAGGTTGGACATTGCGCTGCTCTTTTGACTTGAATGCTCTTACAAACTGACTATGGATGATGTAAGGATTTTAAAAAAACCATTTTACTCCTGTTTCATTATTCCTCTTCACAAAATCTTTTCAAAACTCAAGTGTGAGGAAAGAACCAAAAAAAAAAAAAAAATGTGCCTTTATTTCCCAATTTTGTGCCTCAAAAGAAGACCTCGAGGGCGAGGTCCAGCTCAAGTGTGAGGAGGTTGCGTTTTACACTCAAAAGTCAAAACCTTGTTTTAGAACAATCTTTTTACTATTTTTGATATGAAACATTAATTTCTCAATTTGTTATCAAATCATAAAATACTTTAGATAATCACCCTTATTATAAGAATTTACTTTTATTATTATTTTTGAAAACTTAAAATTGTTATGGGTTTTTGGTTGCGAATGTAAAGGTCCGAATTTGTTTTAATTGGACATTCATTTTATTCATTAAAAAAAAAAAAAAAACATGTTACTACTAATAAACCTCTTCAAAACTCATTGTTATAGGACAATTCCATCTCCGAAAAGGGGCTCTGTTTCATTCGTTAATCACAGTCTGTGAGAATGAAATATGCATTTACCATGGGATAACACCGCCAACAAGAGTGAAAAAGAGCAAAAAAAAAAAAATGGTGAACAAGATGAATGTCCAAATTAAAATAATGAAAACCTTGGGATAAGGAATTGATTGGTGGTTTAACATAATAAATAGTTTTTCTTAAGTAATACTAATTTTAAACTCTTGTATTTTGGGTGATTTTTCTAAAATGTTTAAAAATTGAGAATAAAAGATGAGGTTTTTGTTTCTACTTCTTTAAAATAGCAATTAGATTGTAATACAGTTAGGCTTACCTTTTGAGTGTGTTTACAACTAATTCGTCGCTTGAGGACAAGCAACGCTTAAGTGTGAGGAGATTGATAAGTCCATTTTCGTACTTATTTTTCTTATCAAATTTAAGCGATTTTTGAATGAAAATAGAAAGAAAAGACACATTTTATATATTTCGGTTCAAGTTTCATGAAATCAGGTAAAAATCACATCCATAATATGTTTAGCGGGATTTCGGGTCAATTGAGCACAAAATGAGTCAATTTGAGTGACAAATGCATTTATACCGGAAGAAGCAAGCATTTTATCAAGGTGATTCAGAAGACAAAGTTGAAGAGCAAGAAAAGCCGCATCTGCCAGACAAAAGTAGCCGAAGGCGCCCAAATAGGCGCCCAAAATGAAGGCCTCCGCGGCCGCCTACGGTATTTTTGGAAAGTCAAACTTTGACTTTGACCGGATTCGGAAAAGACCGTAGGCGGCCGACACTGGACGGAAGGCGGCCGCCTACGGTGACCGCCTGCGGCAGAAGACGACGAAGCAACCGCCGGCCGGTGGGATTTGACGGCAGGCGGCCAGACAGGAACGGCAGGCGGCCGCCTGCTGGACCGCCTGCGGCGGCCGGGATCCGCCGGGATCCGCCGCGATCCGATTTGACAATGAAAAGACGGCAGGCGGCCGATGTGTGACGGAAGGCGGCCGCCCTCTGTGGCCGCCTACGGCTGACGGGGACCGGCCACCGACCGGTGTCGGCGACGAAGACGGCAGGCGGCCGGAGAGAGGCGGAAGGCGGCCGCCTGGTTGGCCGCCTTCGGGAAAATTTCTCCTATAAATAGCCCGATTTTTCCTCAACTCAAACACACCTCTTCCAACCCTAAATCAGTTCAAAACACCTTCTTTCTTCCTCCATTTTCGAGCTCCAAAGGTTTTAGAGAGAGAGAAACTTCAAATCTTCATATCTTCTTCATTTTAGCTCCAAATTGTAAGTTCTTTATATGTATTTTCATCTTCTCAATGTGTAGAATCTGAATCTGTGCTTTGTTTCTTCGATCTGTTCTTCGAAAATTTCCAGATTATTTTTCAAGTATTTCGCATTTCCTTCCAAAAATTAAATAAAATAGTTATTGTTGTTGAATTCATTCCAATTAATTATATAGTTGTTCACTAGCCTCAAGGTAGTTATTTATCTTAAGAAATTAATTTTTCACGAACCAGAAGTAATTTTTAATTAATTTTGATGATTATTTGATATTAGTTCATAATTTAGATTAAATACTAGAAAAGAAAGAAAAAAATGAGTTCGGCCCTATTTACAGTTTAGTTAACTTAAATATCATTACTAGTAGTTAATATAAAATTTGGTACGAATTTAGAGTATTTTTTATTAATTTTCGGTAATTGCCTTATATTATTGCTTAAATCAAAATAAATACTAAAAAAGGAAAAAAAAATTAGTTCGGACCTGATTACAGTTTATTCACAGTTATATACCTCCCAGTAGCTAAAAATAAAATTTATAACGAAGTTAGCATATTTTTAGTTGCTTTTTGCATTTTCTAGTTAAAATTGGGAAAGTTATCAATTAGTTGTTAAAATTGGATTTTAGTTTCAAAAATTCGTAAAAAATTACAGAAAGTTGTATTTTAGTTCCTACAAGTTTATTGTTCCAGAATATAATTTTTGTTTAATTTTTGCTATCATACATGTTTAATTCCTTGTTAATGTTGAATTTAATTATTATATCGTTAATTGTAAAAATGATAATGAGTAGCTAAATTTGTTAGGGCATGAATTGAGTAAAGGAATATGGATTGACTTGTTGACCTAAAATTAGGGGGTAAAATTAATAAATTGGACTAGTTGTTTAAAATGATGAAATAGTAATTAATAATAGTTAGCCATTTTCATTAATTAAATTCTTGGAAAATTAATTCTAACTTGTCTATGAGATTAGAAATTAATTTAAGCCAACCATATTTGAGCACATTAATAAGGCCTAGAAATAGGATAATTTAATGAAAAGGATTTACATCTTGTCTATGAGAAATAAATTCAATTGCTAAAATAAAGAGTTTAACTAGTTAATGAATTTGGCTATTTTTATTAATTAAAATATTGGAAAATTATTTCTACCTTGTCTATGGGTTTAGAATATAATTTAAGCCAACCATTTTAAACACATTAATGATACCTAGAAATAGGATAAATTAATGAAGATAGTTTCTATTCTTGTCTATGAGGAAAGAAATTATTAGTCCAACTTTAGTCTTAATTTCCCTAATTAAGAGGTCCAAGAACATATCCATTTCTAATTACTCAATTCATTGCCCTTATTTGCATCCTTGAATAATCAGTCTTTATACATTAATCTTTAAATTGCACCTTGCTCCTAGTTATAATTTAGCATAATAAAGAACAAAAACACTTTCCTATATTGAAAAGGCTTCCAACGATTAGCGATAGCCCGTGACTAAAATTAAATTAAGAAACTTCTCCGCCATTCCTCAAGAGACACGACACTCGGGGAAAAACCGAAAGGTTAGACTCCGTTTTACTACAACGCCGCGAAAGCGGTTATCAGGTTGCTTGAAGGGATGGCGTCCAAATGGTGGGATGGGACCAAGACCAAGTATGGGGAGGATGTCGTTTGGGAGGACTTCCAACGGGAGTTCTTTGCCCAATATTATTCTGATTTTGAGGTGAACAAGAAGGTTAGGGAATACACCCTCCTAACCCAAGGGGGAAACATGACAGTGAAGGAACTTGAGTACAAGTTCCGGGATCTCGCCGACTACATACCGGAGTATGCTTGTGACGAGAACCGAATGGTGAACCACTTTTGGGACGCCCTTGACTTGGAAATACGTGATAGGGCAACACAATTGCCTAACATGACCTTCGCCCAAGTGGTAGACCAAGCCTTGAAGGGCGAGAAACAGTGGGAGGAGAGGAAGAAAAGGGACGCCGAGGAGGCGAAGAAGAGGAAATGGGAGAGCAATGGCCCCCAAGGTTCTAACAAGAAGGGGAACCACGGGGGAGGTGGCTCATTTAAGGCCCCTGCCCCACCATCGAGGGCGAATCAAGGCCCAAGCGGGCAAGCCTCGAGGTCTCAAAACTCGGGAGTACCAAGGTGCAGCAACTGCAAGAAGCTTCACCACGGCAAGTGTCGTGATCCCCCGAGATGCTACCAATGCGGGGAGGTCGGGCACATGAAGGTGAGTTGCCCACAGCTTGGGCGAGGTACAGGTTCCGGACCGAGTAGTGGGACCATGGTGAGCAGGAACCGAACGGGAGCACCAAGTGCAAGCATGGGGCACGGTGGAGCTAGCACAAGCAATGCACCGTCCGTTAATCAAGGGAGGACCCAAGCGAGGGTCTATGCGATTACGGAGGCCGATGCACGTGCTAACCCGGACTCCGTTGCGGGTAAATTCATGAACCTTTGATGTTAATTTCTTGTGAACCTTTTAAATGTTGAGATGTATAAGTTATATGGCCAACCCCGCCTGTTTAAAGTTCAAAGGAGTGGACAGATATCTGCCTGGGGCGAAAGCCGCCCGGCTTTGATGAACGTCGCCCGACGTTTGTCTATGGTTTATTACATAAATCCTACGGCGACCATAAGCCGCCCGACGTTGACGAAAGCCGCCCGGCTTTCGTGCTTGATTTTTGGTTAAATCATTCGGCGTATAAAAACCGGCCGCGTTTCGTAAAAACCGGCCGGCTTGTGTTCAGGAATTCCGGTATGGGGCGCTGCTAACGAAAACCGGCCGGCATTCGTAAGAACCGGCCGGCTTTTACAATTAAAAAGTTGGAATTCTTTCGGCGACCGAAAACCGGCCGGCTTTGGCAAAAACCGGCCGGCTTACGTAACCAGCCATTCCGGGCTGAAGGCCAAAGTACGAAAACCGGCCGGCTTTCATGAAAAGCGGCCGGCTTTCCCTCATTGGTACACGGTGTTGATTTTAGGTGGGAACCGGGATGGAATCGGGATGGGGCGTTAGCTGACGATCATCCAAACCATAGCCGGGGTACTCTATAACCTAAGAAATGAGTCTAATAAGTGGGGAGTGTGTCTTACATTGCTTATGAATGTAGGAACACTAAAGATTAACGGGAGAGACGCAAGAATCCTCATTGACACCGGGGCGCAACGATCATTCGTGAGTGAGGCGTTTGCCGGGGGATTCGAAGAACCACTTGTACCGATGGCTCAAGCCCTATTGGTATCCACACCTCTAGGGGAAGACATCGAGAGAGATAGCCACTATCCATCGTGTGAGGTGGAAGTGGAGGGCCAAAACTTGACGTGTGATTTCGTACCGCTGAGTATGATTGAATTCGATGCAATCCTGGGGATGGATTGGCTTGAGAAACATCATGCTAGGGTCGATTGCTACACAAAGATACTTGAACTCGAAGGCGATGAAGGGGTAACCTTACGCTTCGAGGGGGATCGGGCCAAATCCAATAGTTGTATCATATCCGCCGTAAGAGCTAGGAGTATGATGAGAAAGGGTTGCCACGCATATCTAGCATACGTGGTAGACAAAACAAAGGAAGAGACGAGCATTGATGATGTGAGGGTGGTATGCAAGTATCCGGATGTCTTTCCAAAGGACTTACCGGGACTTCCACCCGATAGGGAGATTGAATTTGTGATCGAGGTCGAGCCCGGCACCAAACCAATCTCCATACCGCCATACCGCATGGCACCCGCAGAACTTAACGAGTTGAAAACCCAATTGCAAGAGCTTTTGGATAACGGTTTCATTAGACCAAGTCACTCCCCGTGGGGAGCACCAGTCCTTTTTGTGAAGAAGAAGGATGGAACACTTCGAATGTGCATTGACTATCGTCAACTGAACAAGGTCACAATCAAGAATAGGTATCCTTTGCCTAGGATTGATGACTTGTTTGATCAACTACGAGGAGCAACCGTGTTTTCAAAGATTGACTTGAGGTCGGGGTACCATCAATTGAAGATCAAAGAGGATGACATACCGAAGAGTGCCTTCCGCACTAGGTATGGACATTTTGAGTTCCTTGTTATGTCGTTTGGGTTAACAAACGCCCCGGCGGCATTCATGGACTTGATGAACCGAGTATTCCATAAATACTTGGACCGATTCGTGATCGTGTTCATAGATGACATCTTGATCTACTCAAAGAGTGAGGAAGAACATGAGGAGCACTTGATACTCGTTCTTGAGACACTACGGGAGAAGCAACTCTATGCCAAATTTTCTAAATGTGAATTTTGGCTTAAGGAGATTGGCTTTCTCGGGCATGTGGTTTCGGGATCGGGAATTGCGGTTGATAACAAGAAAATAGAAGCCATTACCGAATGGGAGAGGCCAAAGAACGTCAAGGAAATTCGTAGTTTCCTTGGGTTGGCAGGCTACTACAGAAAGTTCGTGGAGAAGTTCTCCGTTTTGGCATCACCATTGACGAAGCTCACTCGTAAAGGAGCTAAGTTTGTATGGGATGACAAATGTGAGAAAGGTTTCATTGAACTAAAGAGGAGATTGACCGAGGCACCGGTACTCGCATTACCCAAGCAAGGTATGGGGTACGATGTCTATAGCGATGCTAGCATCCAAGGGCTTGGATGTGTGTTGATGCAGAATGGGAGGGTAATTGCCTATGCTTCACGACAGTTGAAGAAGCATGAGGTAAACTATCCTACTCATGATTTAGAACTGGGGGCAGTGGTATTTGCACTGAAGATTTGGAGGCATTATCTCTACGGGGAGACATGTCATATATACACTGACCATAAAAGCTTGAAATACGTGTTTACTCAGAAAGAGTTGAACATGAGACAGAGGCGATGGATGGAGTTGATAAAAGACTACCATCTTATCATTGAGTACCACCCCGGTAAAGCCAATGTGGTGGCAGATGCCTTGAGCCGGAAGAGCTCATCTGGGGCATTGATAGCTAACTTGAGGGCTTTAAGAGCCCAACTGGAGGTATCCAGTAATGGAGCCTTATTGGCACGATTTGAGGTGAGACCTACTTTGCTTGATGAGATCAAGAAGGGTCAGGAAACTGACGAGGAAATCATGAGGATCCGGGAACGCATGCAAGCGGGACCAGTGGAGGACTTCAGGGAAAGAGACGATGGTCTCTTATTATTTCGTGACCGAGTGTGTGTACCGTCGGATGAGGGGCTCCGAAAGTCCATCTTAGAGGAGGCTCATTCATCGGCGTATGCTATGCACCCGGGAGGTACGAAAATGTACCGTGATCTGAAAGAAAGTTACTGGTGGTCTGGTATGAAGAGAGAAATAGCCGAGTACATCAGTAAATGCCTTACTTGCCAGCAAGTTAAGGCAGAACATCAGCATCCAGCTGGGTTATTGCAGCCACTTTCCATTCCAGAATGGAAATGGGAGCACGTGACCATGGATTTTGTGGTAGGACTGCCACGGACCGTGAGGAATCATGATGCTGTATGGGTTGTGGTTGATAGGCTCACGAAGAGTGCACATTTTCTACCTATCAACACCACCTACGCACTTGAGAGATTAGCCAAATTGTATGTGGATGAGATCGTGAGGCTACATGGGGTTCCTATAACCATTGTGTCCGACAGGGATCCACGATTCACATCACGATTTTGGCCGAAGTTCCAAGAGTCTATGGGAACGAAATTGAAATTCAGCACTGCTTTTCATCCACAGACGGATGGACAATCCGAGAGAGTTATACAGATTTTGGAGGATATGTTGAGAGCTTGTGCATTGGAGTTCCAAGGGAGTTGGGACAACCATTTAGCACTCGTGGAGTTTGCCTATAACAACAGTTATCAGGCGAGTATTGGCATGCCTCCATACGAGGCATTGTATGGGAGGAGATGTCGTACACCTTTGTGTTGGGATGAGGTTGGCATGGCCAAGCTCGAGAGCACGGAATTGGTGGAGATCACCAAGTCAAAGGTGAAAATGATTCGAGAGAGACTTAAGGCGGCCCAGGATAGACAGAAGAGCTATGCCGACAAGCGCCGGAGGGCCTTAGAGTTTAAGGTGGGAGATGAGGTATTCTTGAAAGTTTCACCCTGGAAAGGAATCATCCGATTTCAAAGCCGAGGGAAACTTAACCCACGCTACATAGGGCCATTTGTGATTCTTGAAAGAATTGGGGCCGTAGCATACCGACTACAGCTGACTCCGGAATTGGAGAAGATACATAACGTGTTCCACGTGTCTATGCTAAAGAAATATGTGCCGGATCCGTCTCACGTATTAGAGAAACCACCCGTGGAAATACGTGAGGATTTGAACCATGCCGTACGACCGGTGAGGATACTTGATAGGCAAGTAAAGAAACTGAGAAGCAAGAAAGTTCCAATGGTGAAAATCCTTTGGAAAAGTGACCGAGTGGAAGAAGAAACTTGGGAAACGGAGGCTTTAATGAAGGAACAATACGCATTTCTTTTTGAATGAGCATTGTGAATTTCGGGGACGAAATTCCCGATAAGGGGGGGTGAACTTGTGACACCGCACCCGGATGTACTTGAATTTGAAACTTAAAATGTACTTGAACTTCCTAGCGAATAAATTTCGTGTGATTGATTGATACATTTAATTAATGTGAAATTAATTAAATTAGTTATCGGGTCCATATTATTGAGAATGGGCTACCAAATATTTAGTTGGGTTATCGTAATAATTCTAAGAGCCCAATAAAGTGCCAACCAAAGTTGACGATAATATTTGGACAACCCGAGTATTATGTTGGCCCAACCTGTCAAAAATAGCAAGAATAATTGGGAGAAACTTCTTACACCCAATTGGGATATTTCTTACATGAGTTGTACACTCCAAATAGTGGAGTTGATGCTAAACATAGGGGGAGGGGCGGACAAGACATAGGAAGTCTCATTGAGACAAAAGTCACACCCCCCATGACCCATTTCCACTTCATAATTGGGAGGGATTGAGATGAAATGTCTCCCTATCATTTCCTCATCCGCACACCACAAACAAAGAGAGTAAGAGAGGTGAGAGAGCTCTGGGAGGAAGCCTTTCACAAAGCTCAAGCTTGAGGAAAACATCAACAAAGGGAAATCCAAGAAGAAGAGAGCTAGAAGTGAGGTAACAACCATTAACTAGTATTATTTTGTATGATTTTTTAAGAAATCATATGGTGTATTAAACATGGAGTTCTACACGTTTAAAAGTGTAGAATAATGTTATAAAGTGGTGGTATTTAACTTAGAAGAGTCGTGGAATCGATAGGAGTTGAAACCACCGGAAACCGCCACTTGAAGGGAGCTGTTCGTAGTTGCAGACCACGAAAGCCGCCCAGCTTTCGTGAAAGCCGCCCGGCTTTCACCATTCTGCCCAGAAGTTTGCTTTTGATCGGTTTAGAACGAGGGTTGATCGGAGGGCTTAACGAGGACAACTATTTCAGCACTTCATAAGGTGAGGATGGCTGACTATATTGCTTATAATCTTTGGGTTAATTTCGTAGGATTACCTAAAGTAAATAAATGTGATTTTCATGGATTATTAATGATTAATAATGCCTAAATGAAAATATTGTTGTCAATGAATAAAGGAGCATAATATACAAATTTAAGGATAAATTGTGTATGATTATGTAATATGAGCATATTGGCTTGATGAAGGGATTAATTACAAATAATGTGTTGAAATATAACTATAACTTCATATAAGGATATATGAGTGATTAAAGGTTATATTTTGTATATTGATATGAACTATATTTTCAATGGAAAATTAGTTTGGAAATTGTCTATATGACTATGAGTTGAAAATGAGTTTTGTTGGAATTTATCCGACTAGTATTATGATACTAGTCGGGGTTTTGGAATGAAATATATTAGAATTGATCCAAGGTTTGGATTGTAAATTGTTGAGCCTTAAGTAGTCTTAAGAGATACTAAGGTGGATAAGTGATGCTAGGGGTAGTCCTTAAGGGATACCCAAGATAAAGTGAATAATAAATTGATCCTAGGAATAGGATTGGCCTACGGGTGTATTCGGTAGTCTTTAAGGATTAGCCGATAGAGTATTGGAAATTAGTAAGGACCATGGCCCTTCCCGACTCTAGAGAGCGGGGTTGGATAGCATGGACTTACATCGTGATCACGGGTTAGGGTGGAATCCGAACCGGAGACCTTACGAGGCTCCCGACAGCGGTAACACATAAGATAGGACCCCGAATGGACCTTACCTTCCTACGGGACGATGGGTATGAGTTCAGGGGCGGGATGTTGGACTCCGGCCCGGGGACCCGGTGAGGCCTCGGAGAGCGGTGACAAGTCTCGTAAAGGATGATAAGACCTACGGGCGGTGTCGTGCTAACGACGGGTATAATGAAATATATGAAATGGGCCGTGTGCCGACAAATAAATAAATTTACTATTTTATAGAGATAATAAGTGGGAAATATAAATTATTATTTATATTATGATATCACCCTATTTTGAGGGTCTTAGAAATTGAAACATTGATTATACTTGGTATAGTTGTCATTGTACTTGTCAAATGCTTCCAAGTACTGACCTCCCCTTCACGGGGGAGGCCACCTCACAGTTTCAGGTAGGGAGTAGAGCTTGCTACCAGTGCCCGTTGCCTCGGGAAGATCTAGGAAGGAAGGCGTGGTTCGTGCTTCCTCCGTCTCTATTTTAAAAGCATTTCAATTAATGCTCATGGATATTTTTGAATGATTATTGGGGCTTGTATGCCCATGTTTGCCGGAGTGTGGCATAAACACTTGTATTAAACGTTTCCGCTGATTTCAATTGATTATTTTACATTATGTTTGTTTATGGATGTACTATTGTGAATGATATTCAAGACGCCTAGTATAGTATGGATGAGTTGGACTGCGGTTGACTATTCGTACTGTACGGCGGGTTGTTGACGTGTCCGGTAGGTCCGGGGCGTGACAGAATCCACAGGGAAACATTGTTTAATTTAGTCCGAGAGTAGATGACTTTAAATGAGTAAAGTGCAGGGATTTTGAGTTGTGTGTTGTTATGAAAACAACAACTTGGTTCTTCTTTTTAATTTTCAGAGATATAACTTAAATTAATTTGATTAAAGTGATTGATAACAACAACTAAGGCTTCGGGAATCACTTAAATGCTTTAATAGGGTTGAATATTAGTTCTTTACCAATAATTATGAATACGATGTCGCTAATATATTCTCAACTCCGGTTAAGGCAGCGAGAGCGTGGTTTCCGTTACGTGTAAGTCCCGTTACGGCTTACATTCATCTACCGAAAACCCTGTTGAATATCAAGACATCACACCCGTATCATATAATACCGAATATATTTCTATTCTCGGTAATATATATGTTTATCCTTTAATGTCATAGTTTAGACTTCAACGTTAATTGCAAGCATAAACTAAGTTTAACATACTTCTATGTTGTACACCATAGTCATAAACAATCAAAATGTAAAGGATAAATCACAATTTATTAGTTTAGAACTTTTATCAAACACCTAGTGGGCATAGAAGTTCATCCCTAGCCTTAGTTAAGAACTTAGCCTCTAATGCTCATATTAATTACAAAAGTGTAACTAAGATAAAGGAAATACAATAACATACAAGAAATAATACCTAGAACCAATTGTAGAGGAGAGAAATGGCTTCTTCTCCAACACTTCAAGAGAATGCAAAAATAAAATATAAAAACTGAAATTTAAGCTTCAAGGATGGATTGATGATCTTGTTTGATGAATTGGGGGCTTTATATAGGCTAAAGATTGACATCTTTTAGTCTATTCGAGCCCAACAATCAAGCATGGAAGATATATTTGATTAGCTCATGAGGAAGATGAGTTTTTTTCCATCAATATATCTCAGCACGATCTTTTGTATTTGCAGGATCAGGCCTACCCGGCGCCGGCCATCAGGCCTACCCGGCGCCGGGTAAGCTACTGGATTGGCTGGTGCGAAAATCCGACGGGCCGGCGCCGGGTATAGGGTGGACCGGCGCCGGGTATCTCCCCTTTTTGTATTTTCTCCACTTTTCGCTCCATTTGACGCCCGTTGTTGACCCCGATGTGCCGGTTCTTGGTCCCTTTTTCCCCATTGACTCTCGTTTCTTCATTTTTGACGTCTAAGTGCGATTTCGCTCAAATTGGGATTTTTATCTGTTTTATCTTTGAAAATTTGTACAGATAATCATAATTACCTATATAAAATATAGATAATTGTTGTGCTTATCAATGCTTTCTTGTAAAAACACTTTTAAATATTTGATAAAATAGCATAGGAAAATATGTTGGGTGTATGGACCTGAAAGATAGAAGAATTATCGATCTGGACTTGAAAGATGAAATATATCGATATGAGACCCGAATGATGACAAACTATTAATTTAGGACCAGAATGATTGAAAACTATCAATTTAGGACTTAAGTTGTCATGACTTTTATTATTTTATTATTTTAAAAATTTATAAATATTATTTAGCTTTATTAAACTGATAAACTTTTGTGAAGAAATGTTAACATATCAATTACTAAAAGTGATTATATCAAATTGATATACAAAATACATGCATATTTTTTTTAATAAAAAACATATTGGGCATTTTATTCAATCGCGCAACGCGCGTGTTGAAAACTAGTATATATATATATATATATATATATATATATATATCTTGCATGGTAAACCAAGCATTCCAGCCCAGATGGTTGTGAGGTTACCGTGTCTAGTGGGAGGTCTCGAGTTCGAATCCCGCTAGGCACACAAGGGATGGAAACTCAATGGGCTGAGTTTCAGCCCTTATTACTCCAGTCTTTCCTAGCCCCCCTCCCCCAGACACCCCCTGGAGTAAAAAAAAAAAATCTGCGTGGTATTATTTTACATTGTTATTCATTGTTATCTTAAAACTGTCAAAATGGTCGCATTACAAGACATTAACACGACAGTATTTACTATCATTAATGACAATAATTTGCAATAAGGCGGCAACGACTCTATTCCAGGAAGATAAATATAACAATCTTATTTTGGAATTCCAACATGTTTTTACTCCTATTTATGGCAATTTCCCGTTAAATTTTTACTAAACACATCACTTTTTCTTTCATGCGGTAAACTGTGTTATAATCAAAATAAGTAAGGTTTGATTTACTTTGTTGGCTGAATGGGCTGAAGGTAATGTAGAAAACCACCTTAGCTATTTTCATATACTTTTTTTTGTTTTTTTTATTAATAAATACGGAGTACTACTTACGACTTAAAAGACTTTATCAACCTTAAAACTTTGACCAACTATATATTTTTATTGGAAATTATTTATAATATAAAAATTGCATGAAAATGTTCTTTGTTAAAAGTATTTTCATAAAAGTATAAATTTATAACTTCTATAATATCATACCAATCAAAATCATGATCCAATTTTTACGAGATGGTAATGTTTCTTGGGGATTTATGTTTCATCATGGTCCAAACGTTACAACATGAACGATAACTCGATAAGTTTGGGGATTTATTTGTCATTTTGCAAGAGAATGAAGATGAGTCGTGTCCGTCTTTTAGTTCATATGTATTCCTTTTTTGGCCATCTTTGGGTTACTCGGTCAGTTTGACTGTTTGCTGTTTGCGGTTTTTTTAGATCGTGCGTCGACTCAGGGTCAACTTGTGCCCTTGATTGTAGTTTGGGATATGACCCCTAGACTGAGAGGCTAAAATGTTAATACTTTGGTGCATGGTACTTAAGAAATGCTAATATGTTTTAATTACAAATTATGATTTTTTGGTTTAATAATATTTTGTTAGTCTGAGACGTTTCGAACTGTTTCGAATTATCCCGGTCCCGATTTAAATGGAACAAGTTTAGGACAAAGGCTTGTCCAGTCCCGTCTTGTACCGTTATTACTAATTGGGTTGGGACCGGGATAACCCTAATCCCTAACTGTCCCGAACTCCCGACCCGTGCCCATCGGCCCCACCCTATCATTAATTAATAAAGAAAATCAAATGTAGCTAAGCTATAGAGAATGGGAGCAACTAAAAGTAAAAAATCCAAAAGTGAATATGAAAAGTGTGATTATTATTGATCTAAAAATAGTATAAAACTCTTTTTATTTCAAAACAGGTGAGACTAATCCCGCTGTATACCCTTTCATGTGTCCCTTCCGAGACTCGTTGGGCCCTCGGGACAGTGGTGCAATCCTGGATGATAGCATAAAATTCCCCTAGACTAGATAAAGACCCATGCCATGGCAGCTCCGCGTGGTAACTAACGCCATTTTTGGATGGTTCCCCAGCTATAGTCAGCCACCTTCACCATCTCACCCTCCCGCTTTTGGATTTACGGACATCACAGATTCACTTGCACCTCACATAACTGTGTCCTAATTTCAAATGTCCGAAGAATTTCAAGATTGCTACAAAGATGCCACCCATCATTCTTTCTCATGTGCCCTTCAATACCCCCACCCCCCACCCCCCACCACAAACACACACCAGACACAGGTACACAAGCATTGCACCTGGCGTTCTAGCCATCCATTCCCTTGTTCTGAATGTACCCTTTTACGGTCTTGAGGAAAAGATATTATCATATATTCATATTAGCCATAAAGTTCACGCCTTTTTCTGATAAGCATAATTCTTTTCTCTCTTGTACACATGTAGACATGCATATCTAGGGAATCGTTTGCTTTTGGGTGTCCTTGACATGTGGGTTTTGCTTTATCAGATTGGTTTCTCAAAGAAAGAGAGCGATGCAGAGCAAATATGTACATATGGCCTGTTTATTATGTAAAGATAATATGATCTAATGCGTTGAGGTTTTTTGTGGTTCTGTTGTTATTCAACGGTTTTGCTCCCCCTTTCATCGGAGTCTGTAAAGACCCAACTCACCTTTTGAGAATATTAGAGAGAGAGAGAAAGCGCTGGAGTTTTAGAGAGAGAAGAATTCTACATTGGTTATTGTGAGATGTTGGAATTGGTTGGGGAAGAAGGATCTGAAATGGAAAAGGAATTTGATTCAAAGGTCAAGCTCCAGAACAGTCCATCCAATTCCCAGAGATCCAAAAGCTTTACATTCAGGGCTCCTCAGGAAAACTTTACCATCCAAGACTTTGAATTGGGAAAGATCTATGGAGTTGGTTCTTATTCCAAGGTTAGGTTCTTTTTTCTCTATTTTTTATTTTTCTTATAAGCCATTCTTTTGAATTCTATGCATCTTTTCTCTTTTCCCTGTCTTTTCCTTCTCCTAGCAGATTGAGTTTGTGGTTTGAAATTTATGTTGCTATGCATTTGTGAAAGGAATCATGTAAATGTCTCATTAGCTTCCGATTTGGGTTGTTGGAAGCATAAATCATTTGAAAATCCTGGCTTTCAAAAAGAATTTAAATATTTAATATTGTAAATGTTTTTACCTGGTTGTAAATTTTTGAAAATAACTGGTGAAGCTCAAATTGATTATTCTCTTTTGCCCTGAAGAAGATATTAAACAGCTCAATATGGTTCTGAAATATTTTGTACAATGTGCATTTCTCATCTCAAGCTTTCCTCTTACTCTCTCCACCCTGGTAGACATGACTCATGAAAACAAGATGCTTGTGTTTGTTTTCTTATTACCTGCAATTATCCATATGCCTTCACATTTTACTAATCAAGAACTCGTTATCAGGGAATTGTAGACTATATTTTGTGCTACCTTTGTTTCCTGGAAAATGTTTTGTACAATCTCCTTTGACAATCGAAACCAGAAAGCATTTGCCTAATAGATTTTATCCATGCCTCTTCGAACTTTAGTGGAAATTGACTTCCTTTCTTGAAAAGAGGGAATCACTTTCCTTGGCCATTTTAGTTTTTTGGCTAATGTGCATTGAACTATATATTGTACATGGAACAATTTATGCTTTAGGAAAAATGTTTTTCTAGGGGAACCTTTTCTACACTTTTTTCCTTCAATTAAACAGAGACTTGATTATGAATATATAAGACTATGATGGTTTGTTCTTCGAGTTAATATTTGGATTATTCTCTTATAGTACTGATTCATTCTTGTCGTTAACCTTTCATTATGAGCAGGTTGTTAGAGCTAAGAAGAAAGATACTGGAAATGTTTATGCCATGAAAATCATGGATAAAAAGTTCATAACTAAGGAAAATAAAACTGCATATGTGAAATTAGAGCGCATTGTACTTGATCAGCTAGACCACCCTGGGATCGTGCGATTATGTTTTACATTTCAGGATACCTTTTCACTATGTGAGTGTTTTTGCAAATCTTCCCCGAGAGTGGTGCATTTACTTCTATATATATAAATGACCTTTTTCTGCAATTCTGCCATCTAAGTGGTGTTTTATTGTGAAGACATGGCTCTTGAGTCTTGTGAAGGTGGAGAGCTTTTTGATCAAATAACTAGGGTAAGTATAATCTTTTTCCATCACTACATTCAATAAAATGCAAAGCATCTATCTTCTCAGTTCAACTGTCTCATGTTATTTTGAATTTTATTGATAACTCAATTCGTTAGTCCATTTTAATCATCCGTATTTCATTAAAGCTATTCTGTTAAACTCACTTTGGAATTCCATCTCCTTATTCCTTGGACTCTGCTTTTGCATGAATTTACACTGTTTTTAGACAACTAGATCCAGTTTGGTATGCCCAAATGGGTAATTCATCACAAGTGCGTTTTCATTCAAAAAACCATCTTATTGCTACTTTTCGGCTATTATTTAGTTTTACAACCAAAGAGACAATTATGTACCCATTTTCTTGTTATGCCCCGTACAGAGAATTACTACATACTCTATCGTTATCATTTCATTATACCTTTAGGGTATGTTTGAGAGTTTGGAGAGAATGGGAGGGGAAGACTCTGAAGGATAGTCCTAGGAGGGGAAGGGGAGAATATCCTTCTTCTTGTTTGGGAGTTAACAAATTTGAACAGAGAGGGGGCTAAGGAGGAATTATAATTAAAATAGCTTCAAAGATATAGCGAATTTAAATAGTTGAACTTATATAATAAATTGCCCGAAATATGAGTGAAAACGTTTATAAATTTCAAAATAGGACTGCCATGTTAACTCTTGACAAGAAATGAGAGGTCATAAACCCTCCTAAGCCTTCCCTCCCCTCCAAAACATAACTCCCAAACATACTCTTAAGGCTTTACAAAGGGACAAATGATGAAAAGGTGGAAAATTAAGAAAGAGAATATCAAAATATAAAGTAATAATTTACGTAAAGTAAGGGTAGACTTAGGGAAACTCTGAAAAGTAGAGTAAATAATAAAAAACTTCCCAAAAAGGAACACGGGATAAATAATAATGATGATAATAATAAGAATACAACAACAACAACAGAGGAGCATTCTTTTAGTTAATTACAGCATTACACATGTATTTCATTTGTTAATGGAAGTTGGTTAAAGCATTGTTGAAAAACCAACATGACTAAGCCTTACTGCCAACCTAGTTGATGTTAGGAGATTTACTTGTGTCAATATATATCCTCACGGCCTCACTTTTCCTAGCAAAAGTTTTGTTTTGTGTTTGTGCATCATTTTCTCTATCCATGCAAAAACAAGTTTACACTTGCAGATATATTTTTCTTCCCATGTATTTCCTGTTTCTAAAGTTTGAGGGTGCAGAAAGGACGTCTTCAGGAGGATGAGGCTCGTTTTTATGCCGCAGAAGTTGTCGATGCTCTTGAGTACATACATAGCATGGGATTAATACATAGAGATATTAAGGTATAGTTCTATACTCTATTTTGTTGACCATTATTTCTCATTTTCGAATGAATATATAACGATGTTTTGAAAAAAGCTACCAAGGTACTTGAGGAAAAATACTTGGGTCCCTAAGGAAAGCCTAGTAACTAGGTGGGGATATTTATATCTGTCTTAACTCTAAAGGGTTTACTGGAATCCAGAAAATGATAAGGAAAGCGATTAGAAGGACAATATAGGGGGAAATTAGAAGGAAAGATGTGGGGTGGGCGTTGGGTGGGGATAGCAGATATGCTAAAACTGAATGAATTTAGTTTTAGATTTTTGTAGGTGCCTATGTTTTACTATGTATTTATTATTTTATTTATGCGTACCTTATGAAGACTAAGAAATCATAATAGTTGTAAAAAATAAAAAAAAAACCAATCATATTTCATTTTCCTTTGCATTTTCCGTAGTAATAAACACGAGAAATAACTTTCCTTAGTTTATTTTCCTTTCTGTAGCATTTTCTGTGATCCCAACATACCCTATGGGTCCGTTTGGAACTCAGAAAGTGTCACAGAAAGCAAATAGAGATAAATATATAAGGGAAATTTGGAAAGGAAAAATGTGAGGGAAAATAAAACATTTTTTAAAAATCAATACATTTCTTTTGTATTTTTTTTTTCAAAACTCATTTTATTATGCATTTCTCAGTTATACTCACTTAGAAACCAATACCCATGTGATGTTTTCAAAAATTTCATTTCCCTTGCAATTTTGGTGGTCATTCCAAACACAAGAAAATTACTTTTGTTAGTTTTTTTAAGGATCCAAACATACACCAAGTGTTTTTATGTGTGACAGCCGGAGAATCTGCTGCTTACTACAGACGGGCACATCAAAATTGCTGACTTTGGCAGCGTTAAGCCAATGCAAGACAGTCGAATAACAGTCCTACCAAATGCAGCCTCTGGTAATTCACTATTAATGATATCTGAACAGTGACAATTTGGTATTGTCATTTTAATTTTTTTCTTTCCCAGATGATAAGGCTTGCACCTTTGTTGGAACGGCTGCATATGTCCCTCCAGAAGTTTTAAATTCTTCACCTGCAACTTTTGGGTATGTGACTCTTTCCAATAGTCCACTCCATACAAGTCATGAATTCTTCATGATATAAGATTATGATATTCTCTTTGTAACAATACATTCAACATGTTATATTAGAAATGACCTCTGGGCACTTGGCTGCACACTGTATCAAATGCTCTCAGGGTCAACTCCCTTCAAAGAAGCCAGTGAATGGCTCATTTTTCAAAGAATTATTGCCAGAGATATCAGATTTCCCAATTACTTCTCTGACGAAGCCAGAGATCTGATTGATCGGCTGTTGGTAAGCAATAGATTCCACTTCACTACCACTTCATTTGATTATATGAAGTAGGATTTAATGTTTGGTAAGAGAGGATGAAGGAGGATTTCATTTCTTGTTTGATAAGAGAAAAAGAAGAAAAAAAAGTGTATGTCATTTTGAAAAACACAAAGATAACCCTCAAATCTAAAATTATACTAGTATGAGATAAATGGTATAAACTAGAAAGGGTTCCCTTCTCATAAGTTGCCTCCCCCTCTTTTCCTCGATTCCCCAATTCATTCCTAATCAAACAAGAGAAATATTTCATTCCTCTTTTCTTCCTCTCTATCCTATATCTGGTGAAACAAAGTGTACATGTCCCCCAATATCTGTTACTCCATATACCCATATTTCATTCTAAGACTTCTTTCTCAAAAAAGGGGTGGATGCTAGATTATACCTATATCATCATCATTACCCCAGTGCCGCAAACGCTCCCACCAACGGTGGGGTAAGGGATGCTGGATTATACCAATAAATAAATAAAAATGCATTGAGAATTTTGTAAACAAGACAAATCTTTAATGCCTGTCATGTAGGTATAAGAGGTGCATTAGTGTATAGTGTATACATAAGAGTGCATATTCATATACACATAACTATAAGTGCGTCCTTGTATAACATTAGACTGAATCTCCATGCATATATGTGTGTGTAGGTTCATCAAGTGAATATCCATATAGTATATCTACAAGTGTACTATGTTGAATGAAATGTGCACTAACTGCACTTTCCACACACGGAGATGCGCTCTTGCACATACATTTACACAGTTTTTCTCTGTACATGATCTGCATTAGAATTTCTACATATTTGCCATCGCAAAGAGTTTTACCTTCTACATATTTGCCATCATCACAAGTATTCGAGGTGGGACACTTAACATGTCTGTGTGTTGGATAGTTATGATTTATTTTCATCAAAGGTTTCAGAACTCTTATTGCTCTATTTTATCTCATCAGTGAAGATCATCTATACATGTGTTGGTACATATATCATATTGAGTGGAAATATTACACTCAATATAACAAATATCTGATACTTGGAACTGTTTAATCTTATTGCAAAATGGCATGATCATGATTTGCCCAGCTAACTTCCTATTTGCACGTAAAACAACTCAGGATATTGACCCTAGCAGAAGACCTGGTGCAGGGACGGATGGTTATGCTTCCCTTAAAAACCATCCTTTCTTTAGAGGGGTTGACTGGGAAAATTTGAGGTCCCAAACCCCTCCACGGCTAGCTATTGAACCAAAAGTATGAAATCTATTGCCTAACACTTTGCTTCCCTCAAGTTTCTTTCTAAGTTTATAATCTGAATAACATTGGCCGGAAATTTTTTATTTTCAGTCACATTCTTCTCATAGTGGAGGCGATGATCAAGAACCGTGGAATCCAGCACATGTAGGGGATGGTTCTGCTAGAAGTGATGGAAATGGTGCAGCCTCTTCGTCTTCTGAAGCTGCTGGTAGCATAACTAGGCTGGCTTCTATTGATTCGTTTGATTCAAAATGGTACGCGTTAAACTTCTTTCCTAATATTCTTAGGTGCTATATAGTAATGCCTTTGTTTTTTATTTCTGTTTTTGATTCACTTCAAGAAAACATTAACATAAACGATAGTATTTCTGTTGAAAAATGCTTGTTGTACACCTTTGACACACTTGTCTGTCTATCTACACAGACAACTTTTGTATTTCAATATGAATTGTCTGTATACAAGCAACTTTGTCCTTGTTGGCAGACAATGTGTGCCAAAGGTATACACCAAGCATTTTTCATTTATGTTTTCAGATTCTGCAAACAAAACCAGACATGAAAATCATTGGAAACTAAGGGCTATTCAATATTCTTTTCTGTTATTTTAGTCCTCATTGGCTATCATTTTCCATTTCTTGGAAAACTTCAACCAAAGATCTAAAGATCTAAAAACCAGAATAAGTTGTTTTCATTTTTTGGCAGTTTTTAAAATTTAACATGAATAACTGATAGTGTGATTATTTTTGTAGTTCATTATACAGCTGACAACATATGTCATATACTCTTTGAAACCAGAGAAAAAAACTTTAAAATGGCTCCTATACGAACATGCCTTAATAAGTAAAAAGCAAGATTACGAAAGCCAGAAAAAAGTGATATCTTGTCGATGTCTCTTTTCAAAATTAAGATGGTTAGTTTGACCAACTTATAAGATGACTATTATGCATGACTACTACTTAGTTAATTACACAAGCAATTTTAGTAAAAAATGAAACCTGACGGCGATGCTAAGTTGGTCCCTGCAATTTCACGTCTTCCTTGTTTTGAAGCATGCTTTCTGATTTTGACAATATTTTTGAACCATTAGAAAGCTTGTAAAACTCTTTTCATATTACCTCCGTCCCAAATTGATTTGCAAATTTGTCTTTTCTGGGTCAAACAGTTTTGTTTTGTTCACTTAATTAGGATGTCAATTTTTAATTATATTTTAATTTGGTGATTATAACTTTGAAGAGATTTTAATTTAGTTTTTGAATATGTAAATTTTAAATATTAAAAATTAAGTTAATAATCTGTAAAGAGGATTGACTTTTATTATTGGTTGACCAAAAAATGTTGACTTTGCAAAACAAATTGGGACGGAGGGAGTAATAGTTAATACCAGTCACATATAAAAGGTAGGCCTACCATTCATGTTTTATACTTTTTTATGAGTTAGTAAGTGGACAGTATTTAGGAACCATTACAATGCTTATAGGATTCTATTCTAATGCCCAATCAAACATACAAAATAGGCCTATCATACATGTTTTATACCTTTTTATTAGTTAGTACATATTCCTGTAGGAATGCATTTATATACACTTTCTTAAATTGGCAACTGATTCTGCTTCTCGTTCTTTTTTAAAGAAGCAGAATTAAAATCATTTTTCAGAACTGGTCTTCCCCAGCTTCTAAAAAAATTGATTCTAGGAGTAAATTAGAGCACCAGAATCACTTATGCACTTTCATCCAAACACTCCAACTTCTGCTTTTGCTCCCTCAAGGAGCAGAAGCAGTTTTAAGAATCAGATCCAAACACCCCCTTACTCAAACTATCCACACCCCCTTCAATTTTCTTCTTAAATCAGTGATAATTTTAAAAAATCTTAAAAGGAGTAATATAGAAATTTGAAAACCAAGCAATAGTAAACAAAAAGACAAGGTCTGCAAACAGATATTCCTACTTAACCATGTATTTTCGTACATGGCAACAGGCAACAATTTCTGGATCCTGGTGAGTCAGTACTCATGATTTCCATGGTAAAAAAGATACAGAAGCTTACTAACAAGAAAGTACAGTTAATCCTCACAAACAAGCCGAAGCTTATTTACGTAGACCCGTCAAAGTTGGTTGTCAAAGGTAACATTATATGGTCCGACAACCCGAACGATCTCAGCATTCAAGTAACTAGCCCTTCAAACTTCAAGATTTGCACGGTGAGTCGTCCATTAGTTTCATATCAACTTATATTGCAATCCAAACATATAATTTTGATCTTTCACTGAATGTACTCGATAACACAGCCAAAGAAAGTCTTATCTTTCGAAGATGCAAAGCAAAGAGCATTCCAATGGAAAAAGGCCATCGAGGCTCTTCAAAACCGGTGAATGCCATTTGGAAACCTTTGGGTGCGAAAAGAAAGAAAGAAAGAAACGACTCTCTAAGTTCAACTTCTGGCCCTGTCCGGATAAATCTGCTATTCTTTTTTCCGTGTTTCAAAAGCTTTCTGAGTTAATGGAGCAAGGTGAAAAGTATTTGAATGCCTTTTTGTGTAATTGCGTGGAATATGTTCTTGGGTTGCTGGGGAATTATTGCTTCCTTTGTTCCCTTGGATAGTAGTAAAAGGCCATCAATGAAGAGGCAAATGCCAGAAAGCAGTTTTAGTTATGTTTCTTGTGGTTTAACCATTCTTGTATTGATAACCATTTTACATGTGAATGAGTTTTATTTAATTTGTTCAATAGTTCCATGGATGACCTCTTCTAGTTCCGAAGTTGGGTGCAAAGAATAGTGTGGGTAATTATGTTTCTTATAATTATTTAATTTAAATGCTTTTATGGTAGTGTAGACTCTACTTTTCCCATCAACCATTATCTTTTTGAACATGTTTGTTTAGGATAATGGTATATCTGCTATAAAGGAACAGTTTGTCAGTATGATACAACTATACAATGTTGTAAGTTGAAAAAGGAAAAAAGAAGGTAAAAGCCCAGTCTCATAGGCGTTTACTGAATATATACAAGTTTTTTGTGTGTGTGTGTGGGGGTGAATGTCTTAAATGTACACGTGCAATTCATTATTGAGGTAAGGGTCAGATTGGTACTCGAAGTTGCATAAAAAAGGTCAAATAAGTCCTTATTGTCCAGCCATCGCCATTTGAGGCGGTTCCCGGTGGAATTTTTTGATGAAATTTTTTGAGCATTTTATTCATTAAATCTAGTTTACTCATACCAAATTTCATCTAAAAATGCAATCGGGAAGGCATTTAAATGAATCCTTGAAGATAACTGCGTTTTTAACTGCGTAGTTATCTTCAAGGATTCATTTGAATGCTTTCCCGGTTGAATTTTTAGTTGAAATTTGGTATGAGTAAACTAGACTTAATGAATAAGATGCTAAAAAAAATTCATCAAATAATTCCACCGGGAACCGCCCCAAATGGCGACGGCCAGACAAAGCCTCCTATATAAGGACTTATTTGACTCTTTTTATGCAACTTCGAGTACCAATCTGACCCTTACCTCATTCATTATTGTCTCATTCGAAGTTAAGAATGGTTTTTAAATACCAAAGAATAAAGAGTGAAAAAAGTGATCATTTAGGGAGTGTTTGCAACAGCTTCTGCTTAAAAAAAAGCACTTTTGGAGATGAAATGAAAAAGTGATTAGTTGTAAAAGTTGATAGTGTTTGAGAAAAAAGTGATTTTGAAAAGTAAAAGTTGGTTGTGTTTGGTAAAATAAGTGCTTTTGGTGTATAAAAAGGGGAAAAGCACTTTTGACACGAAAGCCGAGAAAAGTAAAAAATTGGTAGTGTTTGGTAAATAAGTGCTTTTTTAAGCCAAAAGCTGAGAAGTGCTTTTTTTAAAGTTGTTGCAAACCAACCTTTAATGTGGAGTGTGGACTGTCAATACTCATTACCCATCTTATATCTTTAAATTTGTTTTGCACAATATTGAACCAATTAAAAACGCGTGATTAAAATGTTACTTTCTATTATGATTCGTAACGGAATAGCAGACGGTGCCTAGGGTTTTCTCTAGTTTTCACAGTTTTTCTCAACAGTTCTTCATGTTCGACAGTTTTGGTGTCCAGTAGCGAGTGAGGTGAGGGATGAGGTTGTAGTTGACGGCCTTATTGCACGTTCAAGGAAAGCATAGGGCAGTTTTGACTCCCAGTAGCGAGCAAGGTGAGTTAAGAGACGGTAGCCGAAGGTCTTATCGCACGACAGGTTGGAGCTGCTAACATTGGATAGGTGGAGGCTTTCTTACAAGGAAGTAGCGATGGAGGAAACTCACGGGCAACGAGAGAATGAGGTGCTAGCGCAAGCCTATAATAGGATGGAGATGGAGGAAGAGGATGAAGTACTACTGATGGAACTTGGAAGTCATGGATTCGGGACTCGGGAGCAACAAGTCCGAATTTTCGCTTGTAGGAAGTAGGAACCATTACATCAGAAAAGTCGGTATGTTTTTATACCTTTCGTGATACTATGGCGTTTGTGTGGAAATTTGTCAAAGGTGCTACCATAACAGATCTGAGAGCTAGACATTATATGTTTCAATTTTATCACGAGAGTGATATGATTTGAGTTTTTGAGGAAGGATCATGGATCTATGGTCAAAATATTATTGTTGTGAGTTAGGGGTGTAAATGAGCCAAGCCGCTCGCGAGCTACTAGTGGATCGCTCGGGAAAAGCTCGACCCGAGTTCGGTCATATTAAGCTCGACTCGAGTTCGGCTTGACTCGAATAGTTAACAAGCTCAATTCAAGCCTATTTATTTGAGGCTCGTGGCTTGCGAGCCTTCGTGTCATATTTTTATATATCATAAATATATATGTAATAATAATACACACACACATTTTTTTTTTTGAAATATGTATTCTAATTTAGGATTATTCCATTTTCATTACTTATCATAGAGTATATTATAATAGTAATATAATAGTGACAAAATAATAAGGGAGAATTTGACTTTGCACCCCACTTTTTGGGTGATATTGGACTTTGCACCCCATTTTAAAAAAACTTTGACTTTGCACCCTATCATATAACATTTGTGAAGGGAAATTTCTAAATGAGGTGCAAAGTCAAAGGATTTTGAGGTGAAATGGGGTGCAAAATCAAAGTTTTTTCAAAATGGGGTGCAAAGTCCAATATCATCCAAAAAGTGGGGTGCAAAGTCAAATTCTCCCAAATAATAACATGCACGTATTATTATTATTATTATTATTATTATTATTATTATTATTATTATTATTATTATTATTATTATTATTATTATTATTATTATTATTATTATTATTATTATTATTATTATTATTATTATTATTATTATTATTATTATTATTATTATTATTATTATTATTATTATTATTATTATTATTATTATTATTATTATTATTATTATTATTATTATTATTATTATTATTATTATTATTATTATTATTATTATTATTATTATTATTATTATTATTATTATTATTATTATTATTATTATTATTATTATTATTATTATTATTATTATTATTATTATTATTATTATTATTATTATTATTATTATTATTATTATTATTATTATTATTATTATTATTATTATTATTATTATTATTATTATTATTATTATTATTATTATTATTATTATTATTATTATTATTATTATTATTATTATTATTATTATTATTATTATTATTATTATTATTATTATTATTATTATTATTATTATTATTATTATTATTATTATTATTATTATTATTATTATTATTATTATTATTATTATTATTATTATTATTATTATTATTATTATTATTATTATTATTATTATTATTATTATTATTATTATTATTATTATTATTATTATTATTATTATTATTATTATTATTATTATTATTATTATTATTATTATTATTATTATTATTATTATTATTATTATTATTATTATTATTATTATTATTATTATTATTATTATTATTATTATTATTATTATTATTATTATTATTATTATTATTATTATTATTATTATTATTATTATTATTATTATTATTATTATTATTATTATTATTATTATTATTATTATTATTATTATTATTATTATTATTATTATTATTATTATTATTATTATTATTATTATTATTATTATTATTATTATTATTATTATTATTATTATTATTATTATTATTATTATTATTATTATTATTATTATTATTATTATTATTATTATTATTATTATTATTATTATTATTATTATTATTATTATTATTATTATAAATTTATATCCATAATCTGTAATAATTATAATATGTGCTCCTAATATTTATTTACAGTAAAATAAAGAATAAAAATGTTATTTAATGAGAGATAAACTAAATAAGTGAATGAATAAGTACACATATAATATTTTTTAGATCGAGTTTGAGCATCTTATTCGAGAGTTCAAACCTATAAAAATTAATTAGCGAAATTGACCCGAGCTCGAACCAAGCTCGAATGGAGCTCGAGCCGAGCTCGGCTCGAGATCGAGCTCGAATTATTTAACTCGTCCAAGCTCGAGATCGAGCTCAGGTTCGTGAATTCTTATCAAGCTCAAGTATACCCATGCTCAGCTCGACTCGGCTCGTTTACACCCCTATTCTGGGTAAATTGGAAAAGGGAGATTAACCTCTGTGTGTTCCCCTGAATAGAGCAGATTTTTGGATATAGGTTCATGATGTACCTGTGGGTTACTTTACTCTGAATAATGCGGTGAGAATTGATAATTTTATGGGGAGTTTTATTAAAGTTGACGAGCCTAATTTCTCTACTAAATGAAATCCTTTCATGAGAATTAGGGTTAGTCTGGATTTAGAAAAACCCCTGAAAAGGAAATTATCCCTGTAAAAAGAAGAATAAATAAATTTTTGTGTTACTTCTTGCTATGAGAAATTACCTAGTTTCTGCTTCTTGTGTTGATTTATTGGCATGCTGAGAACTATTGTCCTCTTAAAATGGAAGAGCACAGATGGGATAAAACAAGTGGATAGTTTTGGATGATAAAGGACATAATAAAGGCAGCGAAGCAGGTGCAGCGATTGATACATCAAATGAAGGGTAGGGTGGAAGGTCAGAGGGTAAGGAATCCACAAAAGCAGAAGACAAAATGAAGCAAAAACACATAAGAATAGAAGAAGAGGAAGGAGAGCACTCTAGCAATGGCATGGAATTGGAGCTTAGCATGACAAAAAATGGGAAAGAGGCGAGTTGCAGCACAACGACTCACCTAGCACAAAATTCAGGACCTTATTGATGCACAAAATTCCCAAAATGAAGTAATGGAATATGGGATCTTACTTTCTTTTTTTATCACTACCATCTTGGGATAAAAAATTAGGTATACGATAAGCCGTCTATCAATTGAGTGAGATAATTTTCTATCATATATGTAATGTTTTTAGGTATAAAGAGATAAGTTTGCTAATAATTGAGCGGAAGAACTTTCCCTCTCATATGTAGTTCTTTATAAGAGCATCTTCAATGGTACAATGTGCACGGTGCACACGTGGCATGAGAGATGACTACATAAATATTAGTACATAATTTATTTCTCTCCTTATTTGAATGATTTTATACAGTTTTGGTATGTTTTTCTCCACAATGTCAAGGAAACCGTCTAATGTTGACAGTGTTGTTGACATTGCAGGGAAAAACTTACCAAAATTGTATAAAATCATTCAAATAAGGAGAGAAATAATTTATTTGCTAATAATTATGTGGCTATCACTCATACCACATATGCACCGTGGACATTATAGCATTGGAGATGCTCTAAGTATTTAAGATAAAATAGTCTAGCTAAGAATTGAACGGGAAAATTTTCTCGCCCATATGTAGTGCTTTTAGGTATAACATAAGCCCACTAACAATTGAACATGAGAACTTTTTCTCTCATATGTAGTGTTTTTAGATAAAACAAGATAAGCTTACTAATAATTAAACGAGATAATTTTATCTCTCATATTTAGTGCTTTTAGGTATTAGAAAATAAATTTGATAACAATTGAATGAGAAATTCTCATGCATGTAGTTCTTTTTTAAGTATAAAATAAGTCGGCTAACAATTAAGCAATATAATTTTCTCTCTCATACGTAATACTTTTAGGTATAAGTTAATCCGGCTAACTAACAATCGAGTGAGATGATTTTTTCTCATATGTGTATATATATATATATATTTCATATTTAAGTTAAGGGATGTTGCCAAAATGAAGTAATGAAATATGGATTTTTTTATCACTACCATCTTGGGATAAAAAAACACTTATGGTGGTATAAGTGTTTCATTGCTTCATTTTGGGAACATCCCTTAACATCATCATCATTTCAAGCAAACACCACCACCTACGGTGGAATAAGGACGGATCCGATGTACGCAACTTTACCCTTGTATTAAAGAACAAAGAGACTATTTCCGGATGACTCATGGTGAAAATCACGTCGAAAATTGAATGAACTGACTGCTGCTTCCAATTTACTTTAATTAATCATATTTTCAAGCTAAAAAATAATGCTTCCGATTTAATTAACCACTTTACTTTATTTAATCATATGTTCAAGTTAAAAAACAACGAATCTTTAGCACCATTGCAAATAATGGAATGGAACATCCCTTAAGTTATCTTAATGATCAAATTAGTGATCAACAGTAAAAATATGAAAGTCAAAACTCCTGGAATGTACTTATTAAACTCATTTTAGACGGAACTGTTAATATCATAATCAAAGCGAGTAAAGGGTCAGTTTGGTCCTCGAAGTTGCAAAAAAGGCGTCAAATAAGTCCTTATATAGAAAATTCTGTCCGGACGTGCCATTTGAGGTGGCTCCCGGTGGAATTTTGTGATAAATTTTTTTGAGCATCTTATTCATTAAGTCTAGTTTACTCATACCAAATTTCAGCTAAAAATTTAATCGGGAGGACATTCAAATGAATTCTTGAAGATAACTGTGCCGTTAAAAGCGCTGTTATCTTCAAGAATTCATTTGAATGTCTTCCCGATTAAATTTTTAGCTAAAATTTAGTATTAGTAAACTAGACTTAATGAATAAGATTCTAAAAAAATTTCATCAAAAAATTCTACCGGGAGCCACCTCAAATGGCGCGTCCGGACAGAATATTCTATATGAGGACTTATTTAACCCCTTTTTTGCAACTTCGAGGACCAAATTGACCCTTATCCCATAATCAAAGTGATCGAGGGTTTAACCTATAACTAAAATTAATAGAACCTAGATGATTGATCATATATATAAGCAATAAATCCTTGTGGCACCCTCATCGCAGTTGCCGTGATTCAAACCCGAGACCTAACCCTTGTGGCACTCCCTCGCTGCCAGTTGAGCTACGCCCACCGGTATTATATTTCAATATAAATGTTATACGTAAGGTAATCGTCCCCTATCGGCCATTGTCGAGGAGTAGGGCTGGTTTTTCCGGCCAATTGTTGGAATTGGGATGGAGAACCCATATCTCTACTAGCCGTATCTCCCTACGAGTTAGAGTTTCGTTCTTCCGCTTTTGTCATCGATGAAGAGCGGCCGTCGGCCGATTTCGATCGTGCAAGCAGGCTCGAGACCAGGGATGCAGCACTTTGGCGGCCAGGGCTCGACTTCTGCTGTTATTTCTGGTCGAAGGTCGAGTGTTGACAAAGAAAAGGTGGATAAGTTGTGGCGGAGTTTGGTTTCGATTCAATAGCAAGGGATGTCAAAGGAGGATATCGTCAATCAATATAAAAGCATGACTATTAAGGCGGATGAGCGGTGGGCGCTTCCCCCTCCTGAGCCGCCGCCATGGAGTACAAGCGAGTCTAGGGTTTGGAAGAAGATGGGCGAACTCTGTTTTAATTTTGTTTTATTCTGTTTGTGTTTTTCTTTTGAATTGCATGTTGTTTTGGACGTATTCTTATTTACTAGCAAATAGATTATAGAATTTAAGTCAAGTGATAAGAAGTCTGCTTTGTCAGTCATTGGCTCAGTTAAGCCCATTATAGGATCATCGAATGTTATTGCTTCTACAAAGGTGATAGATTCTAAGTCTGATTCGAGGGTGGACGACATGCATAAGGCTTTTTATCGTTTTGTTTACTGCTTTTTCTTTGATTGTATTATCAGCCATGTGACGAACGTTATGTTGATTTAATATATTTGTTGGTTTTAACGATAAAAAAAATGTTATACGTAGTACACAATTTAACTCGCGTTACTCCCTCCAATAATTATTGTATCCCCTTTCATATATATTAGAGAGGTAAATTATGTGTAAGGAAAATTTAAATTGAGGAAAATCGTAATATAAATCACGTATATACAAAATATAACTTGAGACAAATTGAAATGTAAATATACGTGTATGCAAATTTTGTTGGAAAAATGATTTTATAAATTAATATTTTGGTCACTTTTGATCTAAAATATGTAAAGGACTGACTTCTCATTTTTAATGAGATTAAGTCCTAACATATTGTACATCATAAGGTAGATGTTTTCATATGTTATTTTTAGAAAATCATTTTGAAATGAATGAGAAATTATTCCTTGAAATTCTCTCCGAAACAAGGTTTGTGTAGAACTTGTCCCACACTGAAAATCTTAAACAATATTGAAGGCTTTTTATAACTCAAATATTGATATTCCAAGGGGCACCCAAATTTTGTAAGGAGGGAAGATCCGCACACGGTATGCGTGGAGTTAGACTTCATGCATGCCTTTAAGATGTAAACATGTCTTCAGTATAATTAGTTTCGGATAAGACAACATTTGGGAGAATGGTTGCTACCTTTCTCTAAAGAGACCAGTGTCTTTTAGTATTAGTCTCCTGGCCAGAGTACTATAAATCTCAATTGGTACATGCGTTTTTAAAACATCCATAAAGTCCAAAAATTAACAACTTTTTCATCATCTTCCTCATCCGAACTCCATCACTTTAGTGCATCGTTTAGTTTGTTGTTGTCCTTCGGAAAACGAAAAAAAAGTTCTATCGTGGGAGACAATTATTGCGGGCATATTTGTCTTAAGGAGACAACAAAAATTTATTGGGCTCGATTTCATCATCATATATACCGTACGCTTCTTGTTTCTCATAATTATTTATTTTGTAGATTTTTTAGATACGCAAACAACAAATGTAACTCGATACAAGTCGAAATGTAAATCGCATTAATTGAAATGTAATTTGATGCAAGTCAAAATTAAAACCACATTAATGAAAATGGAACTTGATGTAAGTTGATTCACGTTATGCAACAAAATAGTAGACCCAATCGCAAATACTCGCTAAGTCTGGAACGTACAAGTATTTTAATAGCCTACTAGGTTCGGGCTGGACTGGACATTAATTTTGGGGGGAAAGGTACAAGTATACGCCTGTAGTATTGATGTGAGAACAAATATACCCTTGTTCTATTTTTCGGAACAAATACACCCCTAAAGTGTATGGTGAAGTGCATATATACCTATGAACTTTTAAAAAGTGCAAAAATACCCCTCATGTTCTTATAAAGAAAAAAATGTACCCTTATTGACTTTAAATAGATAAAATAAATTTTAAAAAATACCAAAAATAAATTAAAAATTCAAAATCTAAAAATAAAGATTTATTATTATGTTGAAATATTAACTCTTTAATTTTAAATTGGAATATTATTATTTTTTCCGTTGTAAATGAAGCACTTCAAATTCACAAATATTAAGTTTAGTAGTTTTTGTACACATTGTTATATTTTTTGAAATAACATTCTTTGATTTTGTTTAACCTTAACAAAATTTAATTCACTATTTTGTAATCTTGAACTATTTATTGACATACAAAATATGCAATTTCATAGTGCAAAGAATGCAAAGAATTAATATTTTCTTACATTACAACACATATCATAACACTTTTTTCCAAAGAATCTTAAATATGTAGTAAAGTTTTAAAATAATATTTTATAATAACAATATTAAATTTTGATATACAAACAATAAAATAAGTCGGCTAACAATTAAGCAATATAATTTTCTCTCTCATACGTAGTACTTTTAGGTATAAGTTAATCCGGCTAACTAAAATTTAAGTGAGATAATTTTTTCTCATATGTATTTATAGATTTCATATTTAGGTTATGGGATGCTCCCAGAATGAAGTATGAAATATGGATTTTTTTTATCACTACCATCTTGGGATAAAAAAAACAGACTTCATGTTTCATTGCTTCATTTTGGGAACATCCCTTAACATCATCATCATTTCAAGCAAACACTACCACCTACGGTGGGATAAGGATGGATCCGATGTACGGAACTTTACCCTTGTATTAAAGTACAAAGAGATTATTTCCGGATGACTCATGGTGAAAATCACGTCGAAGATTGCATGAACTGACTGCTGCTTCCGATTTAATTAGTGAACCACTTTACTTTATTTCATCATATTTTGAAGCTAAAAAATAATGCTTCCGATTTAGTTAACCACTTTACTTTATATCATCATATGTTCAAGTTAAAAAACAATGAATCTTTAGCACCGTTACAAATGATGGAATGGAACATCCATTAAATTGCCTTAATGATCAAATTAGTGATCAACAGTAAAAACATGAAAGTCAAAAGTCACGGAATGTACTTATTAAACTCATTTTAGACGGAATTGTGAATATCATAATCAAAACTGAGGGTTTAACCTATAACTAAAATTAAAAGAACCTAGATCGATGATTGACCACATATATAATGTATATCTCATGGAGTAATCTAAGTGGTTTACATGCATACATGATTGACACATATATGCAATATAATAGTGCAAACTTTGGTTGCACGAATTTCTTAAGTCAACATATCCTCAATATCATTAGTTTCACATTGCATAATATAACTGTTTGGACTTTAGATCACTACTGGCCGTTAAAGTAATTCTGCCCGGCCGGCTGCAAAAATTAGTTAGTTATACGTAGGTTTAATCGTAGTGACGCATTAAGTTAAATTAATTAGCTAAATTAGTTTAATCCAACACGATATAATAAATAAATATAGAAATAATTTGGTATGAACACTCGATTTTTACGTGGAAACCCGAAAGGGAGAAAACCACGGGACTTTTTAGGCTAATGTCCAAGCCCTCTCATTCTCATTAATATTGTACTCTTCTGATCACCATTACATAGTACAAGTCATTGATCGAGCTCACATGCATTAATGGATCTCGGATCAGTCAGCCAACAAGCAGTTCTCAAGCCAGCGCAGACAATCTTGATCGGACATGGGCTGTGATGAACTACTCAGCATGGTCTCAACAGCTTCATCACCACCAGTGATAGTGAAGGGCATATTATTAGCCGCAGGAACAAGCAGATCATCATGATGTGTATCTGATGGTGTGGTACAATTATTGTTGAACCCATTATCCTCAAAATCTTTGGTAGAAAAGTTTGAACCCATAATAAATTTGAGTTCATCTTCGAGATCAAATTGATCAAGCCACTGCAGACAGTCTTGAGGGGACATGGCCATGGGCTGTGATGAACTACTCAGCATGGTCTCAACAGATTCATCACCAGTGATAGTTAAGGCGGGCTGCTCCATATTATTAGCCGCAGGAACAAGCAGATCATCATGATGTGTATCTGATGGTGTGGTTATTAAATTATTGTTGAACTCCTCCTCCTCCTCCTCCTCATAAGTGATGTTCTCCTTTCCATTTTTCTTGTGATAATAAATCTTTACCAGCACATAGTCATCTCCCTGCAACAAATTAAAATGAATTGAAAGTTATTACCTACATACATTGGTCAACCTTAGTCAAAGTTAAAAATATTCATCAATATGATATGATCGATAATCTAGCTAGATCTTCCTTAATTAATTAACTAATAATAGCTGCGTTTATTAGTATGTCATGAACTTACAGTATTATGATTGAGAGTAAACTCTTGCATGAGCCAGTCCGTTTTCAGTCCTTTGAAACCACTCTTTTGTTGAAAGCCTTCGTGATATGCAAATGTCTTCTTGGACCCGATTTCCTTCTTTCCGGCCCGGACCGGATGAGAACCGGATGCCCTCCAATACCCATTCCCGGCTTTCCTGCTCGGCCGTTTCCTTGACTGCTTCACGAAGAAATAGCATGCATCTTCTCCCACTGTCCCGTACTTGCCTGCACATTCAATAAATACATGAGTACTGAAACATATATATATATATAAAACGATCGATGATGAAATTAATTATATTACTGCATGTACGTAAATAATATATAGTCGATAATCATGCGGCGGCCATTAATTAATATATTTGAAGTATAATCAATTGTGATCGATCATGAATAATATGGAAATGAATTTGACTACTACGTAATATGGCCGGACTTACAAAGAATGTCCCTGGGATGGGTTTCGTAGATATTAATGGTATGAATGATCGGATGAGTGATGGGCACACCCATAATCTTCCCTCTCAAGAAGTAATCCACCAGCTCCAAGTCCGTCGGCCGGAACCGGTACCCCACACCCAAGAAAGGGTGGTTATTATCATCGCCGCCGGGTGTCCACGCTGACGCCGCCGTGCCATCCATCATCCACCGCCCACCTGCCTCCATCGATATCATATATACCTTGCACCTAGATATATAGTGCGTCGACTTGCAGCACACGTACTATACGTAACCTATAGCTTAATTAGTGATGGCGGGACTAAGTGATAGATAATGTAATGATTGTAATAAAATGATGAGATGGATGGAAATAGAAACCCTAGGCTTTATATATATATCAGTCATACGGAATACGTAGTATTAGTTAGTTAGGTTTCTTAATTAATACGACAATTGATTCATTTAGTTTAAACTTTAAACATTTAATGAATTTTTCTTAATTAGTTTATTTAGCTATCACTAATAAGTACATGTTTAGCATGCATATCATACACCATTTCACCTTTTACATATTTCATACACCGGTATAGTTAGGGGGCGGGGCCAACCATGGCCTCGGTCCACCCCAAATTTTAAAAATGTCTATATTTTTTATATATAATTTATTCCAAAAATATTCTCTGTACTGGCCCGATCCCCCCAATGCCATCGCTCCGCCCCTGACTTCATATATTCATGATGACAAACTTAATTAATTAGCTAATAAAACATACTACTGGTTTTGCATCCAACTGATATTGTTATATTTTTATTATGTACAATTGCATTTTTAATTAGTTTCATTGTTTGTTGTTGTGGAAATTACACACTTTTGGTGTAATTACTTTATTCTTCTATATAGTTGTAATTTGTTTAGATCAGGATTATTCTGAACTTAAAAGTGGTCAAGATCATTTAAAGGATCAAAATTGGACTCCAAAAGGTCAAGAAAAGTGCAAGAGGACAAGATAAAAAGAAGATTGACAAAATATTTCATATACCCGTTTAGGTATAGGCGATACCCAATCGGGTATTGAGTTGATTCAGGTGTCAAAATCAGAATCTGGAGAGACCAAAAAAACGTGCCTGATTTTGATGATTTGGCTCATCGCCGACCAGGTATGTCCACAAAAGTGACTTTCCGGTAAACTGCCTAAAACATCCGATCAGGTACCCTATATACCCGATCGGGTACACAACCCTGCCACCTCCAAACACCTATAAATACACCACTTTTCCTTCACAATAAAATCACCAATTCCTTTATACTCTAAAGCTCAGTTTAGTTAAGTATTTCCTTTACATTTTTAGCATGCATGTTTAGTCTCCAAATGAGGAGCTAAACTCTTCCATCCTGATTTTGCTACGTTGAAGCTTAATGATTTGTAAGTTGTGAGTTATTTTGTTTAATCATCTTCCTTGAATATTAATCAATTCCTATTCATATTTCATATTAATATTTTGAGCATTACTTAAAGGATCAACTAGTTTTGTTTCATATATTAACTATTAATAGAATCGATTGACGAATATGCTTGTTAATCGTTCGGTCCTTTCACGGTAGTAAACTTGGATTATTAATGCATGCGTCTCATGGTTAATAATCTAAGGGGAATTAATTATATTGATTAAACCAATAAACCGCTTGTGTTGATGTTATCAATCTCAATCGTTTTCATCTTAAGTTTTATTGCTACTATTGGGTCAATATACGGTGCGTGTTCTGTATTGATTTGATAGTAAGTTTTATTAATGAAAGCATCTCGTTATTAAAATAATTAACTATACTCGATGAATTGAATATACTCCTCGATTGAGTATTCGAGAGGAAGATAGTTAAAGATATACCCGAGATCGACGAATATTTCATTAAGTGGATTATATAAGGAAAGCCAAGTCTCAAGCTCGAATTAATTAAACCACATAAGTCATTCATCTTAGTGTTTAAATATTCTTAAAGTTCAAAAACAATATTAACCCCCCCTTGTTACTAGTTATGTAAAAGAGAAGTATTCATTTCCTTGTGGATACGAACATTACTATGTTATATTGCGGTATTAGTGCGAGTATTGTATTTATATTGAGGCACACTATGACAAAGTGCCGTCAAATTTAGCGTCGTTGCCAGGGATAGGCAATAATTTTTCTTTTCAATTTATTTCAAAAGTCCAAGGTTCCAAGAATTATAAAGAGTATAAGGAATCATGTTAATTGATGCCCCTAAGTCTAACACGGCCCTAGAAATTGTGTCCCCTAGCTTGAAAGGTATAGTGAACATTCCTGGGTCAGTGCATTTTTCGGAAGTTTCTTTTGAAAAACTGTCGAGACATGATCACTAATTTCAATTTTATGTTTTCCCTTTAAGCGGTGTGTCCTCTTGATTGTGCATAATTCTTTTAAAAATTTAGCGACTCGAGGGACACTTTTAATTAAGTTAAAAAAAATAAGTTAAGGAGTGAGATATTTACCTCACACTTGGCGAAGGTCTCATAGATATCCGCTTTTCTCTCCAGCTTCCTTGTTTATTTGAGTGCTTCAGGGAATGTTGGGAGTGGTTTGTATGATGACAATGGTGGGAATTTGGACTTTCTTTTCCCTACTATCTTTCACAATCATAATGTATAAGAGCACTAATTTTTTAACAAAGAAAAAAATTATTCATTTTTATGAGAAATACATTTCTGAACTACATATTGTCAAAATAAGCACATTTCCGAATAATTTCAACTACATATAACATCATTTTGCAAAATACTACCGACTTTCCTCTATATCGAATAGATGTCTTGTTTGGATTTGACAAACACACTTAGAAAATAGTTCAAAAGTAAAAGTAGATGTGGAGATTTTAATTGAAATGAATGAAATAGTATGAATCACTTATTTCATCCCAAGACGTTTATTTTGAGATAACCAAAAACAGAAAATAGCACATTTATTTCGAGACAGCGGGAGTAGTATTTCATCAATCATCATCAATTGTTAGATATATGCATCTTAAGGAAGCTGAGCTACTTGCATAAAACCATGGTTTGTTTAGGACAATGTTCTCATAGACTATTGTGTTATGAACCATGTATAGTAGTTGCAAATCAACTACTTTTATAATGGATTATAAAAGTAAGAAATACTACGTATATAACTTCTAATAGATTTTGGGAAAATTCTCGAAATAGGAGTAAAAAAGTTTGAGAATTCTAAAATAGGACTGTCATGATTTTATTCCTTAAGTAAGAATAATTATTGTCAAGCTTGAAAAATAGTGTCATGTTTAAAGTCTGGTATTGTCAAACTTTTTACTCTTATTTGCACTACTACATTTTCGGGTCTTTTGTAACAGCAGAATTCGTGACCTTTGGTCCAAAAAATTGTTACATTCGACTTATTGTAATAGTTTCTCGTCGTTACATTCGCTCGCGTTGCATCTGCTCTAATGTAACGACTTGTAACGAAATTTATGACCAAATGTAACGGTCCTCACAACATGCCGTAAATGTTACAACAGATTGTTTACAAATGTAACAGTTTTGAACAAGCACAAAGGTAACGGTTTTGAAAGCACGTTGGCCCTGATTAATTATGTAATGTAACAGTTTATGTATTTGCACGCATGCAGCCAGGATGTATTTACACACCTATAGCCATGAATATAACTCGCTGCCAATTTAATTATAACTACATACAAAAGTTGTCCCCAATATCAAATCCATTACATTACAAACCAAGCAACTTAAGTTGTACAAAAGCATTCAAAAGTTAAAGATCAATGAAGTTCAAAACAATTCCTGTGTAACCAAAGTAGCTATGTTAAAAGCTCTTTGAAAGAGACATGAGTTTGATAAGTAGCAAAATGTTGAACATCATGCTCACAAAGCAAAAGCTACTACTAGGAGAAGCTCAAGTGACAAATCATGGGTATGCATCATTCATCATTTGATTCCATTATATTCCATCTTCATCTTCATGTTAATCCCTCACCTGTAAAACAAACATTTCAAATAATTAAGCAATCTTGTTATATACTACAATTATTTATAAGGGTTTGAGCAATTGAGTACGGGAACTCATATTCACATCTGAACTACAAAGTATAATGCTAAATGTATGATAACTAATTAACACACAAGCTTAACAATGATGAACATGAACTATCAAGCATACTTTTTGTCAATCAAAGTTCCTGAGAACAAATAAAAATTGAGCACAGGATATGGAAATAATCTCAGATTCTTATTCAAGGTTTAAATATGTTGTTTCAACAGTTAGACCGCTACCCATTTCACATTTGAAGTGCTATCATGATACATTTTTGAAAGACATATTTAACTTTTAATATAGAATGGTGAACTGTAATATATATTAATTACTGAGCATTGAGCTTAGTCCTTGTCCAAGTTCCCTACTTAGATTATTTAATTTGTTTGCTTCTAATCTTTAAGTTCTGCAAAAAAAAAAAAAAACAAAATATGAACTCACATGTACACAAAACCTTGCACATTTTTATGCATATATACAAATGTATATGATGGCCTGAAAGAATCAAGCTATAAATATATATTTCGTACATTACAAGATAGGAAGGTCTTAGACTATAATGGCTAGTTAATTGCATCCTCTCTTTTTTCCTTTTTTCTTTTTTTTTTTCTTTCCTTTTTTATTTTTATTTTTTATTTTTTTCACTAATTGCATCCTCTTTTATTAAGAGCAAAACATTTAAAGTATTGCACAACAAAATGAAAATGATATAATGAATCAGAACATGTTTACCATGATTCAGAGATTTCAAAATCTTTTGTAAGAGGTAAAAATAAGCAATGCTTCTCTATCAAACCAGTCAAATGTTGAAGTATCATTGAGATACATGTGGCTGAGCTCTTATAGGGACCTGGAAGTTTGAGTGAAACTGAGCATTAAGCAATAGCATACATTTAAATTTCAAACTCCCATTGTTTATGTCCTATAACTACTAGTTTCTAGTGCAAATAAGAGTTATATACTTAGTTCTTAGTAATATTAGAATAATAGGATTAAGGTTCTGCAATCGCAATCATCTCGTGTGGTAAGAACTATAGAATGAAGCATTAAAATATTCATAAAACCACTAATAAGGAATGATGCAAAATCTAATCCTAGACGTATGTAGGTTGGGAAGGAGAACAGAAATATCAACCTGCTCAAGAATTTTTTTTGAGGAGTGTAATACATCACCTCATTTATACTATAAAACTGCAAAACAAACATCATCAAGTGCTTACTGTTATATATCAAGGTTGCATCTGACCATCTGTTAGCTCATGTAAAACCTCGACGACCTTTTTCAAGTGCTTACTTTTTATTTCTCCTTTCTTGTGGTCAATAATAATCTGTAGTTTTAACATCTTTTGGATTATAATCAATGCCACTACTTAACATAATTGCAAAAACACTCAGAATAAAGAAATTATTGTTATTCTATCATATTTAACTCCAAATAAACATTAAAGATTAACTGATATGATTAATATTGGCAGAGAAAAATCCAAAGCATAACACTTTCTTGTGAGTCTTTTGAATCGCACTTAAGTCATAACTTAGTGCACCCCTTCGCAATGAGCAGCTCCAAGCCTGAAGCTACAACCATCGACCATTATGTAAATGAGCTAAGGTCAAAGCAGCACCATAGGGAAGTCAGCAACAAATTTATTTAACTTCTAATGCGCTATCAATTTATCCCTTCACCCATTCCTAGCAGAGAGGTGCATGCGTGATTGAATAATCAAAAGCAAACAATTTACTTCAAAATTCTTAGCAGACAGATAGATATTTACTTAGTTCATAGATTTTACAAACGAAAAAAAAGCAACATAGATTTGATGTATGTCTCTTTAAAGATTTAGTTAATTCTCTATGGGGCAATTCTTATCACAGATATGCTTTGGAAAAAACCAGTTTACTTATTAGAAACAGGGAACAATCCCCCCCCCCATTGTTCCAACAAATCATCCCCAGCAGCAATTAAGCTCAGTTAGGCCTTTAATCATATTAGAGATTTTTTCAAACATATCATTTCAGGGCAGTAACTAGGGGGAGTTTTTGGGTAGCAATACTTCACCCAACTTTTGACAAATGTCTATAAGTCTATAACTTAAGGGATATTAGTGACACATAAAAAATGAGAAATACTATGAAACTAAACAACGCTATTGGCTTTCCTGCCCATATTAGCATTTTAAGAAATACTGTAGTAAGTAGTAAAACGTAGGAATATAATATGAAATGATGTTATTTCTATCTTCTTTATTATATAAAAAAGGAAGTAGAAGCTGAAGTATATAATCTAAATAGTTTAGGATTTATCAATCAAAGGAAAATATAGCTTACAGTCAACTAGAACGTAGGATTCATCAACAAAAGAAGCAAGATTATACCTATGAAATTGAACCTGAAGTTATTAAAGAATCATTATTTTCAATTTTAATTAAAAAGAAATAGAAACAAAAAACAAGTCAAACACGTAAAACTAATATATTCTGGTTTAGACATTTCCTCGAACACCTCTTGTGCAAAGGAAGAAAAAAATTACCCAACTAACTAGTTTAGACATTTCTTCGAACACCTCTTGGGCAGAACTAATGCATGGTCATTCCCAGCCTTCTTGAACTAGCATTTACCCATGGGAGATGTATAAATCAACGTCATAAAACACAGAGAGCATATTAATTAATTAAGAAAAACGCAGAGAACATAATAACTGAGAAAAGCGCAGAGCAAAAACAAGACTTCACTAAAGACGATAAATAAAGGGCAATATTTTGATATATAACCTTCGAATTTCTAAAATGAACCTTAATAAACCAAACCGCGAGAAACATCAGCAAGAGACGACCCAAATATTACAGAAACCTAAGAAATCGCCACAAAAATTAAGAAACGAAATTGAAAAGGTTGGAGGAGAAGAAGCTGAATGTTGAGTCAGATGAAACTCGAAGTAGCTCTTTAGAGAAAAACTATCTCGTATAAGGAGAAGTTGAATAGTGTTGCTTTGTTAGGTTTTTTCATTTTATTCCTTGTATGGAGTAACTAAGCTTTGATTTTGGTGTTTGGGATTAATTATATTTATTAAAAAAATGGCGGTAACTAAGAGTTTGGGAAAATTCATTTGAAAAATTCGTCTAGTTTTGGTAAAAATAAATGGCGCTAGCTTCACTTTCAATATTTTGGATACGAAGTACAGAAAAGTGTTACATTAAATTTCACTAAATGTAACATTCAATAAAATAATGTAACAATGTTTATGTAGTTATAGAAATGTTACATTAGGACCAGATTAAATGTAACTATTACCAAGTAAATGTAACAACAAACTTAAAACCATTACAATTGACCAATTTTTTGTAACACTTTAAACAAATGTTACAATTTTATTGTTACATTAGACTCGAAAATGTAGTAGTGTTGGGGAATAAAAATATGATAGTCTTATTTTGGAACAAACAAACGTTTTAAGTTCTATTTAGGGCAATTTCTTATAGATATATTATAAAATCTAGTCTAAGTTTATGGACTACAATTTGTCCACTTTTGGATGACTGCCGAAGAGGTGAAAAATTCCAAGTCTAATATAAAATGGGAAAATGGAAACTAATAATCCAACCTTTTAGCGGTCTTCTTTTAATAGTCCGACCTTTGCGTTATTCATGAATAATCCAACCTTTGCACCTCATCTTCATTCATTGGTCCCCGACCGGTTGATGACCTGCTATTCCGAGTTATTTTCTTATCTTTGCAAAATATTATCTTTGTGAAAGGTGAAATTTATGGTATAATAGTTTGCAAAGATAAGAAAATAACTCGGAATAGCAGGTCACCAACCGGTCGGGGACCAATGAATGAAGATGAGGTGCAAAGGTTGGATTATTCATGAATAACGCAAAGGTCGGACTATTAAAAGAAGACCGCTAAAAGGTTGGATTATTACTTTCCATTTTCCCATATAAAATCTAGTTTAATTTTATTTATGAATTTATAAAAAGAAAGATAATGTGGATAAACATATAGATTCGGCCCAGTTAGGATGTTTTTACTTGGACTGTAATCTGTCCCAGACCAGACCAGACCAGATCAGACCAGACCAGATCAGACTTGGATAGTTATAAAAATACAAAGAAACCAGACCAAACCAGACCAGTCCAGACCAGACCAGCAAATTACAGTCCAAGTAAAAACATCCTTAAACTCATATGTGTCAATAGCATTCAGGTACCTCCAAAAGAGTATGGATTCAATATGTGCACCATCGGTCCATCACTACGCTGCAAATAACATTAATAACATAAACTCTGCCTCTAAATGGCATAAATTACCTCCTTGAAAACCCTAAGGCGACAAAAGGCATATTTGTGTATAAGAATATAATACGTCCACTCCTAGGGAAAACACCCTACGAACTGCTCAAGGGGAGGAAGCCCAACTTAAGTCATCTAAGAACTTTTGGGTGCAAATGTTTCGTCCACAACAATGGGAAAGACAACATCGGCAAATTTGATGCTAGAAGTGACGAGGCAATCTTTCTCGGATATTCCCCACATAGCAAGGCCTACAAAGTTCTAAACAAACGCACACAATGTGTGGAGGAAAGCATTCATGTAATCTTTGATGAAGCACTTGCCCCAAAATCAATCCAAGCCGATGATGGTGAGCTAGGGATCACTCGCAAGAAATCACAATCTCAAGGAGATGAAGGAACTGAAAATCAAACTGGTGAACCACCTCTAATAAATGAAAATGAACAATCTGGAACTGAAGAAGAACCTGGGCAGAACACTGACACTGGACCTGTAGAACCGATAGAACCAGTTTCAGATACTCTCAACAACTTGGTGGACCAACCCAACGCTCCTAGGGGTTGGAAGCTTCATAGATCACATCCGCTGGATATTCTCCTCACCGATCTAAATCAGGGAGTAAAAACTAGATCTAAACTTAAAAACTTTTGTGCTTTCTCTGCTTATTTATCTCTTATAGAACCGGAGAACCATGAAGTGGCTCTCTCCGACACTGACTGGGTTCTAGCCATGCAGGAAGAACTAAATCAGTTTGAAAGAAATAAGGTGTGGCATCTAGAACCGAGACCCAAGAACAAGACTGTGATAGGTCTCAAGTGGGTATTCAAGAACAAGCTCGATGAACATGGTCAAATCACAAGGAACAAAGCTAGGCTTGTTGTCAAAGGTTATAACCAACAAGAAGGAATAGACTTCAACGAAACATTTGCACCGGTGGCTAGATTAGAAGCAATCCGAATGCTCATTGCATTTGCGGCTCATATGGGTTTCACCCTCCACCAAATGGATGTCAAGACGGCCTTCTTGAATGGATATCTAAAGGAAGAGGTATATGTAGAACAACCACCGGGCTTTGAAAATCAAGATTTTCCTAATCATGTTTTCAAATTAGATAAAGCACTTTATGGCCTCAAACAAGCACCTCGTGCTTGGTATGAACGCCTATCTAAATTTCTTTTGGAAAATGGTTTTGAAAGAGGAAAAATAGATAAAACTCTTTTTCTAAAAATAAAAGATCAAGCCCTATTGGTTGTTCAAGTTTATGTTGATGATATTATTTTTGGTGCTACTAACGATTCCCTTTGTGAAGAATTTTCAAATCTTATGAGTTCCGAATTTGAGATGAGTATGATGGGGGAACTTAACTTCTTCCTTGGTCTACAAATCAAGCAAACAAGTAAAGGAACTCAAATATCTCAACAAAAGTACCTCAAGGAACTCCTAAAGAAGTACGGGATGAGTGAAGGCAAAACCATGACTACACCTATGGGGACTAATGATAGGCTGTACTCGGATGAACAGGGAAAGAACATAGACCAAAAGATGTATCGAGGAATGATTGGGTCTCTACTATACCTAACTGCCAGTAGACCCGACATAGTTTTCAGCGTAGGTCTATGTGCACGGTTCCAGACCAATCCCAAGGAGTCCCATCTCAAAGCGGTGAAGAGGATTCTCAAATACCTCAAAGGAACTACTAATCTATGTTTATGGTATCCTCGTAATGATGATTTTAACCTTATTGCATATTCAGACTCTGCTTTTGCAGGTGATTTGCTAAATAGAAAGAGTACGTCTGGAACGGCTCACTTCCTAGGTCCCTGTCTAGTTTCTTGGAGCTCAAAGAAACAAAATTCAGTTGCTCTTTCAACAGCCGAAGCTGAGTATGTAGCAGCCGCATCTTGTTGCTCTCAATCATTGTGGATCATGCAACAAGTAAGCGATTACGGGGTTGATATAAAGTGCACGCCCATCCTATGCGATAATACAAGTGCAATTAGCATATCAAAGGACCCGGTCATGCATTCTCGGACAAAACATATTCATATACGACATCACTTTCTGAGAGATTGCGTGGAAAAGAGGATAATCAGGTTGGAATATTGCAACACCGAGAAACAAATAGCTGATATCTTTACCAAGCCTCTGGGAAGAGAAAGGTTTGAACTAATTAGACTGGAACTCGGTCTAATTAATTCCTAAATTATTTGTTCTACTTCTTATTTCCTAAATAATGGGAATCACTGGAACTAATCTCTTTTACTAGTTGCGAAGAAAGCATGCAGGACCTTCCGGCCTCATCTAAGGGGGAACAAATCGATATTTTAATTTGGGCATTAATTTTATTCCTTTTGTTGAATGACAAAAGGGGGGGAAATTAGGGACACCTTTATTATGACACCTAATGTTTGTCATCAACAAAAAGGGGGAATTTGTTGAATATGTTGTTTTGTTGATGACTAACCATGCAGGAACAAAGGATAGACCTAGTCTATAAACACTTGTGAGTTTCTTGTTGATGAACCAACCATGCAGGTGGAACGGCGAACAGAACCGCCCCTAGTTCTAGTTCCGTGATATGGTTTGAATGAATATTGATTGCACCTACTTAATTCAAAATTAATGTGCTTTCCTTATGAGTGCTTATTTGAGTGGTATATTACTTTATGTAAAGTAATATGAGTGCCTTTTAATATGTACGTAATTGTGCTTCTAACCTTATAAAAGGTAATTGCTCTTTTTACTTTATGGAAAGTACTTTTGGCTTGCAAAATTAATTAAGGATTGCTTGACTTCTGCTTTGGTGACCGTAGCATGATCTGCACTCCTTTGTAATTTGAAAAGGTGCATCATTAAGTAAAAGATTAATTTAATATCTTTTATGGAAAGGCTTTTTAATGATTGCATCCACTTAGAAAAGGAAAGTGTTTTTAAGAAAATTCTATTATGGAAAATAGGCTGTTGCATCCTTGCTTTTGATACGAATAAATTCCCTGATTTTTAAAGAGTTGATCAAAGCTTACCTTATTTGGAAATAAATTCAAAAAGCTTGGAATATCCCCACCTTAATTAAACCCACGTGATTTGATTGAGTTGTTTATTCACTTGGTGCGTGATTAATATGTTACCTTGAGATTTTGGGTGTTTGATTGGCTTACATATATCAAGCTCGGGTTTGAGGAATATTATGAAGGAAAGTAATTCAAAATATCAAGACAAGTCTCAAGATTAGGAGATCAACTATTCAAGGAGGATTACTCAAACGGTCTGCTTAAGACAGCCTATATAAACGAAGCAGCCAAAGAGAAAGTGTGCTTAACCAGAGAAATATCAAGAGACAGGCTCGAGAAAAATACGAAGCTCAAGGCACCTGAAACTGCTCACTCGGAGTTCTAGATAGAGTTTCTTCTTTCCCTTCTTCATATTGTAATGGGGTTTTGAGGATTGGCTAAGAGTAGCCTCCTCGGGTTGGTTTGTGTGAGTGAGAGCTTTGTTGTAAAGCTGAGAGGCTCTCTACCCACAAGGTAGAGAAGCGTAACTCTTCCTAGAGAGGATAGAGTTGGGGTGGCTCAAGGGTAGACTAGGAGAGTTTCCCTTGTAATCATTCAAAGGCTTTTTAGTGAAGTTGTTAAAATTCCTCCGAGGGAGGTCGAGGTTTTTTTAATCCCTTTGAGCCAAGAGATTTTTCCTCGTTAAATTCTTGTGCACTTTACTATTTCGCAATTCCCTTTATCCCACACTAGAACTCGGCGAAAAACTGCCACGGTTCCACACGCACACAATTCACCCCCCTTGTGTTGCTAACTGTTTTCATCAGAATCCTTTGCTTCTTTTGAGCAATTTTGGCCCTCTTCCTCTGGAGGGTCAACGGAGTCACCAGCCTCTGTATTTTAGGAGCTTTGCTAACCTCCTTCCCCTTTTTATTAGTAAATGTCCGGCGGTACGTGTTGACATACTTCCTGACATCATCTTCCTTGGACAGGTTGAAGAGCTTCCTAATCTTTGATGCTCTTTTAGGACCCCTCATCCTTGGCTTCTCAACATCAGTCAATCCAGGAAGGTCATTTTCACCCTTCTTCACAATGACCAAATTCAGAACTGAGAGGTAAGGACTGACAATGCACCCACGTACTGATTTTCTTCTCCTCTCACCATCACGCCTTCCATAACCCCGGAAACAAGGAGTACCTCTAGGCAATAAAAGGCGAACACGGTTTGGAGTCAAGACTCCTTGCTTCATGGGAAATCCTTGTTTGTCACATCCACCCATGATCTTGAATACATATCCCTTAAACTCCTCTCCCAAAGCATCACCACTGACTTCTTGAGAGATTCTCTTGTCATAAAAGGCACGAAGTTTCTGTTCATCATCAATCTCTAGCTTCTTCTGGCAACCCGTAGTCGGGTTTGCAATGTTGAACTTCATCCTCGCTCCCTGGAAAAGAGAACTCGCTCTCTGGAAAAGAGAACTCGCTCTCTGGAAAAGAGAAGTGTCTGCGCTCACTCCAAGCTTAGGGTTTTTCGTAGTAGGCGATATTCGTATCAAGCGTATTCGTGAGTTTAATGATAAAGAGTTCATGCATAGAGTGTCCGGCTGCCATGCTTGATGAATGTTGATTGGGAGTGGATTTTGATTTTAAAAATGGGAAAATAAAAAAATACCAAACCGACGTGATGAACAGAGGAGACGGAAGCACGTTTAACGGCAAATGGGCGGAAATATCGAGACGCCGTTCAAGTCACTCTTTATATAAGTAGGAGATAAATAAAATGTGAAGAGAAAATAAAAGATAGATATTAAAAGAAATAATTAAATATTGTAAATTAACACCTATATTTTTCTTACTAAGATTTATGTCGTGAAAACGTGTAGCATCTTTTCAACTTCTAGATAAAAGATTCACCTCTCACAAAAATATAAATTTATAATCCGGTATTCATATCACATAAAATATTCAAAGAAAACTAAAAGAGTTGGCGGTATGAATTAATGTTGTAATTTTTTTTAAATGAATCGAGTAAAATGTACATTGTAGTCTGGTTTAATTGAAATTGAAATAAATGCAATGTGATGTTATCATTTCCAAACATCTTTTCATGGAGGTAAATTACAAAATATATAACAAATACCAGTAGACCAGTAGTATGTTTTATTAGCTAATTAATTTTGTCATAATGCATATATGAAATCAGGGGCGGAGCGAGGGCACTGGGGGGATCGGGCCAGTACAGAGAATATTTTTGGAATAAGGATGTTTTTACTTGGAGTGTAATTTGTCCCAGACCAGATCAGACCAGACCAGTCCAGACCAGACCAGACCAGTTCAGACCAGACCAGACTTGGATAGTTATAAAAATACAAAGAAACCAGACCTTACCAAACCAGACCAGACCAGACCAGATCAGACCAGACCAGAGCAGCAAATTACAGTCCAAGTAAAAACATCCTAAATTATAGAAAAATACAGACATTTTTAAAATTTGGGGTGGACCGAGGCCATGGTTGGCCCTGCCCCCTAACTACACCGGTGTATGAAATATGTAAAAGGTGAAATGGTGTATGCATGCTAAACATGTACTTATTAGTGAAGCTAAATAAACTAATTAAGAAAAATTCATTAAATGTTTAAAGTTTAAACTAAATGAATCAATTGTCGTATTAATTAAGAAACCTAACTAACGAATACTACGTATTCCGTATGACTACTATATATATATAAAGCCTAGGGTTTCTATTTCCATCCATCTCAATCATTTTATTACAATCATTATCACTTAGTCCATCACTAGCTACAGGGTACGTACGTGTGCTGCAAGTCGACGCACTATATATCTAGGTGCAAGGTATATATGATATCGATGGAGGCAGGTGGGCGGTGGATGATGGATGGCACGGCGGCGTCAGCGTGGACACCCGGCGGCGATGATAATAACCACCCTTTCTTGGGTGTGGGGTACCGGTTCCGGCCGACGGACTTGGAGCTGGTGGATTACTTCTTGAGAGGGAAGATTATGGGTGTGCCCATCACTCATCCGATCATTCATACCATTAATATCTACGAAACCCATCCCAGGGACATTCTTTGTAAGTCCGGCCATATTACGTAGTAGTCAAATTCATTTCCATATTATTCATGATCGATCACAATTGATTATACTTCAAATATATTAATTAATGGCCGCCGCATGATTATCGACTATATATTATTTACGTACATGCAGTAATATAATTAATTTCATCATCGATCGTTTTATATATATATATATGTTTCAGTACTCATGTATTTATTGAATGTGCAGGCAAGTACGGGACAGTGGGAGAAGATGCATGCTATTTCTTCGTGAAGCAGTCAAGGAAACGGCCGAGCAGGAAAGCCGGGAATGGGTATTGGAGGGCATCCGGTTCTCATCCGGTCCGGGCCGGAAAGAAGGAAATCGGGTCCAAGAAGACATTTGCATATCACGAAGGCTTTCAACAAAAGAGTGGTTTCAAAGGACGGAAAACGGACTGGCTCATGCAAGAGTTTACTCTCAATCATAATACTGTAAGTCGCGTTCCTGGAAGTGGAAGAGATCGATATATTATCATATGGATGAAGCTAGATATCACATGTAGTATTTTTAACTTTGACCAAGGTTGACCAATGTAGGTAATAACATTCAATTCATTTTGTTGAATTGCAGGGAGATGACTATGTGCTGGTAAAGATTTATTATCACAAGAAAAATGGAAAGGAGAACATCACTTATGATGAGGAGGAGGAGGAGGAGTTCAACAATAATTTAATTACCACACCATCAGATACACATCATGATGATCTGCTTGTTCCTGCGGCTAATAATAATATGGAGCAGCCCGCCTTAACTATCACTGGTGATGAATCTGTTGAGACCATGCTGAGTAGTTCATCACAGCCCATGGCCATGTCCACTCAAGACGGTATGCAGTGGCTTGATCAATTTGATCTCGAAGATGAACTCAAATTGATTATGGGTTCAAACTTTTCTACCAAAGATTATCAGGATAATGGATTCAACAATAATTGTACCACACCATCAGATCTGCTTGTTCCTGCGGCTAATAATATGGACCACCCGCCCTTCACTATCACTGGTGGTGATGAAGCTGTTGAGACGATGATGATCAGTTCACCACAGCCCATGTCCGATCAAGATTGTCTGCGCTGGCTTGAGAACTGCTTGTTGGCTGACTGATCCGAGATCCATTAATGCATGTGATCGAGCGGAATGACTTGTACTATGTAATGGTGATCAGAAGAGTACAATATTAATGAGAATGAGAGGGCTTGGACATTAGCCTAAAAAGTCCCGTGGTTTTCTCCCTTTCGGGTTTCCACGTAAAAATCGAGTGTTCATACCAAATTATTTCTATATTTATTTATTATATCGTGTTGGATTAAACTAATTTAGCTAATTAATTTAACTTAATGCGTCACTACGATTAAACCTACGTATAACTAACTAATTTTCACTAAATTAAATGAAATTCACATAATTCACAATAATAATTCATCACACTTAAATAATGTTTCAATTAATTAATCCTAACTTAAACCATTATAAATCCTAAATTAGGCATTAGCAATAATTATGTTTCAATTGACCATTCTCTCCTAACTATATGAAAATACGGAATATATATAGGGTACTTCTAATCAATTTGTTCATCTCTTGGAAAAATTTATTTTTGACTTTTCACAAGTGAAAGAAATTATATAATGCATTAAAGCCAAGAAATTTTTAATAGTACCTTAGAACGTGCGTACGTAATTTAGGAGTATTTTGGTAGTGTACTCTACTTTTTTCACAAATTTTTGCAGCCGGGCAGAATTACTTTAACGGCCAGTAGTGATCTAAAGTCCAAACAGTTATATATATGATGTGAAACTAATGATATTGAGGATATGTTGACTTAAGAAATTCGTGCAACCAAAGTTTGCACTATTATATTGCATATATGTGTCAATCATGTATGCATGTAAACCACTTAGATTACTCCATGAGATACATTATATATGTGGTCAATCATCTAGGTTCTTTTAATTTTAGTTATAGGTTAAACCCTCAGTTTTGATTATGATATTCACAATTCCGTCTAAAATGAGTTTAATAAGTACATTCCGTGAGTTTTGACTTTCATGTTTTTACTGTTGATCACTAATTTCATCATTAAGGCAATTTAATGGATGTTCCATTCCATCATTTGCAACGGTGCTAAAGATTCATTGTTTTTTTAACATGAACATATGATGATATAAAGTAAAGTGGTTAACTAAATCGGAAGCATTATTTTTTAGCTTCAAAATATGATGAAATAAAGTAAAGTGGTTCACTAAATCGGAAGCAACAGTCAGTTCATGCAATCTTCGACGTGATTTTCACCATGAGTCATCCGGAAATAGTCTCTTCGTACTTTAATACAAGGGTAAAGTTCCGTACATCGGATCCATCCTTATCCCACCGTAGGTGGTAGCGTTTGTTTGAAATGATGATGATGTTAAGGTATGTTCCCAGAATGAAGCAATGAAACATGAAGTCTGTTTTTTTATCCCAAGATGGTAGTGATAAAAAAAATCCATATTTCATTACTTCATTCTAGGAGCATCCCTTAACCTAAATATGAAATCTATATATACATATGAGAAAAAATTATCTCACTTAAATTTTAGTTAGCCGGATTAACTTATACCTAAAAGTACTGATACACTTGTAATTTCCGTATGTATGTTTACGTTTTTAGCTAATTTTGGTTGTTTAGTATTTCGGAAATTACACACTTTTGGTGTAATAGTTTAGTTTGTTGAATTCTTGTAATTTGTTTAGATTAGGGTCATTCTGAGCTCAAACAGGTCTACCATCACTCAAAGGACAGTTGGTGAACCCCAAAAGTGGAAGGAAGGTGCAAAATCACAAGACAAAAGGGAAAATCCTGATTTTGGTCTATACTCGGTCGAGTATTACCTATACTCGATCGAGTATAAGGTTGAAACTTCAAATCGGATCGGATCCGAAGACAAAGGAACATGCCGGGAAGATTTTGGCCACGATTTAGTGTCTATACTCGATCGGGTAGACCGACATACCCGATCGAGTATGCCTTTGAGTTTAAACCCGAAATCGGTCGAGTATGGCTCGAATATCACTTTCTGCACATACTCGACCGAGTATGAACATATACTCGATCGAGTATACCTCGAATCTGGTATTTCTACACATACTCGATCGAGTATCTGTATATACTCGATCGAGTACCCGAGCTGCACTCCCAAAAAAACCTATAAATACACCCCCTTTCCTTCACAACAAATCACCAATTCCTTTATACTTTTAAGCTCAGTTTAGAATAGTATTTCTTTTATATTTTTATAGCATGTTTAGTCTCCAAATGAGGAGCTAAACTTCCATTTCTTGGTTTTGCTCTTGAAGCTTGATTGATTATTAAAGTTGTGAGTTATTTTCTTACTCTCTCTTCTTGATTATTAATTCTTCCCTTAATCTCATTCTACATCATTGTTGGAGGGTTGCTAAGTGACGATTAGTTAACGTTCCAACATTGATTATTACTAGAAACGATCAACGAACCAATGGTTAATCGTTGATAGTTTCACAAGTAAGTAACTTCGGTTTGTTAATGCACGGTCGTGGTTAATAAACTTAAGAGGGATCAATTTTGTTGGTTAAACCGAAACCGTTGCGTTGAGGTTATCAATCTCAATTGATTTCATCAAGGAGTTAAATAGATTGAATGCTACTATTATATCGGTATACGGCGTTGTTCTATATTTGATTAATAGTAAGGGTTATTAATGAACGGTCGTTGTTAATAACTACCCTCGATGAACTGGTTATACTCCGCGATTGAGTATTCGAGAGGGGATAAGTTATGGATATAACAATGATCGACTAAAATATATCAACAAGTGGAAAGTAGCAAGACCAAGTCCCTTTTATCTTTGAATTAAATCCCATATAAATCGTTCATCTTCGTGTTTAATTTAATTAAATCACTCAACAATCAAAACCCCCCCTTTTACTTACTATTTATATAAAAAGAAAGTTATTCCTTTCCCTGTGGATACGAACTCTACTACACTATACTACGTATAAGTGTTGTATTGAATTTATTTTGACGCACCGTGACAAAGTGCACGTCAAATTTGGCGCCGTTGCCGGGGAAAGGCAATTATTTTTCTTTTTATTTTATCTCATAAAAATAAAAAATAAAAACAACAAAAATTTAGAATTAAAAAAAAAAAAAAAAATCTTACTCTTCTATTTCTGAGTTTTCATGAGTATATGGATACCAAACTATCATCCCTAGAGAGTCAAATTTCCGACTTGACTTCTCTAATAAAGGAATTTATCTTAAGCCCAAAAGCTCAAGATGCCAACACATGCAACATTTGCATGTCTCACAGACATCTTACGGATTTCTGCCCAAAGCTCCAAGATGAATACCTTAAAAGTGATGATGTTGGTTACAAAAGGGATGAACCTCACATGAGGTATGATCCGTTCTCCAACTCTAACATGTCTACGGAGGATATGGTCCGGGCTATTGCTACCAACATGACCACCATTCAAAACAACATGGTACAATTCCAAAATGAGACCAAGTCTAGCATTTTAAACTTGGAAACTCAAATGAGTCAAATAGCCGGAGCCGTGAGTAGGCTTGAAGCAAGGGATTCAGAAAAACTTCCTTCTCAAATAGAATGTGATCCTAAACAGCAAACTTTTGCAATCACATTGACAAATGAAAAGGAGATCCAGAATCCAGAAGAAGTAGAAGAAGAAAAAGACACGGAGCTCCAACTGGGCAAAGAAGAGGATAAGTTGAGTTTCAAATTCAAATTTTTGTCATTGTCATCCTTTGAGGTATCTCCATCATCTCTGGAAGCTTTTAGAGAATCTCGTAAACTTGAAATGGAAAATGACATTTCTGAAATCTCCTTCAAAATTGAGGGATCGAAAAACTTTTCATTGACCATACTACATGATAATTTCTTCCCCTTCCTCCCACCACATAAATCAATGAAAATCTGGATATTTGATCCTGGAAAGATTTCCAAAGTGGAGAGTCGAGAAATTGAGCACTCCTATGGAGGTCCTAGGAGTGAAAATTTGAAGAAAATTAATTATCATGATCCAAGCTTGAACGATTGAACACAATGATGGCGTCGTGCCGCGACGTTAAATTAGGCGCTTCTTGGGAGGCAACCCAAGCAAGGTATGTTTTCTTTTCATGTTTATTTCAGTTTGTGTGCGTGTGTAAAAAAAAAAAAACAAGGAAAAAAAAAGTGTATTTGGAGACATACCCGATCGAGTATAAGTCAATACTCGGTCGAGTATGTCTGGAAAATCAAAACCACGAGCAGCCTGTCTCCTATACCCTATCGAGTATCTATCAATACTCGGTCGAGTATCACTGGAAAAGCCATATTCGCACCCCCTGTCTCCAGTACCCGATCGGGTATAGAGAGGCACCCGATCGGATATACCTGCGATTTAACCCCAAAACACACCCCAAAACACTTCATCTTCTCCAAACACCCATACCAACCTCGACCCCTTCTCCCCAAAACTCCATTTTTCTACCTTCTCTCTACCATATCTCCATCATTTCCCCACCAAAACACCCACAACCCACCAAAAATCAAAATCACCCTACTCCACAAACAACAAAAGCCGAAATTGGGCACTAGGGACAGTGCTTGAACTAAGTGTGGGGGAGGAGACTCATCATGGGTATGTAATCTTATTTTCTACCTTTTACTACGCATGAACTTCTTTAAAAAAAAAAACAAAAAAAAAATGAAGAAAAGAAATGCTTGTTAGGTTGAAAACCCAACAAAATGGGCAATCTAAGCAAAAAAAGGCTTGTGAAAAATGATGAGTGAGTTGGGAGAATGGAAAATGAAAAGAGATGCTAGGATGAAAACCTGAAAAGGCTCCTAGGCAAAATGAGAGATATGAGAGAAATATTTGTTTTTGCATGCACTCATTTAATTTCTTTGGAGAAAAAAATGAAGAAGAGAAGAAAAAGAAGAAGAAAAAAAAGGCAAGAAGATGGAGCATAGAAGATCATTAAACCCAAGAAAGAATGTTGTTGTAAAAACTCATTTTTCCCCTTGATGGTCTTAGTTTCCTTCTTCCTTGAACTTTTGGAAAACTCTTAAACCGTTTGGATGTTTCTGTTTTACTCGAGGTCGAGTAAAGAACTAAGTGTGGGGGAGTTGATACACTTGTAATTTCCGTATGTATGTTTACGTTTTTAGCTAGTTTTGGTTGTTTAGTATTTCGGAAATTACACACTTTTGGTGTAATAGTTTAGTTTGTTGAATTCTTATAATTTGTTTAGATTAGGGTCATTCTGAGCTCAAACAGGTCTACCATCACTCAAAGGACAGTTGGTGAACCCCAAAAGTGGAAGGAAGGTGCAAAATCACAAGACAAAAGGGAAAATCCTGATTTTGGTCTATACTCGGTCGAGTATTACCTATACTCGATCGAGTATAAGGTTGAAACTTCAAATCGGATCGGATCCGAAGACAAAGGAACATGCCGGGAAGATTTTGGCCACGATTTAGTGTCTATACTCGATCGGGTAGACCGACATACCCGATCGAGTATGCCTTTGAGTTTAAACCCGAAATCGGTCGAGTATGGCTCGAATATCACTTTCTGCACATACTCGACCGAGTATGAACATATACTCGATCGAGTATACCTCGAATCTGGTATTTCTACACATACTCGATCGAGTATCTGTATATACTCGATCGAGTACCCGAGCTGCACTCCCAAAAAAACCTATAAATACACCCCCTTTCCTTCACAACAAATCACCAATTCCTTTATACTTTTAAGCTCAGTTTAGAATAGTATTTCTTTTATATTTTTATAGCATGTTTAGTCTCCAAATGAGGAGCTAAACTTCCATTTCTTGGTTTTGCTCTTGAAGCTTGATTGATTATTAAAGTTGTGAGTTATTTTCTTACTCTCTCTTCTTGATTATTAATTCTTCCCTTAATCTCATTCTACATCATTGTTGGAGGGTTGCTAAGTGACGATTAGTTAACGTTCCAACATTGATTATTACTAGAAACGATCAACGAACCAATGGTTAATCGTTGATAGTTTCACAAGTAAGTAACTTCGGTTTGTTAATGCACGGTCGTGGTTAATAAACTTAAGAGGGATCAATTTTGTTGGTTAAACCGAAACCGTTGCGTTGAGGTTATCAATCTCAATTGATTTCATCAAGGAGTTAAATAGATTGAATGCTACTATTATATCGGTATACGGCGTTGTTCTATATTTGATTAATAGTAAGGGTTATTAATGAACGGTCGTTGTTAATAACTACCCTCGATGAACTGGTTATACTCCGCGATTGAGTATTCGAGAGGGGATAAGTTATGGATATAACAATGATCGACTAAAATATATCAACAAGTGGAAAGTAGCAAGACCAAGTCCCTTTTATCTTTGAATTAAATCCCATATAAATCGTTCATCTTCGTGTTTAATTTAATTAAATCACTCAACAATCAAAACCCCCCCTTTTACTTACTATTTATATAAAAAGAAAGTTATTCCTTTCCCTGTGGATACGAACTCTACTACACTATACTACGTATAAGTGTTGTATTGAATTTATTTTGACGCACCGTGACAAAGTGCACGTCAAGTACTACGTATGAGAGAGAAAATTATATTGCTTAATTGTTAGCCAACTTATTTTATTGTTTGTATATCAAAATTTAATATTGTTATTATAAAATATTATTTTAAAACTTTACTACATACTTCGTATTTAAGATTCTTTGGAAAAAAGTGTTATGATATGTGTTGCAATGTAAGAAAATATTAATTCTTTGCATTCTTTGCACTATAAAATTACATATTTTGTATGTCATAAATAGTTCAAGATTACAAAATAGTGAATTAAATTTTGTGTGTCTCTACATCATCTTTTTCCATATCCTTAAATGGGACTTTACATGGGTGGTTTGAAGGAAAGAGGGGCCTTAGACAAGGGGACCCTATGTCCCCATTGCTCTTTGTTTTATGTTTGGAGTACTTCTCAAGGATGATTACTATTAGGACTTCCCATCCTACTTTCCGTTATCATCCTTTGTGCTCTAAACTGAAGATTACACACTTGGCCTTTGCGGATGATTTGATGTTATTCTCTAAAGGAGACTTTTCATCTATTAAGATATTAGTGGACGCTTTAAAGAACTATGGGCTGGTCTCGGGCCTAATGGTGAATCAGGATAAATCTAATATCTTTCTAGGTGGAAATGTAGCTAACAGAACATCAGACATTATGCAAATGGTACAGTTCTAACAAGGAACATTTCCTGTTAGGTATTTGGGTATACCTTTGGCCCCTTTAAAGGTATCTGTAGCCCAATTCTCTCCTCTGATAGATACGGTTACAGATTATATACAAGCATGGAATACCAAAACTTTATCCTATGCAGGGAAAGTTGAGCTAATTAGATCAGTTATGCAGGGGGTACAATCCTTTTGGCTTGGGATTTTTCCTATACCAAGGGCTGTCTTGGATAGAATTGTGTCAATTTGTAGGATTTTCCTTTGGGGTGAAAACATAGTAAAGTTGCATGGGAGGATGTTTGTCTACCCAAAGAGGAAGGGGGGTTGGGCATTAGAAATACTAAGGTGTGGAACAATGCTTTACTTTCCCGTACCCTTTGGAATATTCATGCAAAACAGGACTCACTTTGGGTAAAATGGGTTAATGGGGTTTATCTTCATGGTAGGGATGTGTGGACTTTTGTTCCACACACAAGGGACTCTCTGTTAATGAAGAGGATTGGGCTGATCTGGGATATGATTCTGGCCAAATTCCCTACCACGGATGCGGCCGTAACATACCTTACCAAGATCTCGTTTTCTGGAAAACTTTCGTCATCGAAAGTATATGATTTGTTTAGAGTAAAAGGGCCTACCCTACCGTGGATGGCCTTTATATGGAAGTCCTATATCCCTCCGAAATACTCATTCATTACGTGGTTAACGTTTAGGAATAGGCTGTCCACGTTGGATAGATTGGATTTTCTTGATCTAGTAAATTTATGTCCTTATTGTAAGTGTGATCCGGAAACGACATCACACCTATTTTTTGAGTGTCATGTTACAGGACAGGTTTGGTGCAAAGTGAAGGACTGGCTTGGAATTCGTAGACAAATGACAACAATCACAAGTGCGGTGAAATGGATCAAGAAGGAGCATCGGGGAGCACATGTCAAAGCTAAAGCTGTGAGGATATCATTTTGCTATACTATCTACTGGATATGGAGAACTAGAAACTCCATCTGTTTTGAAGCTATGAAGCCTACTATGACTGATATGGTTGCTCATATCAAGTATATGGTGTATAAAGTTTTGTTTTCAATGTATCCGCTTGATAGGATGACATTTTGATTTTTTGCCTACTCATCACCATTTTTTTGCGATGGCTAGCTTATAAAATAGCTACATAGCTAGGTATTTTGTTGTTTTGGGAAGGTGATGAGGCATCCTTACTTGGGATGGCCATGACGATATATGTTGGATGTATTGCACATATGATGTACATAAACACTTTGTATATATATATTTACAGTTTATCCAAAAAAAGACAGTCCCACTCTCTATCTGTCAAATTGTGATTAGAGTCCAATTTACATCCTCCCATCGTGCCGTCCGGTCGGTGTTGGGGCTCTCAGGGATGGGGTGTCATCCTTTTTTATATATTGAAACTAGTTTTTGCAACGCGCGTTGCGCGATTGACTAAATGCCCAATGTGATTTAATTGAACACTTTCTTCAAGTAATTATTCACTGATTGGTAACTTCATGTGATTGGAATGTTAATTAAAAGTTACAACACACACAAATAAATATTAAGAAAATAAAATTAAGGAAATTGTATCCTTGGGATACAATTTTGTTACAATCATCATCCATTAATTAAAAGTTACGACACACACAAATGAATATAAAAAACGCATCATCCGTTTTTTGTTACAATTTTACCATGTTGCTACAAATTGATATTCCACGAAGATAATATCTTTTTGGAAAAATTGACAAGAATAATCTCACCTTTCACTGGTCTTCTCATAATAATCCCACCTTTAAATAATCCCAAAATAATCCCACCTTTGCACCTCATCTTCTTTCATTGGACCCTGACCAAGTTTTTTACCTTTTAAAAAAATCTTATATAAATAATCTCACATTTATAAGGATATAATTAAAAAGTGAAAGGTGAGATTATTTGTATAATTTTCAAAGGAAACCGGGAACTATTTTGCGGGACGGGGGGAGAATTGAATTAGTCTTCCATATTCAAGTATAGTAAACAAGAGAGAGAAGCAGGATCATGAAATTGTTTTTGCATTCCTGAATGTTAAGACATTGGGTTCCATCCTAAAAGGTCAACCTGTTAGGAGGAGTAGCCCATGTGTTAATATAGTACTTCATTCATCCAAACTTTTCCGGTGTGGGACATTTAACACCTCTCTTCACGACCAGACACTTCGTTTGGATTGTGCCATCATTCATTTTTTTCATTGGCCCGTTTGTTTTTTCATCTGGCCATAATTGTCATTTTTTTATAATCGTGTCATCACGATTCATAAGGGGCCCCACACCATGGATCGATTTGGCTCTGATACCATGTTAAGACCCGAGGTTCCATCCTAAAAGGTCAACCTGTTAGGAGGAGTAGCTCATGTGTTAATATAGTACTTCAAAGCACGAAGGACGACCCTCTCACGAACTGATGATGACGATTCCAACATAACTCAACAACATGAGAGCTGACGAAGGACCTCATGAAGTAAGGAGTGATATATCCCGAAACATGACTGGCCAATGGAAAAGTTATTTTGATCTAATAAATAAGTGTAAGATGCAATCTTTCAATGGAAAACACTCAGGTAATATTACTAAAATTGATTGGATTTTGGATTCTGGAGCATCTTATCACATGACTAGATGTCAAGAGGTGATATTATCAAAACAACCTATTACGCCAATTAGTGTCACTCTCCCAAATGGTGTTGTTATGTTTGCTATATGCTCAGGAGAAGTGCAATTGAGCTCTAAAGTTGAATTAAAAAATGTTTTATATGTATCTGGCCTTTCATGTAACCTTATTTCAATAGGACGATTAATTGATGATCGGAAATGCGACATAATTTTTACTGACGAGATATGTGTGATACAAGACTCACTTGGGAAGACGCCGATTGGAGTGGGAAGACAACGCGGAGGGGTGTACTACTTTTACAGTGTGGGACATTTAACACTTAACCTTGAGGGAGGCACATTTACTCTTCCATTTTAAGCTTTCACAATCCTTCATCAGTAATATTTTCAAGTCAATATGTGAGTAATACAATCACTATTTCATCATTACATTTACATAAATAGTTGGAACAAATTAAATACCTATGTGGGTGGGTGTGATTTAGAAAACAAAGAGTGAAGAGGAGGGTTACTTGTTACTTTTTCCAAACAGATAGTTTGAGATTCAAAAAAACTACTCCGTATTTCATTGGCCAATAGGCCCAATATTCAAATAAAGCTACAAAGAAAAAAACCATGGTAATTTCCTTATTATCTAGGTAATTCTTGATGGATCAACATGATAAAATACTCTCATTAAAATAGTTATATCAAAACAACATTGAGAATTATGTTCAATAAAAAACATAGAGAAATTAAATATCCTGGTTTTTTATAGAGATCTTTAAATTTAAATCCAAAATTTAAGAGCCTGTTTGGTAGCACGAAAATCAGAAGTTTTGGCTGATTCTGCTGAAATTATGAAGTTCTGGTTGAAGTGGCGGCATTGGCTGATTATGCTGATTTAAGAAAAAATTATTTTTAAAATATCTTTTATTAATAAAACAAAGAAAAAAGGGAAAATTGAAACTAATAATCCAACCTTTTAGCGGTCTTCTTACAATAGTCCCACCTTTTCGTTATTCATGAATAATCCAACTTTTGCACCTCATCTACATTCACTGGTCCCTGACCTGTTGATGACCTGCTATTATTCCAAGTTATTTCTTATCTTTGCAACCCATTATACCATATATCTCACCTTTCACAAAGATAAAATTTTGCAAAGATAAGAAAATAACTTGGAATAGCAGGTCATTAACCGGTCAGGGACCAGCGAATGAAGATGAGGTGCAAAGGTTGGATTATTCTTGAATAACAAAAAGGTGGGACTATTGTAACAAGACTGCTAAAAGGTTGGATTATTAGTTTCCATTTTCCCAAGAAAAAATTATATGTAAAAATGGCTAAAATGGTCATCTGCAATAACTTTAGCCAATACAGTCAGAAAAGTAACTTCAACCTTACTTTTTCAGCTTATTACACAATCCAGCGCGCGAAAGCAAATGTTACGTGCTTGGTGAAAAGCTGGCTGATAAGTCTGATAAACCGAAAAACAGTGTTGCAAAGGCCTCTAAATGTCCGGGTTTTATAGAGATCTTTAAAATTCAAAATTTAAGGCATGGAAGTGTGTTTTCTGAAACTAAGACTGAATACTCGGTAAGGGAAGTTCTTATGTTTTACATCGTAATATATAAGAATGGTTGAGGTCAAGAATCTTTTTTTTTTTTGGAAGAATAAAATCAATTATTATTAATCAAATCATTGTTTAATACATCAGATATAATAGATGGGGGAGTAGAAACCCAAACTCGACTTCCAGGCCAAGAACATGTTGCTCTAGCCACAACATGAGCTGCCCGATTCGCTAAACGTCTAACATGAGAACACGTAATACTAACAAAATTAGCCATCATCTCTCTTATATCTTCAGCCAAAACACTCGGATAAGAAAGCCCGGAGCCATTTTGAATTTCGTTAATTGCTAGAAGAGAATCAAACTCCACATCTACAAAATCCCAATGTTGTTCTTTGAGCCAGCTGAGCACCTCCCGCATGGCCATCAGTTCTGCCTCTAATGGAGTCATCTGGCCTATTCCCACAATGCCTCCACCTGCCACAAAATACCCATAACAGTCACGAGCAACCCAGCCAAAACCGCAGCTCTCTCCTCCGGTCGAGGCATCAACGTTAATTTTCCTCTGCCCTTCTACCGGTCGCTGCCACCTGTAATTAACCTCAACACTCTTTTACAGGAAAACAGCTCTGGCCGCTGCACTTTAGGCCATCCTTTCACAAAATTTCTGGTTTTCTCCATCACCTGCAACCGTTCCATGTGAGCCCAGTTCCAGACTCTTGGATTTCTTTCATTCCACAAACCCCAACACCTAAAAACGAACTTCTCAAGGTCCTCCGACTTTAGCGTTCTGAACACAATTTCAAGCCATTCCATAAAATTATGGGCTGATTGACCTACCCTCGTCCAGCTTGCTGCCCCCCAAGCTGCTTTCGCAAACCTGCAGTTAACAAACAAATGAAATGGCGATTGGCGTTTCATCTTCCTCTTCACCACATAGGCCGCATCTGATATCACAAGCTACTCCTCTGGACTTCAAGTTGTTCGTAGTAGAAAAACATCCACAGCACACCTGCCAGAAAAAAAAACTTAACTTTAGGATGTAAATTAAAGACCACATAGATGTCCAGCCCGTCCAACCGACCGTAGCCATTTCGCCAACAACCCTCCGATAGCAACTCTTGACTGTAAAGCGTCCACTTTCTTCCCCTGCCCATACCATTCTATTCGAAACCACCCTATTACTCAAGGAAATCCTTCTAATTAAATCAATATCTCTATTGTTAAAAATATCCCTTAAGATCAGATATCCTCATACCAACCATCTCCCGTTGAGTTCAATAATCCAGCCACCAAAGCTTTCTCCAAGCCTTGAATGCAGTCCGATGAAATTAAAGGATTAATTTTATCAGGTAGCCAAGGATCCCGCCATATATTAATAGATCTCCCATCGGTGACCCGCCATCTGACTCCCTTTCGTCAAGAATCTTAAACAAAGGCGGTAGGGAAAATAAAAATGAGAATAGTCTAAGAATGAATGCTAGGTAAAAAAGGTTTACAAGACTTAACAAAATAGAACCTGACAACCTAAATACAAAAGAGAAGCAAGAAAATCTAATTGAAGAGGCATGCAAATGTTAGCCTTTGTAGAAAATGATATCGTTCCAAATCTACCTCGCTCATGAGCCTGAAAGATCAGAGAACATTACAAACATTGACTACAAATATGTTGCCTTATTTTTTTTTATGATCCTAAAAAAGAAAAATAAACAAGCACAAACTAAGGACTACACATTCACACAATGTATGTCTCACTTATTTTCTAGTTAGAGTGAGTTATTAACTTTGACAATTAATAGATTGACAAAGCTTTGAGAACAATGATTTCTAGAGAAGTGAGACATATAATAGAAAATAAACAAGCACAAATTAAGATGACGTATATCTCTACAAAATGTAATTTCAAACCAGAATTTGCTGAATACTAAAGAGAAAAGCACTCCTTAAAACTTCAATTTTTTTGTATTACTTCAGCAAATAATACACAATAGCTCCTTTTTAGTAATTAAACACTCCAAAATTTTATTGGCCGATACTCAAAGAAAGGCTATAAAGGAAGAACATCTAAGCTCTTGATAATCAAGATAAGTCACTATTGATCAACACGTAAAATAGTCTTATCAAAATGCCTATATTAAAAACATAGTGAATGTTGTTGTTTTAATAGAAAGCATTCAAGATTGATGAGAGGAATCAATAATCTCGAGTTTATTGAATATACTAATTAGTATCACTTATTAAAAAGAATAGTTTTCTAATAAGTGTTTTTAATAAGGCTTAGATGTTGTTGTTGTTGTATAAAAAAAACTTCGTAATAAGTTAGCATTTGTAAATGTATCCCAAAATTACAAATGTATAGTACACTGGAGACGATGGCTTACTTGTGGCTTAGCTCAAGTAACTTAGTTAAACATGATATGTAAACATGTATTAAAAGAGAAGTTTAAAAAACACAAATTATAGAATACAACTTATTAGTTGATCAAAACTCAAAACAAATTAAAGTTGGGTAATCCCATATCAAGCCTCACTTATTCAGCAACACTAAATGACAGTAAAGTATTTTTTGTAGGTTTACTTTCTGAGCTTGTATATGAAATGTTGTTCTTAACCTCTCTTTGTAACAATTTGGAAATGCTGGGAAGAAAAGAGAGAAGTCGTTTGGAATTTTATTAATTCGGGACCTGAAAGATGGATGAATTATCAATTCGGGACCCGAAAGATGAAATGTATCAATATAGGACCTGAATAATGAAAAACTATCAATCTAGGACCTAACATTTCATAGGTTTTGATGTATTTAATTTTTTACTAACTCCATTGCTAATATTTGGTGAATTTTTCTTCACAAAAGTTTTTTAGTTTAAAAAAAAAAATATTATTTATTTTTGTTAAAATGAAAAAAGTAATAAAATTTATGAAAACTTAGGTCCTAAATTGATAGTTTCCTATCATTCGGGTCCTAGATTGATAGTTTTCCATCATTCGGATCCTATACTGATACATTTCATCTTTCGGGTCCCGGATTGATAATTCGTCTATCTTTCAGGTCCTGGATTGATAAAAATCCTTTAATCGTTTTTACAGTAAGATATTAACAGTGAATCATTTTTACGTTTCTTCTTATCAGAGAATTTTGCTAAGTTATTCAGCTTTCATATGACATCAACTAATATATTTGTTTAGAGATGGGGAGTTTCTAGCATGTGAAGCTACTACTAATTAAGAAAATAACCCAAGTGAAAACAAACTATGAATGCTTAAATATACAAATATCTTTCTTAAACAAACTATGAAGGCTTAAAGTATATGCTTTTAACAGAGTTAAAACAACCTAGATAAGTGAAGACATCCCAAACAATTAAAATAAACAAATCATCTCTTGTGGTCATTTTTCGCAGAACTAAGAAATTTAGCCAACCTCCAATGTTTGGCATTTCCCAGATTCAAGTGAAGTGACACAATGTTCATCACAGACTATATTGGATTCACTTTTAGAACTTTGTACACATAAGAAGCCAAGCAGCAGTAAATAGTATGAGTTTAGCTTGTTGTGATGTTTTATGTTTTATTGAGAATATCTATGTACTTCTCTTTAGTATATACTCCTACATTATTAGATCAATTTTAAACTTATCCCGTGCATAGCTTGAAAAGTAAAAAAAACTACAATGGATTTTATGATAAGCACAAAGACTCACACTTAGACAATTTCACAAACATGTGTGCTTCATAATACGGAGTATTAGACAATGAACCACAATAAATTTTGCATCCGTTTGTTATACTCCGTACAACACTTAAGCTATGTTATTCAAAAGATGGGTAAAACGAAGCAATAGACCAACGTAGATAACAACGAAACAAAGGAGCCATTTAATTGAAAATTGGAAGAAACCTAATCTTTCTTTAGTTGCTAGTCAAACCGAACAGTCTCATTCGTTAGGGGTGTCTCTTCTAGTGATAACATGAAAACAAAGAAAAACAAAGCTTAGAGAGAAACGCTAAAGAAGACGAAAGGATGCAAGCTAGAAGGGATGTGCGACGGGATGTCCTTGCGCGGCTAAAGACGAAGCCTGAGTCCCCGTTGCTGAACCGAACAGAATGTCCCTGTGCAGCTAAAGAGGAAGGGTCGAAGGGAGAAGAAAAACGTTCTGGGCCTTGGGAATGTTTAACAGAGACAAACGTCTCCCACGGAGATAAGCCAAAAAGAAGTTAAAGTTTACAAGCACCTGAACATGTTGTACATGTCAACTAAGCTTATAATACCACCAACAAATTTTTTTATGCCTATACTACCCTAACCTTTGAGGATTATTAGATTGTAGATGTAGAGATATAAAATATATGAGTAAAGGGTCAGTTTGGTCCTCGAAGTTGCAAAAAAGGGGTCAAATAAGTCCTTATATAGAAGATTCTGTCCGGATGTGCCATTTGAGGTGGCTCCCGAAAGAATTTTTCGATAAAATTTTGTGAGCATCTTATTCATTAAGTCTAGTTTACTCATACCAAATTTCAAATAAAAATTCAATCGGGAAGACATTCAAATGAATTCTTGAAGATAACTGCGCTTTTAACGGCACAGTTATCTTCAAGAATTCATTTGAATGTCTTCCCGATTGAATTTTTATTTGAAATTTGGTATGAATAAACTAGACTTAATGAATAAGATGCTCAAAAAATTTCATCAAAAAATTCCACCGGGAGCCATCTCAAATGGCACGTTCGAACAGAATTTTCTATATAAGGACTTATTTGACCCCTTTTTTGCAACTTCGAGGACCAAACTGACCCTTATCCCTAAAATATATTTACTGCTGAAGTGCATTTTATAAATTAAAATTTAAATGATTTAATCTTACCTACTCGATGAGTCGATGCTCACGGCCCTCTCTCACCTAGAACAACTTGAACACTCGAGGTTAAATTCTTCATAAGAATTTTGGTTGTTGGCATTCATCCTGATTCCTCTGACCCGCATCCCGACTCCAAAAAGCGTACAGCTTTCCTACTGACAAAGATTTCAATCAGCAGATGATCCATGGCGCTCTCCAGGCTTCGTCATCCCATTATCCGTCGAGCGCCTTCCCTCCTCAGAGCTCGCCTCCTTTCGTCTTCCAACTTCCGGTATCTCTCACTATACAATCTCCTCGCTCTCTCCCTCTCTGTACATGTACAGGTTTGGATCAAGGATTGAGTTTGCACTGAAAAATGAATGAATTTTGCTAAAAACTTGATTGCGAATTTGCAATGACTAAGGTTTTCAATGCCAGTAACCATTAACTGTATTTCATTTGCATTTGTAATGATTCTCATAGTCTATTTATTTGAGGACATTATAAAGCATATACTTCACAACTTAGAATTTGTAAAGATTAGCAGTTGTGGAGAACATAGGTCTCATATTCTAATTTCAATATTTTTATCAGGTGTTTTTTCGTTTATAATCAAAAGAAGATCTCTTACCAATCCTGATCGGTTTAGCCTATTGGTTTACTTCAATGAAGGAACTAAAAGAAGATTGTATGGCATTGATTTGAACTTCTACTTGTAAACAGGACATTAGGGACTTAGGGTCTAGTACCAAAGGTTAAATCTTTCAGCTAAAATGGTATTGGTGAGGTCAGCAAGGGAAGGGTGCTCAGTAACAATGGTGGGAGTATTACACTGATCACTTTAGTAATACAGGTTTCTCGGTAGTGTAAAATTTAGTGTTAGGGATTCGTGTGAAAATGTGACCAGGGAGGAATAAAAGTAGAGATTGAATCATCATTGTAAATGATAAAGGCATACGTAAAAGCTGAGATGCTAACTTGCAATCCTTGAACATTGGTGAACCACAACTTTTTTAGCCACAAACGAGAAGAAAATAATACCATCCATGATATCCTAGTCATTTCAGCTAATGTAGTCTTAGGCTCTTAGCAGTTTGGGAGCCTGGGTCTATTAATTTGACATCTTACGGTGACAGATCATAGACCATTCTCGTTTTTTAACCAGTTGCCAGATATGGGACATGAATTGCTAGTTCGTAGTAGATTTTATTAAATGTTAGTTCATCATCTTATAATGTTCATCACTTCATTGTGGTGTTCATAATGTAATTCTTATGCCAATGAAAGACATTTCCAACTAAACTGTGGATGTTTGTTTGTCCTGTTCTTTCTAAATATAGCAGTTCTGAGGTGCTAAATCATATTCCCGAAGTTACTTCCACAAGGTCTGCATACTGAAACTCTCTTTTTATTCTAAAAACTTTTTCTTTTTTATTTCTCTGATAGACTTTAATGTAGTTTGTTCAGTGCTAGATATTTATGTTTTAGATTAGGGGTTGTGTTCCTGTAGGGATAAGTGGGTAGTGGTGTCTGCATGCACCCACATGGTTGAGTTCATTTATGAACAGTCTTATTGTGTAAAGGTGAGAAAGAAAAACAGCTTCATGCAACACGCAGAAGTGCATCAACTATTAGCTTAATGTGCACTTTTATGTAAATGAACTTTTTTGTATTAAAATGTGCTCTTTGAAGTTCCATAGATTAGAGCAATTTCCATCCTTCAATGGAAGTCTATTCTAAATAACTCCATGCCTTGATATGAATGCTCAGGTTATTTTTCATTCCATACATTAACATTGATTTTCACATAATTTCATACATTCATGCATGCATGCAGCATGCATGTGTATAGTGTGGTACAACTGTACAACTATCTTGGTCTGTTATGCATACACATACTCACACACAGACACATCCCAATGTGTAAAAATATTTTCTTATGTGAACTTGATGAATGTGGGATAGTGCACTTTTACATTAATATACATTTGCAGTTTTGTGTAGTCAAATTATCAATTTCATGTAAAAATACCCGCCATGGTATTTTGAGCCATTTGATCACTTAATTTGTCCATTCCAGCTCTCATTATCACTTCTATGTAGTAAAATGTTCACTTTAATGTCAAAAAACTTCCGCCGTGGTTTTATCAGCCGATTGATCACTTTATCATTGGAAGAGGTTTATATTTGTTCACATTTCTCACATAACAAGCATTTTTATATGATTCACAACACGCACACACAACACGTGCACACACATAATTTCTACTAAACGAAAACTGGTAATAAATACTACATCCATCTCATTAAGCTTGGCATATGAGGTTGGACACAAATGTGAAGAAAAAGTAGAATTGTGTGGTTGACATTAAATTGGTATAAGTAAGAATGATTATGAGTCACAGAATAGCCAAATTTGGTATAAGACAAATTTTCTGCTATGACTGGAATTGGAAGGAGAAAGTATTCTTGTAATAGGAGGATAGCTGAAATACAGGCTGCATACATATGAATTTTGGTGTAATTTTTTTGTGGGTATGTAGTATTACTGAGGCATAATAATATACGTCAGTGAGAGGAAAGGATAAAGTGCTTCTTATCTCTATTAGTTAAGGTGTGTGTGCCTTTCAGTTTTACAAAGCTGAATCACTTAAATCTTGTTCGATGGAGTGGTCACTTGTTGATTCCATGTTGTTCCTCTTATTGTGAAAATTTTCAGGCCTATACATTTTCTTATGTTCAATGGAGTTGATCACAATTCATCCAAGTTAATGGTTAGAGTAAGGAACTTTTCTGTTTCCTCTCAATTTACATTCCTTCATCTTTTCTCTGATGAGTGATGCTATACTGCAGCTACCAAGTGGCGTCAGATGTTTCTCATCAGCGGGTAAGAAACACTCATATATGTCATACGTGATTATTTCTTGTGTTTGTTGTATTGTATTGATCACCGATTCTTGTGTTCTTACTATAACAACTAATTATAGATGGACACCTTTTTTGGTAAATTCATTTTCTTGGTTTTTTTACTATATAAAATTGCTAAAGACTTTGTTAGTGGCATCATAGACTTTTCAATTATTTCACATGTTTTCTTTTCACTTCATCTGCTTCCTTGTTCCCCGTCAACCTAGTGAGAAATAACTAAATAAGAATGGCCCACATAATTCTTTTCTCCTAACACATTTACCATAGGTATACTCATCTCATCTTTTAATCTGGATAAAGTTAGGGTAGCCTGGGTAGGCTACATGTATTCTCGTTTCTTCATTCTAAATGAATGGAATTGGTGAGTGTGATGGATGGACTGCTGCCTCACTCTCTTAAACATTGATCCTCACCTACATGTTTGGACCTTCTTAGTTTACCAGTTTACCACTTGCCAAATTTGGTGCCTCTAGTTATTCTATTCTTCTTGAACAATGCGTCAATTTCCTGGTGTTTTGATACTGTGATTTCGGCTTGTTGAATGCAACTCATGTTTCTGTGTCTCTATATGGTGCAGAAAATCCTCCCCATACTGTTTTAACAATGCCAGCTCTATCACCTACAATGGTAAGCTGCTTTATAGTGGCTTTGATCTCCTTAATGGAAACAATGTCATGCTTATTTTTCTCTTTGCAGAATCAAGGGAATATTGTCAAGTGGAGGAAGAAAGAAGGGGACAAGGTGTGTTTCTAATAGCTTAAGAGATTTCTTCCATGTCTCAACATTCTGTTTAATTATGATGCAATCTAACAGATAGAAGTGGGGGATGTCATGTGTGAGATAGAGACTGACAAGGCTACACTTGAGTTTGAAAGTCTTGAAGAAGGGTATGTGTTAGCAACCTATCGGAATGCATATCTACCTTCTGATATGTTTACTCATCACTAACTTATATCTAACACATACAATCGAATACAGTATCACTGTACATGCATACTGTTAGAAACATGTTCTCATTTATTTTCTACAATAAAAGTCATATACTTGTGCGCTTACTGATAGTTTTTGATACATTGATGCATTGTTCTTTCCAATGCTCCATGTGAAATGCTTCTATGTTGCATTTGCATACAGCATAAGACATAAAACATACATTCTCATTTCATACTGTGTACTTCTTGGATGCCTCATTGGAACTCTACAGATTTCTGGCAAAGATACTGATGCCTGAAGGAACAAAGGATGTGCATGTTGGTCAGCCCATAGCCATAACGGTAATGCTTGACAGTCTTCTTTTTTCATTTCTCTGTATTTATAGTTTCTTTAGCACTCCGCCTGACTTTATGTTTACAAACATCACAATTCTCTTTGATCTCTTCCATCAAAGAGAGTGGGGTTCCATCCCAAGTCAATGAAGTCATTAATTGGAGTTGAGCTATGATCACACTCTGAGAAGAAAATTAGAAACAGGAGACACTTCATTGGGTATTCTATGCATAATCAAATTCAAATAGTTACTGTGGGGTCTGCTAGCATCTGATTTTCCCAGATACTTTTGGTTATCCAGATACTGACTTAGCTTATTTATTAGGTTGAAGATGCAGATGATATACAGAAAGTACCTGCTACACTAAAAGGTGATTCAGAAGTTGGAGATACGGCATCTGGGCAACCAAAGGCCGATGCAGTTCCTGAATCAACTACTGCTAGCATTAACACATCTGACCTTCCTCCACATATTGTTCTTGAAATGCCAGCATTATCCCCAACCATGGTAAGAAAAACTATATGCCTATATGGGCATGGAGTTTAATTATGTCGTCATTATCTTTAATATTTTTGTACATCTGATGGGGATGGATCAGTTGATTTGTGAACCCGGATCTACCACCAAACCAATCTACATCCTAAAAGCTGATTTACTGCTGTTATATAGTCTCTTCTTTATATGTTGATGGCCATAATCATTTTCCATGAGTTCACCTTAATTGTAATTAAGTTGATGAAGGGGGAAGAAGATTAGTGGTATGAACTTATGAAGTTTCTAGTGTCAATTAGTTGTCTAAAATAGTTAACTATACAAATTCATGCAAAAAGCAAGTGACAGTTTTACGCCGGGTGCCTTTTCTGTAAAAACCTTCTTATGAATGAATAATGAGATGAAATCTCAAAACCGTCACCGCCAGAGGTTCTTTCCGCTTCCACAGAAATATTTTGAGACTGTGATGAGTGGAGATGGTTGCTATAATAATGTCCGATTGCATTATTGATTTTGTAAAATCAAGATAAACATCATGGAACATGACCAATTCTTCATAGAAAGCTAATTTTATTTTATTTTACTTGCAGAACCAAGGCAACATTGTTAAGTGGAGAAAACAGGAAGGAGAAAAGGTTGGTGCAAGATAGTGTTTGACTACTGGATCTAATATTTAGATGCATTCTGCTACCTGAAGTGGTGAGCATATTTAAATGCTTCTCTTGTACATTTATATCATAATAATCATTCACTTTCTCCTGTTGCAGATTGAGGTTGGTGATGTTCTATGTGAGATAGAAACTGACAAAGCAACCCTGGAATTTGAAAGCCTTGAAGAAGGGTAATTTTCCTAGCAAATTGTAGACAACATATAATTGAATGATTATATTCGTTGCAGAATTACCAAGTAATACCATATAACAGCCTTGTAATACCAATTTTTTTTTTCTGAGCAAAAGTAATACCAATGATTTTAGTCTTAACAGCATTGACTGTGCAGATTCTTAGCCAAAATATTGGCCCCGGAAGGCTCAAAAGATGTTTCTGTAGGGATGCCTATTGCAATAACAGTAAGTACTTATTGCTGACTCCCTATCTTCGACCAGAGAGAGGCAGCTGGAAGTAAGAGAGAGAGAATGTGTGAGACACGTGCTATTTTCATAACTAATGCCCTTCACGTTTTGAAGGTTGAGGATGCTGATGATATTGTAGCTGTGAAAGCATCATCAATCAGTGGCAATAAGGAGGTAAAGGAAGAGAAGCCTATCCATCAGGACTCTACAATTGAAGTTAGACAGCAGAAAAAGGGCTTCAACAGAATAAGTCCTGCTGCAAAGATGTTAATTTCAGAACACAGGTTAGATGCATCATCAATTCCAGCTTCTGGTCCTCGTGGGACTCTATTAAAAGGAGACGTTTTAGCTGCGATAAAGTCTGGAAAAGGATCTTCCCGGATTTCCTCTGTTAAAGCGGCAATGCCGTCATTACCTCAGACCCACCATCTTACTGCTTCACCAGAATCGCCAGGACAAAAATTTGATTTGAAGCAACCAGGTTCTTATGAAGATTTTCCTAACAGTCAGATTCGCAAGGTACTTTAATATATTTAATTAACTCTATACTTGCAATACTTTTCCTATACTACAAGTCTGTATCTGATTAATAATTATCAAAGTTTATTTTCTCTCATTGTTTGCATAGTGAGTTGTTCTTCTCTACAAAATGCCAATTTAAAGTATTAGAGGATTATTACATCATCTCCTGAAGACTTACTAACATCTTATTTGATATAAGACCATAGAATCAAGTAATGGAATCTGGATGTTACATAGTTTTAGAAATTTAGCAGGGTTGCAAAAGGTGTCTAGACTGCACGTAGCATCTAGACCGCCTAAACTGTCTAGCTGACCTTAAAAGTCATAACAGAATTGAAGAATATTCTATTTTGTAGTGACATTATACATTTTAAATAATTATAGAAAATTGAACTATGCAAGAGTTTAGTGATTATATAATACATATTGATAACATCAAATAAATAAGGAAACAAAACTAACAGTCTTAGAATTTTAGTTTTGGACTTCTAAGATGATTGAATTATCTAGATGCCAGATGAATTATCTATGGGATGGGATGATGACTGCATTCAATGATCCTAAAGGCTTTATAATAATTGACAAAAGGTGAACATATGATGTCAAGTTTTGGGGAATGGATTATGGTTTGTTTTGCTCGAACAGTATCATTTTAGCAGGAAAGTAACTTGCTGCCTATGTCCTTTGTGCTGACTGGGGACCAGTTAGCTGGCCATATAATATTACCCGATAATATATATTGTTTTTTTTTATCACAGGGTGTCTAGCACCTTGTTCAGTTTGCACAACACTAAAACTATAGTTGTGTGATAAGGTACTACTGGAGGGAAGATCATGTTTGTTTTACTTTCTTGTAAAGAAATGTTTTTATAGTGTAGTAGTGCAGTACCAGGATGGGGAACATGTTGATTTCGTTTGCTTGTAATTCATTAGATAGATAGCATGTGCTTTTTCATCACGGAATAGCCATAGGTGCCGCTTATAATCTCAGAAAATTTGAAATAGATCTTTTTTTGGATTGCAGGTGATAGCAGCAAGGCTGTTGGAATCAAAGCATTCCACACCTCATTTATATTTATCCACAGGTTTCACATTTTATTGAATTGTGCAAGTTTACAAAAAGTTCTTAACTTTGTGTAACAAATGCATGCTGGAAAATAATAAAAAAACCAAATAAAAGCAGTTGCTCCTTGAAGTTTTCTAAATCATCATTTTGCTTCTACCAGATGTTATATTGGATCCTCTTATTTTCTTCAGAAAGGAGCTTAAAGGTATATTTGTTGGCTACTTATCTACTACTACGCTTTTCACGTAACAATATTATATATTCTACATCATATTTTCTTCACTTTTTATTTCTGCAGAGAAGTATGATGCTAGAGTCTCAGTAAATGATATTGTCATTAAAGTTGTTGCTGTTGCTCTAAAAAAAGTTCCAGCTGCGAATGGTACTGTTGCTCTAAATTATTTAGTACGGAGTATTATTTTACTGATCAATCTGTTTTTCATTTAAAACTGTTTTGGATAGTTGTGGTAAACATAAACCTTCTGAGGTATTAAATGTGAACCTTATGATTCAATATTTGTAACTAATGAGTATGCAGAATGTGGATTGGGTTGGGTCATATTTTTAGGACAGATTTTAAGTAGCAATTTATCTTTAAATGGATCAATGATACAAGTGTTCTAAAAACTGCTAGGCAGCCCCTAGGCAGTAGACTAGGGCCAAGTGGGAGATAGTCTCTTTCATGTTTGTTTTAAATTGATCAAATGATAAGGCCTTTATATGAACTTCACTAACTGAAGTGGAAAGTGAAAGATGGTCAATCGAAATAGTGGGTTTGAGGTTTTTTTAGTTTTACATGTATATTGTTATGAGCGTGGTATCATCAGGCCTGATCCTGTCATTTTATAGGCCCTGTGCATAGTTAAAAGAAGGCCTTAACAAATGGATTAAGCGATATTTTAAACACATACTTTCTACGATTGCGGTGAAATAACTTTAAACCAGATACACAAGGTCCTATTTACATGTTTGTGTAAACATTAAATAATCAATTACCATCAAGATCAATTCTGTCTATTATATACTTCTGAAAAACAACAACATCAAGTCTTAGTCCCAAAAGATTTTGAGGTGGGCAAACATGAATCGATACATGATATTTGAGCCAAAAAGTAAAGAAAGATGAGAAAGAAAAATAAGGTAGGATAAAAGGATAAGATAGAGATAAAGATAAAAATAAATACCAGCTAAAGATAATAGAGATAAGATAAAAAGGGTAGAAATAATATATATAAAATAAAAAGGATAATGAACAATAATTTCCAGTTGTTTTCAATAATTTCCACGTGAATTAAGTTAACTATGATAATACATTTTATTCAAAGATGATTATCGAAACATAGGGTACTATCGTAATGTAATGACTAGAGTATTGTAAAACTACAAAAGTCATGAATAACAATAAGCTCTTATTTAAGCATTACCCAATAACTAGTCAATCTGTAATTTTTGAAAAGGTCATCAGTTCATTATTTGGTTAACTTCGAAGGATTGAGCGTACCCTCATCATTTGATTAACTGACAAAATGCCTAGATATAAATTTTAGCTTTGGTTCTGGAAACATAATTTCTCACTGAACATTTTACCATACAACAACATCCAATCCTTAGTCCCATAAGATTTTGGGGTCGGCTAACATGAATCGTTACACGATATCAGATCCAGAAGGAAAAGAAAAAGATAAAAAAATATGGTATGATAAAAAAGGATAAGACAGTAGAGATAAGATATACATAAAAATGATAAGAATGAACATTTTACCATAAACATAAGATATCTTAACTTATTTTTAAAAAATGGATCCCCAAATAATGTATCCCGTGGTATGTGCTAGCCTACCTTCCATCAGGGTTGCCCCTGCTATTATTAATATGTGAAAAGATACTGATAATCAAACAATTTCGAATTTTATGAGTCAATGTTGTCTTTGCATGTATCAAAGGATTGGTGGGTTAAATTGTATATATCATTATATCGTACTACGTATATGGTGCTATTCAAATACCACCTCTCACTAAACCTTCTTAGGTTATGGCCTCTAGAGTATGGACACTTGATTCTTGTTTGGTCTATAACTGGGGAGAGGGAGTGGAAGAAAACGGAGGAGTAAAAGACCGAAGTTTAGTTCAAAGTGGAGTAGAGAGGAAATATCATTTCAGAAAAAAATATTAGAATGTTACATTTGGTATAATTTTTTTTTTGTAAATAAGAATGTGTTAATCTTTATGGATAACAATAAGTGATGATGGACTCACTCCTAGCTCCCCAACCAAACTCACAACACTGCTGCACTATACTCTTAAAGTATTCCAACCTAACAAGGGTTGCTATCTTTACATTGCATTGCATATATATACTCTGCTGATGTTGACTTCGCCTGAAAATTAACATTTACATTGCAGCATACTGGGATGACGTAAAAGGTGAGGTGGTGTCATGTGACTCGGTTGACATATCTATTGCAGTTGCTACTGAAAAGGTCACTAAATTAATATTATTTGCTGCAATTTATTTTCTTTACCAATGGCATTGCTCATATTATGTAATTTATTGTTATTTCCTACTTTGTCTTCCAGGGATTGATGACTCCTATTATTAGGAATGCAGATCAGAAATCGATATCTTCTATATCCTTAGAGGTAGTGAGTAATAAAGAGCATAGCTTGAACTGCCATTTTTTCCTTTTTCTAACATGCTATTGAAGGATGCTTGGATGCAGCTATATCACTTTGATTGCTTATAAAAACTGTGATTTGAATGTATCTAGTAAACATTTTCTAATCTGTATTGTAAGAACTGAAATATTGGTGTCACGATAAAGTTGTTGCGGTGAAAGAACCAGGATACCCCTTTTTAGTTATTGGTGAAAGAACATAAAATTATTAAGTATTCTGCAATCGTGGTTCGTGAAAATTAATCAGTATCTTCAGAATTCAGAAACAATTAGTCAATTGCTCATGTCCCAAGAACAGTCATGTTTCAAGAACTGTATTTATTCCAAAAAGATAGTCCGCTTTTAAAAGTCAACATTAATTTTAAGTAAGATTTTTATGAAGCCGATCTTGGAGATAAGTTTAGGGGTTTAGCAAGCATTAATAACTTTTTAAATATTGTACCTTGATTGGGTTGATTAAAAATAAAACATTATACTTCAGTACTTCACTCAAACAAGATTTTTTGGGACGTCAGAGTACATTTATTTACAGCTATTTGTGTATTTGGACAACAATTTCCCTTCATTGTCATGGACAATGATTATGTTTCTTGATGTATTTTGTGCGTGTAGATATTCTGTACCTAATTTTGTTTTATATCTTCTCACATGAACAGGTCAAGGAACTTGCTGAAAAGGCAAGGGGCGGAAAGCTTAAACCCAATGAATTCCAAGGCGGCACTTTCAGGTAGTATTTTATCCTCATTTTGGCAACTGTATTTCTCAATTATTAAAACATTAGAATTTTTCTTTTATGTGATGCCATGTTTCATGCATTCTTTATGCAGCATTTCAAACTTGGGGATGTTTCCGGTGGACCGTTTTTGTGCAATCATTAACCCTCCACAGGTTTCCCCTCTCTCTTGCATGCCTTTTTCATTAAGTTCTTTTGTTCATGTTGTAACTCTCCTTCTGCAATAGCCATGATTAAGATCTTGTTTGAAATCCTTTTTTGGGAACCATTAATTTTTAGTTTTCTTCAGTAGAAAATTTAGCTGTTTGTATCTTGTTGATGGACATTTTCCCTTTCTAGAACCACTTTTTTAGTTTCATCTGTTTTGAGATGCTGGAATTTGTAGCTTCTTATTAGTTTCAACTTTCAACTCACTTTTTCTTTTAGCTGTTTTCATACAACTTTACTGTCAAGGTAATTTTGTTCCATCATATCGGATTTAATTATTTCCAAAACACTTTTCAGCAAAGTTTACCCAAACAAATAGTCAAATACTGATTCTTATTATAACCAATTATTGAAAGAATATCATTTCTTCACTTGTCCAAACACTAATATTTTATAACCCTTCCCTGTCAGGCTGGCATACTTGCTGTTGGTAGGGGAAATAAAGTTGTTGAGCCTATTGTTGGCTCTGATGGTAACATTCTGAAATTAGACTAGTATATGCTATTAAAAATCAGTCGCTATTAAAACCTAATCATTCAACTCGTGCTCCAGGAATCGAAAAGCCCAGTGTTGTCACAAAAATGAATCTGACACTATCTGCTGATCATCGCGTGTTTGATGGAAAGGTTGGAGGTACGTTATGATGTGACTTATTTTAACACAATAAAATTATCATTTTCCATTTCTAAAATTGTCATAGGTTATATTTAACTGCATTAAGATTTTCACTTCTCATTGCCCTGGAATTCTTATATCTTGATACATTTTCACAGGGGAATTCCTTGCAGCTCTGAACTCAAACTTTAGTGATATTCAAAGGCTTCTTCTATGACACGGTTCTATTTATTTTTTTCCACACACAAAACAAGTCATACTTCATTGGATCTTAGGCGAATTGGTTGCCTAAGGTAGTTTGTGGCGAGATTGTCACTGGTTCAGAACATAAATCATCTTTAAAAAAATAAGCTTGAGCCTGTGCATTGGAACCACACACAGACTTACAACCTTACTTTTGATGTCCCATTTTATTTATTTATTTATATTCTTGTATAAGGTCCAAGTTGGAGAGGCCATTATAATGTTGGTATTGACCGCACGACCATTTTAACGAAACTGGGAAGCCAAATAATGATCAGAGATGATAAAACCTGTGAGCCATCCAAGAAGTTATGAGTGATGATGATAGAATAGAGGTGATGAAATGTATTAATGTATTAGAGAGACAGCTCAGTTTTATGCATCAGTGATCAGTAACAGAGATGATGCATCTTTTAGGACAACTCATGGAAGTTTATCAGGAAAAAGAATTACATTTTGTTTATAAATTACAAATTTGCATATGCCTCTGGTAAGGTAGCATGTGAAGTTCTCAGTGTCTGATAAAGAACAACGTGTCCTTATAATGTATTCATATGAGTATGGATGTTTTTACTTGGACTGTAATTTGCTGGTCTGGTCTGGTAATGTCTGGTTTCTTTGTATTTTTATAACTATCCAAGTCTGGTCTGAACTGGTCTGGTCTGGGACAAATTACAGTCCAAGTAAAAACATCCTATATGGCCAAAAATATGTACACGAGGATTAGAAATTGTGAGGGTGACAATGCTAGATTGGGCAAGATTTTCCTATAATGATTCATTCAACCAAGAATTAGGTGTTGTGCCCGATCCTATTTGTGTCTGGTCATAGATGAGCTACTTATGAATGGCCAAGATGGCGTCTTGGGTTTTATGCTGAAGTGCGGTGTTAGTGAAAGCGAAGAAAGGCTATGTGATAAGTTGGCGTGTGGAATTTATGTAGGAATATATCATACTAGATTACTAGCTCTATTATGAATATATCCATCCTAGCTCTACAAGTGAGGATGGATTTGTTAAACACGATTAATGATGGAAATATGCATGCTAAGACATTTATGCTCCAAGAGTCCAAGAGACTAAGACTATAAAAGGAGTTAGGCGAGCTAGAAAATTCACTGGAAGATGGTTGTTTGCTTGTAGCTAAGGCATGGACAAGGTTCAGAGTGCCTGGTCCAAAAAAATAGTGAGGACCAGGACTCAGATGTATATTTTCGGTTTCGGTTTAGACGCCAGGACGTTCTAGACTTCTTATTCGTCCCTGGTTTTTTTTTTTTTGGAAAGATTAATATTAATTGCTATTAATCAAATCATTGTTCAATACATCAATAATGAAAGACGGGGGAATCGAAAACCAAACACGACTTTCAGTCAAAGAACTCGCAGCCCTTGCCAACACATGAGCCGGCCGGTTCGCTAAACGTCTAACATGAGAACATGTGATGCTGACAAAACTAGTCATCATATCTCTAATATCTTCAGCCAAAACGCTCGAATAGGAACAGCCTGAGCCTTTCTGAATTTCATGGACAGCTAATAGAGAATCGGTTTCCAAGTCTATGAGGTCCCATTGTTGAGTTTTAATCCAGCTGAGTGCCTCCCTAACACTCATTAGCTCAGCTTCAAGAGGAGTAAACTGGCCACTACCTGCAATGCTGCCTCCTGCCAAGAAAGATCTGCAGCAGTCCCGAATCACCCAACCAAATCCACAATGCTCTCCCCCGGTCGAGGCATCAACATTGATTTTCCGCCGCCCTGCAACCAGTCTCTGCCACATTGAACTCCCACCAGCATTTTTATCCCCAAAAGAAACCACTGGGCGCTGCACCATAGCCCAGCCATCAACATATGCTCTCGTTTTTGCCATCACCAGCTTTCCTTCCATCTGCAAACTGTGCCAAACTCGCTGGTTTCTTTCTCCCCACAAACCCCAGCAACCTGCAATAAATCTTTCAATCTCTTCCTTCTTTAGCACTTTAAAGATTACTTCCAGCCATTCCATAAAACTAAGGGCCGAATGATCCACCCTCGTCTAGCTTGCATTCCCCCAAGCTTCTCTAGCTACACCGCAATGAATAAATAGATGAAGCAATGATTCAACACCCTCCTCCCTGCAAAGATCGCATCTGATGACGCATGCTACTCCCTTGTGTTTAAGGTTTTCCGTTGTGGGAAGGCATCCACTGCAAACCTGCCAAAAGAAAATTTTGATTTTAGGGGGTAAGTTAAAACGCCACATGGAAGTCCAGCCCGCCCACTCGGACGGAACTATTTCACCGGTAATAATTCGGTAACAACTCTTAACACTGAACCGTCCATCTTGTTCTCCTGTCCAAATCAATTTGTCTGCTACCACCCTTTTACTTAAGGGAATCTTTCTGATAAGAGCAGAATCCCTATCAACAAATAGATCCCTTATAATGTCTTCATCCCATCCAGCCCCATCTGGCATCATCAATCCAGCAACCGAAGCATCCTCCAATCCTTGCACACACTCAGACAACACCTTAGGATTAATCTGGTCCGGCAACCAAGGATCTCTCCAAATACTAATAGAACTCCCATCCCCAACTCGCCATCGAGCTCCCCTTTTAATGATATTCTGAACTTCAAGTAAGCTCCTCCAAATGAAGGAGGGATTATTTCCAAGCGAGGCCGAAAGATAGGAGCTATTAGGATAATAACGAGCCCGAAAAACCCTTCCTGCCAAAGAGTTAGGTTCCGTCAGTAACGTCCCTGGTTTATTTATTACTCTGTATTTTTGTATTTCTTAAAACCCTTTGTTTGCCTCTACCTTTTTTCACCCTTTAAATTGACCTCTCTACCCCTTTTAAATTGCTTGGTGATGCTTGTCATGTAAAAAATGAAATGGGACTGAAATGGGGGCATGGATCGGCCAGTCCTGGTCCGTAAAAGTAAGGCCCGAGGCCGATTTGTTTTATCTGACGTCCTGGCCTTAATCCCGGTCTGGAACTTTGATTTCCAATTTCAATTTAAAAAATCGGTTTATCCTGATTCGGATCCAGACTGGACCTTGTTCGCTCCTACTTGTAAGCTGTAGCCACCATTGAAGGGATTTGAAGATTTGCAGAAAAAACAAATGAGAAGTTGAGAACTGGTAGCACAGGTTCGGGCATGTAAGACTGCAAGTAGTTGAGAAGTAAGGACTGCTGTATGGTTGGTAGTTTTAAGTGCTCAAGACTTGCAGAGGATGAATGGTTAACAAAAAATGACTTGTAGCCTTGTAGCCATGTAGGGACATCATAGCTTTGAAACTAAATAATGGACATAAAAAATAAAAAAATAAAAATAAAAAACCAATTAAGATCTACTCCGAACAATTTTTCAAAATCTACATATAACCAAATCAGGTGTCAAGATTTGCATTTTTCTTCAAATCTTTATATAAACATGTATATTTGTTTTAACGTGAAAAAATACGTATTATCAATTAATTTAAAATGATTTGAGAATCATGACGAGATTTTTCCTAAAATATTACTCCGTACTAAAATAAAATGTATGAACTAAATTTGTGATGAGCATACTTGTATGGTCATTGCGATGTGAGGTTTGAACAACATAATCATAATAGCTAAAAGTTATTAAATTATTTTTATACACTATCCTCATGGGCGGAGCTAGAGGTGGGCCAACCTAGGCCCTGGCCCACCCCAAATTTTAAAAATACCTTAATTGTTAATGTAAAAAATTCCGATCTATTTTCTTTTTTTTTCAAAAATATTCTTTATACCGATCCAGTACGGCCCGGTGCTTTGGTTCCACCCCTGACTATCCTAATCTTGGTCATTTGTTAGGTATTATTACCGGTACGTTCAGGATAATAAGTACCAAAATACGTAGTAGTGAATACTATCTTAACTTCATGAACTTTTGACGCAAATTACTCAATCAAGATAGTCATTGTAATGATTAATGAGTATTAAGATCTCACAATGGGGTGTAGTTCAAAAGTTTTTTGAGGTCTCACAATGAGGTGCATTTCAAATGGAAAGTTGCGCGGTATGTTATCATTCTTACTCTCCATTAAAGGGAAAATTGTTAAATTTGTTCTATGTGCTATATGAGAAACGTCAAATGGTTGGAACTTGAAATTTTTATATTGCGGGAACGACCATATGATTTAATACATAATTCTTTTATAGATTCTAAATATTCTTAGATACATATTTAATACATATTTACTTTAGAACTTTTTTGGGAGGATCCATCTAGTCCCTCCATGTCTCCACTCTCCATCAATGCTTAAGCCCCATATCCTAATAATCACCCAATCAAACAAACAAAATTATTAAAAACACTCAAATTATTCCTTCAAAAAAAAACACTCAAATTATTAGTCAATCTTGTTGTATTGCAAATGTGAGCCTATATAGCTTCACATTTTTTTACGGCATATAAGTCATACAGCACTTCAATGGTCAATAGTCAATACATTTTTCTATTTCCAAATTCCAACCATTTGTGTTTGATTCTTTCAAAAAAAAACCATTTGTGTTTGGGCTTTGAACAAAAAAGATGAAGTTTTCAACGAGTGGGCATTGCATTAGTGCATTACGTACGTCGCGTGTAGGCCGGGATTAGCAATTAGATAATTACATTAATTACTTTTGCTATTTAAATTGGAGTTAGTTGTTGGTATAATTTGACCAATTACTCACTTCAGTTGTTTATGTGGATATGTTTGGTAATAATAAATGGACAAAGTAATTTTTGAAAAACATAGAAAATGACTACCTTAAGTACCAATTAGACTAACTTTATAAAAAAAAGTACCAATTAGACTATACAAATCTTTTTGAAAGTACCAATTGAATACAATCATAATTCATAATGCATGGACCAAATGGGACATCGACGTGTAACCATGCATGCTTTATTGTCGTTGTTGAAGTATACCAATTCAACACCACCTGCCGTTACAAAGTTGACCAAAACACGCACGGAAACTAGGTCAAAATAAGGTTGGTCAAAAACTCGATTAATTGGAGTAACTTTCATTAAGGATATTTCATACTCCATCAGCGCCACTATAAAGTCTATAATACGGCAATTGTAGTACACAAAAATGTGTACATAAATTATACATTGCTTGTGCACACAGATGACAGGGAAGATTTTGGCATCAAATATTGTATCTTTTCAAACGAATTGCTTGTGTAACCTTGCTAAATTGACACCACTAAAAAATGACTTCCTTCTCTCTGCTCCTTAATGAATTGCTTATAGTACTAATAAATTTCAGAAAATCGGGGGCATTTAATCGGGAAGCCATGTTTTGGATAACATATTTAACCCCCTAAAAACTTTATAGTTATGTTATACGGAGTATTGTTTTTTCATTGCAAATGTTCCAAATATCAAATATGATATTTGATAATATAAAAAAAAATGAAAAACTTTCTGATTTGGATGGGTATTAGCAACGTTAAATTGCTACCAAATTGACCCTTTAATGGGATATTCGAGGAAGAACCACACCATTACCAGATAAATTTTAGTGGTTAGTAAACATGACCAATCAGAAAATAGTGATTTTTTCGCCGTAGAAATAAGTTATTTGTGATTGTTTCTAATTTAAAAAAATGATTTTAAGTGATATTCGAGAAAATGATTAGTAATAGATGCTAATACTATTTGAGAAAAAAATGTTGTTGAAAAAAGTAAAGATTGATAGTGTTTAATAAAAAGTTTTTTTTTTAGGTAATAGAAAAAGTGAAAAAGCAATTTAAAATATTCGTTACCAGCTTTTAAATGCTTAATTTCAGAAGAAATCCTAGCTTGAAACCACTTATTTCAGCTTATTTTAAATGAAAAACACTTTTTAAGTTTTTAAACACTCCATTAATGTTACTCATTAAAATCAATCTAGACCAAAAAGAAACATATTGTTGCTCACTAAAATCAGTATGACCAAACCAGACAACAAAAAACCAGTAGAAGAGAACAAGTCCTTAGAAGCTTAAAGGCAGCAACTTTACAATGTTATTGAAACACTACAAATTGGGGAGCGAGAAAAATCTCTACTCATAAAAACTCAACCATTGAGCACACATATATGTACAGAGGTAAATAAGTATCTACCAAAACAATCCTTACCGAAGTGAACTTACACACTTACAGAGAACAGTCAAGTTTACATAAAATGAAAGAATTTATTTACGTACTAGTTTCTCACGCAAATGATTCTCAGACTGCCCTTTATAGTGTCAATTTAGGGGTTTCACACAGACAAGGAATCTCGTGGGGGTACCTAATGTTCCCATCAGTTGAAGGGGCAGAGAAGGTCTTAAAAAGGCCCTCCACTTGTTCTATTCCCTTCTTAACGCATCGAAATCCTCTTTACTCATCGGAGTCGTCATCGTAAAAGATTCTATTGCTGACACGTTCTTCTATTGCTTTGCCATTGATTTCTCTGCTGTATCCCCAGACATAGTTTAAGCCAACAAGAAGTTCAGCAATCGTTGCCTCTGTTTTTTCCTGATTTGCATAGTAAAGAGTTTGTACGAGGAACACATTGGTTGTTCTTGAGATAAAGCTGTGGTGGTGCTCAAAGCTCCTCTCAGATTGCCACCTCATCATGTGATGGGCGAGAGGGGCCAGCCACCCCAATATTCCCAGCATCGCCTCATTCCATTCCTCCGCAAGGGCCATATCGTGTCCTGACATATTCAAAATCTTTGCGTATGGCTTTAGTTTCGCCCTAAGGGCTGCCCTTACGCTGGTAGGCAGCATGTTGTAAAGGTCCTCTCTAGCATCTTGACCTATCAAGTGTGGAGATGCTACAAATTTCTCTATTACAATGATAATGTTCGCGTAATGCAGTGCTAGGGCAGCTGCCCCTAGAGTGTCGGGAGGCGCATCCGTCAGCCTCCTCCTCCTTGTTGAATTAAGATATGGAGAGCTATTCTCACCCACAAACAGAGGTGGTCCTACAGATGATGTATGCTGCTTCTCGGCAGTTTTAGATATTTGGAGTTTTCCTTGTAAACGCCACCACTTTTGAAATTTGTTAGGTCTAACCACTGAAGTGAACATCTTCTTAGTTGATTTTCCGAGAGGACCTGAGTAGAAGTTAACTGCTTTGTTATCATCTCCTCCCTCTGATATGGGCTTAGGATTCTTGAGCGGGCCTGAATAAAAGGTGTTTGGTTTGAGTGTCTTTGAAACTGGGCCAGATTTAGTAAGGAGATTGCTATCAAAGGGTTCTGAGGAAAACCTAGAGAGACTATACTCAGTGGGATGAACAGATGATTGTGAGTATGCAGCTGACTGGCTTCTGAGGATGTAATCAGATTCCATAATTTTTGAGTTTTTTACTTCGTGATGATCATTGTTCCCGAAAACATGCCCAACCCTCGAAAAAATAGTGAACACAGATCTGGCCAGAAGAAAAACCGTGTAGTCATAACTTCGGTTCCAAAGAGAGATCTCTTTAAGATACTTCACTTCCTGTTGCTTCCGGATCACCCTTTTCTCGTACTCAACTAATAAAGCATTACTTTCAGGAGTAGGATCGCCATTCCCACCACCCTTCATTCTCCTCAAAGTCCGTTCAAGATCAGAAAGTGCTTCCATTTCTTGGTATAAATTGGCATTGATTGCAACAAACCGTTCCATCTTCTTAACTTTTTTCCCCATCTTCTTCAATGTCAGCTGCCATCCATACGGGTCAGAGCTTATTTTGAGAAGTTCATCGAAGGCTAGCTCAAAGCTCTTTAAGAGTGGGTCTCCACATTTCTTTGAGAGCCGGTTAACAGTGAATGCCACATTTCTTAAGTTCTCATTGATCTCGCAGCATATTAGCCTTGAAATATATTCATCGTCTTCGGAGACAAGCTTTTTAATACCAAGTGAATTGACTATCTCATCCCTTAACCTCGACACCTGCTTATCACTTAGAGACTTCCATAGATGAACCAGCTTTGACATCAAGCTTGCCACTTCAAATGCCAAAATTCCAACTCGAAGCTTTTCAGGGTTACCTTCATGCTTCTTTGCTGGTTTCCATAGACTACGAAACCATGACTCAGAAACCATGTTCTTATCAATCAGAAACTGGAGAGTTGTATTGGAAAAAAGCAGCCAATCCCAGTAGCAGCTTAAGAACCAGAAAAGCTGAAATAATAAAGATAGCACAACTCTTAATAATCAGCATATTGAACTGGACAGAATCTGAAATCATTATATATTGCCTTACTAAATTATGGATAATGCTAACCACAGTTTAAGGAAAAAAGAAGGTTTTTATAGGGAGATGGATATATGCAATCACCATTGATTTTAAAATGCCCTCACACACGATTCCCTACAAAAATATTTTCCTTTTATTTCTTAACCAATGTCCTGAGGCTGTGGTCAGAATTTCCACATCCCCTATGCTTATATATTCAGGAACTTATCCCAAATCAGGAACATAGTTTCAGATTAATCAAAGCTGCATCACCTTTACTCATTTATATTGTTACTTTCTTTCACAAAAAGGGAAAATCATGTGCGCAGAAGTAAATTTGACCAAACCACATAAAACACATCATTTCCATAGCAAATGGAACCACTTTGGGCATTTCATTTATTGATTATTCTGGTTTGCATTTTATCAAGGCTGAATTTAGGTTGGAAAAAACTCCTTATTACAAAGCAACTTTTGACTACTCATTTGGGAATTGTAGTAGGAAAGTGAATAAAGAACGAATTAATATAGTCCCAGGCGCAATTTTCGAAACGCAAAATTCATCCTAGACCAGCGATCGACAGCAGCTTTTAGCTCTTCAAATCAGCTTTTGAACATAACTATACACTGATTTGGATTGCGTTAGCATAGAAAAGAGCTTTACCTAAGCAAAAGCAATCCCAAATGAGGGATAACTAAGAACACAAGAACTAGCACATAGCAAATACTTTATAGCAGACAAAGAATGATTTTTATTTAGCACCCAAACTGATTAAAGGTCCAAAAAAGGTTGACCCAGATTACAGATCTTACAACATTGTACATAAACATAGCAAAATGTACTAAAATGAAAAACATTACTCAATCCCAGAAAAAAAAAATCAGAACTTTGATAAAAATAAACAAATTTACTCCAAAAACCCAGATGCAACACTACCCCTCTAGATGCAAAATCAGAAGCAAATCATCTTGAAATAGAAAAGAATAGAACTTGAACAGAAACAATCAATGAAATTCAAGAGAAAAGCTCGGAACTTACGGGGTATTATTTTAGAGCAAAAAAAGATCGGAATACTGCAGTAGTGAACAGATTTATAGGCAGATGGGTTGAAGGAGAAAATGCAGATGAAGAAGAAGAAGTAGAAAAGGAGGAGAAGAAGAGATGAGAAAATGAGGCGGAGAGGAGACTAGAGTCCACACGCAAGCAGGACGGCCAGGCCAAATCGTTGAACACATTAAAACCGAGTGAAAGGATTACCTTGATTTTCAAATCAGTCCCAAATGTTTCTTGATTTTCCGGTTTCTACCCATGAACACCCAATTCATCACATACTCGTCCCCGCTGCGTTTTCAATTTTCATGATGACTTGGTAAACAAAAATCAATCATAAACCTTTTGTAACATGGTATGAAGGGTTGAAAGCGGTGTGTATCGGCATGGGCATGATTTTTAATTCGAGTACTGCCAATACAGTGCATGTTCAGTTGTAATGATTAAATTCCTAATAACTATAATTAGCTGGATAATTGTATAACTCACGATTAATACTACTCTATAATGATTAAATTCCTAATAACTATAATTAGCTGGATAATTGTATAACTCACGATTAATACTACTCTATAAAGTATAGAAACTTTCCGTGACTCACGTTTTCCCGTTTCGGAAATTCGGAAACGTTTTGGAACTTTGGAAACTTTAAATTCTCATTTTGAGACTATTTTTGTAATTAATAAGAATATGTTTCCCTAAATTTGCATTTGGAAAACTTTGGGCTCCCATTTTTCTCTATATTAAAATATTTTGTGATGAAAATAATGTCTTCTAGAAAATGAATTTTTGTGATATTTCTTCGCAAAAACATTGTGATGTTTTCGTAACGCAATGAATTACTAGAAATGTATTGCATTTTATGTTTAATTATGTATTAATATGTTATGATTTCAAGATTTGAACACGTGGAGTGAGTTTATTATTGGGTCATTAAACAAATTACATGAAAAAATTATGTACACATGAAAAAATATTTATGGATGTATCCTTATAATTTTTTATATTTACGCATTTACGGCACGTTTCGTATCCCATATTTTTTTAGAAATTAAGTTTCTCATATGTCTCGTTTCACGTTTTCTGTTTCCGTGCTACTTAGATACTCTATTCAAAAAAAACTTGTAACACCGTCCCCAAATATATTTACTTTTATGTAAATAATGTATTGAACCTTATTAAAGGGTTAATGAATTTACGAAGTTGTAAATTTTTACTACTTCTTTCGCGTGAATAGTAAATTGCACGTGGGACCCACACCGAGTGTGGGGGCTGCCCGACATTCCCGAGACCATATATTTTATTCATCTTGGTCTAGATAATAAATATATATTGGTGGATATTTCATTTGGGCCATGGAAAGGCCCAGAGTTGACCGATCGATCAAAAGAGGCCCAAATTACCGGTACTGGTAATTTAACAGATAACAGCCCGAACTGAATTTCGGAGGCTTATAAATTAAAGTTGGGGAATGTATATTCATTATACATGTCATAATGAGTAAGAGCACATAATATATTTTATTGGACCTGATAAAATAAAATATATTTAAAACAGTCCAAAAAATACAACTTTCGGGACCGATTGTACACTTCGGGACAAAAAGGGTTGACCTCCCACATGAGTGGGGGCCAACCCACGTTTTTGCCACTCAAATTGGAGGGGTTGGCCGGCTGGTAAGAGAAGAGAAGCATGGGAGAAGGCTTTGATATGATCTTTATGGCATCAAACAAAAATGAGGTGGCCCCCATCCACACTCATTTGTTCAATGAGACAAATGGGTAAGCCTCACCCCTCTCCCACCCTCATTTTCGGCCAAGAGAACCCAGGAAGAGCAAAGAACCACCCAGCCTCCTTCCTCCATTGTTGAAGAGAGCTCATCAAAGAAGAATCACCCAAAAAAGAGCTAAAGTGCTAAAAGTGTGAAATAATTAAGGTAATGACCTTATTATAACTTTTTCTTTATTTTTCTTCTACCATATGAGATATATATCATGTGAAGAATCCTTAAGAGGGTTCTACATGTTATAAGTATGGATTAATGGGTTGGAAAGGGATTCTATGTCCAAGAACGGACTTAGAAGCCAAAACGACCGGTTCACCGGAAAATAACCGTTTTGAGGTTATTTGCATTAATATGGGTTTTATGATTATAAAACCTTGTTAGGAACTTGTGAAAGGTATTTCAAGTGATTTCACAAAATTGGAAAAGTCGCCGGAGTTGTCGCCGGAGTTGACCGAAAGTCGCCGGAGTTTCACCGGAGTTCAACCAAGAAGGGTAGAACTTCATAACGCTAATTCAAGGTGAGTGGACGGCTTAATATCTTATAACTTTTGGGTTAATTATGAGATTACCTAAATAAATGTTATATGAGTTCATAATAATGTTTAAAAGATATTTAAACATGTGATTAGCCAATAGGGTTAAGATTGTATGAAAGAAATAAATTGTTTGTGCATGGAATATGATATGAAGGATTTTATAAAATACATATTTGTTTGAAATGTATAAGATGCACAAATGAATATTATTAACTTAATTACATGATGGTTAAGTTGATAAGTATAAGACTTGTAATGGCGGCCAACGACAACGTTGACCGATGGATAATGAATTAATTAATATCGGTTGGTATTAGTTAATTATGTATTTATATAATTGCATGGCTTTGCATGGATTGTGATACATAAGCTTGATGTATTGGATTAGTTATGAGGAACTAAGTATGATATAGACTCTATCTAGGTTGATAGAAGGTTGATCATAGGCAAATATATTGGTGGAGGACCCTAGTACTTAAAAGTACTTAACACTCAAAATTTGGTGGAGGACCCTAGGACTTAAAGTCCTTAACACTCGGATTATAAACTTGGTGGAGGACCCTAGTACTTAAAAGTACTTAACACTCAAACTTGGTGGAGGACCCTAGTACTTAAAAGTACTTAACACTCAAACTTGGTGGAGGACCCTAGTACTTAAAAGTACTTAACACTCAAACTTGGTGGAGGACCCTAGTACTTAAAAGTACTTAACACTCAAACTTGGTGGAGGACCCTAGTACTTAAAAGTACTTAACACTCAAACTTGGTGGAGGACCCTAGTACTTAAAAGTACTTAACACTCAAACTTGGTGGAGGACCCTAGGACTTATGAGTCCTTAACACTCACAAACCGGTGGAGTACCCAAGGATTATGATCCTCAAAACTCGTAGATTATGATATTGGAATAGGGACAAGGAGGAGTCCTATACACTCATTGGTATATGGGTGGGTTGGGGTTTTTAGTCAAGAATATTGACTATTACTATTTTTCCCAAATAAAATGGTGATCTACGGATCGGATATTTTCCAAGTATATATTTATACTAATAAATATTTCATAACTTGGGGGAAAGACTATCTATTTAAGTATCACCCTATGTTTGGGTCTTATACTTGAAACGTTAGTTATTCTATATTTAGCCTGCTACTCGCTCGGTACTTGTACTGACCCCTTCGGGGGGCCCCACCATTTTCAGGTTGAAGCTAGGGCTTGCTACTTGCACCTTCTCACGGGTGGTATCAAATCAGGAAGACGTGGTTCGTGCTTCCTTATTTTCTTTCAAACTACCGAACACTTGCTCATGGATATTTGTTCTACTATAAACTATTTTTGGGGCTTGCATGCCCATGTTGTTGGCCGGTTGTGGCTTATGACTTACCGTTGAATATTTCCGCTATTCAATGGTTTAAATGTGATGTTGTTATGTATGTTTACTACTGAGCATGGATGGATTGTTTTCTCAAACGCCTTGTGTAATTAAGTGAGGTTGACTCGCGGGTGACGTCACTTAATTATACGGCGGTTGTACACGCGCTTGGATTGCGGTCTGGGGCGTGACAATTAAGTGGTATCAGAGCCATCTCAGTTCTAAACATTATAATCAACCTCTCACAAAGGATTTTACAAAAGAGTTTTTACCGAAAACCATGAGCATTGTATTTTGACGTTCATAGGACTATTGGTGCTTAAGTTGCAAGGCCTCTAATTGTTAAGACGGTACCCTTAACAATTGGTATGGTAGTGACTTGGGCCAATATGTGTCTGTAACGTTCTTCCGTCAGTTGACATTTATAGGAGTCTAATGACTCATCCATATTTCTTTCAGAAAGGGAGGGCAGGCGAATGAGGACCAGGAACAATCCGAGGGGGCAGGCGCCGGTAGCATCCCAAAGGGGAAGCCGGGCTGCATCTCGGGGTTCGAGAGGAGGCCGTGGAGGCCGTGGAAGCCGTGGAGGTCATCAAGCTCAAACTGTGAGTGATGGCCATGTAAGCTCGGTGTATGAAACCAACACCGAGGACTATGACTCAACCTATGTTCCTGAAACGGAGCATGAGGAGACCCCATATGATGGGGGTGACACATACACCGATGATGATGATGAAGAGAGTGATGCCAAGTTCGCCCAAATGGGCGAATTGCTTGAGTGGTATCAAAAAGAAAAACTGAGGAGAGACCTTAGGCGCCAAGCAAGGCGTGGCTCTCGCGGTGGTTCGCGTCAAGGAAGCCGGGGAGCTTCAAGAGCCACTCCCGTGGCGCCACATGATGGGCGTGAAGGAGGCTTTTGTGTGAGAATCTCCAAGTACCTCAAGGAGGCTAGGGCCTTGGGGTGTAAGTCCTTTGACGGCACCGGTGACATTACCGTTGCCGCCGATTGGATAAAGAAGGTGAAGGATGCGGCAAAGGACATGCAAATTTCACCGGACGTGAAGTTGACTGTTGCTTCACGGCTGCTTGAGGGGATAGCTTCCACGTGGTGGGAGAGTGTGGAAGGAAAATACCATGGGGAGGTCTCATGGTTGAACTTTGAGCAGGAGTTTTATGACCAATACTACACTGACTATGAGAAAAATGTCAAGCGTAGGGAGTACACCAACCTCAAACAGAAGGAGGGTGTGTCTGTTAAACAACTGGAGCAAGATTTTAGAACCTTGGCTAGGTTCTTGCCGGAGTACGCGATCAATGAGGACCGCATGTCGGAGCACTTTTGGGATGCCTTACTCTTGGACATCCGTGATCGGGCTACGTACTCGCGCCACATGACCTTTAGCGAGGTAGTGGAGCAGGGCCTTCTTGGGGAGGCTCAATGGAATGAGAGGAAAGAAAGAGACGCCGAGGAGGCGAAAAAGAGAAAATGGCATAATTCGGGGCCGCCCGAGCAAGCACGGAAGAATCACCACGGTGGGGGTGGTAGTACGTTCAAGACGCCGGCACCACCGGCGAAGAAGAACAAGGATGCTCGGTGGCACGCATCCTCCTCTCAAAATACGGGGCCTCCTAAGTGTGCCAACTGCTCAAAGAATCACTTCGGGAAGTGCAACGCACCCCCGAGGTGTTATCGGTGTGGGAACACGGGCCACATGAAGGCCAATTGCCCACAATTGGGGGGAGGAGGAGCTCCGGGATCCGGAGGAGGAACCATGACGGGGAGAAACCGTGCGGGCCCGTCAAACGGCGGTACGGGAAGAGGCGGCGCGTCCACAAGTCATGCCGCGTCCGTAAATCAAGGCGGGACCCAAGCACGAGTGTACGCAATGACCGAGGCTGATGCACGAGCAAACCCGGACTCCGTTGCAGGTAATACACTTATTTTCCTGTATTTCTAGGCTTATTTGGGTCATACGAGTCATTGGGTTTGGGTGCGGGCCACCCCGGGGTCAAACCCCGCGAATTCGGGGCGAAACGGGCTAAAAACAACTACGCGCGATCGCGCGTACCTACAGACGCACGACCGTGCGTACGAGGCAGCAGCCTCTGGCCAATTTCCGCGCAGACGCACGCCGTGCGTGCAGGTAAGGCACGCCGTGCGTGGACGCACGATCGTGCGTGACCAGCTACGCACGATCGTGCGTAGCCGGCAGTGGCGGATTCCGGATTTTTCAAGCACGCACGACCGTGCGTGCCACCCAGGCACGCCATGCGTGGACCCCCAACACCCGAAACTTGATTTTTTCGCCCCGTTCTTCTACGTTTGGACCCCCGTTTGATTCCAAACATTAGTATGAGCCTAATGACCTCCTAAAGATGTGTTAAAACATTAGAAAATGTATCTTACATGTGTATAAACGTAGGAACATTAAAGATCAATGGTAGGTGTGCGAGGATCCTCATTGATACCGGGGCACAACGCTCATTTGTGAGTGAGGCGTTCGCCGAGGGCCTTGACGTGCCATTGACACCTATGACTCAAACGTTGCTAGTCTCCACACCGTTAGGAGACGACGTGGAGAGAAATCATTACTATCCGTCGTGTGAGGTAGAAGTGACGGGTCAACCTTTGACTTGTGATTTCGTACCTCTAAGCATGTTGGAGTTCGATGCAATCCTAGGAATGGATTGGCTCGAGAAACACCATGCCCGAGTAGATTGCTACACCAAAGTGTTGGAGCTCGAGGATGATCAAGGGAACACGCTATGCTTTGAGGGAGATCGGGGGAAATCTAATGCTTGTATCATATCCGTGATGAGAGCACGGAAGATGATGAGAAAGGGATGCCACGCGTACCTTGCCTACGTGGTGGACGATACCAAGAAGGAAGTCGACATCAAAGATGTACGGGTCGTGTGCAAGTACCCGGATGTCTTCCCCAAAGACCTACCGGGGCTTCCACCCGATAGAGAGATAGAGTTTGTAATTGAAGTGGAGCCGGGAACCAAACCCATTTCGATTCCTCCTTATCGAATGGCACCGGCCGAACTTCAAGAGTTGAAGGTCCAACTGCAAGAATTATTGGACAACGGATTCATCAGACCCAGCCATTCACCGTGGGGGGCACCCGTACTCTTCGTGAAGAAGAAGGATGGTACACTAAGAATGTGTATTGACTACCGACAATTGAACAAGGTCACAATCAAGAACAGGTATCCCTTACCGAGGATTGATGACTTGTTTGATCAACTTCGGGGGGCAATAGTGTTCTCGAAGATTGATTTGAGGTCGGGGTATCATCAGTTGAAGATCAAGGAGAGCGACATACCTAAGAGTGCATTCCGCACTAGGTATGGTCATTACGAGTTCCTTGTGATGTCGTTTGGTTTAACCAACGCACCGGCAGCATTCATGGACTTGATGAACCGGGTGTTTAGTGAATACTTAGATCAATTTGTGATAGTATTCATTGATGATATCTTGATATACTCCAAGAGTGAGGAGGAGCACGAGCATCATTTGGGGCTTATACTTGATCGGCTAAGGGAAAAGCAACTCTTTGCCAAGTTCTCTAAATGCGAATTTTGGCTCAAGGAGATTGGTTTTCTCGGTCACGTCATATCCGGTTCGGGCGTAGCTGTGGATAACGCCAAGATAAAAGCTATTATGGATTGGGAGAGACCCAAGAATGTGAAAGAGATACGTAGTTTCCTTGGCTTAGCGGGATACTATCGTAAATTTGTTGAAAAATTCTCCGTATTGGCGTCTCCATTAACGAAGCTCACAAAGAAAGGGGCCAAGTTCATATGGGACGACAAGTGTGAGAAAGGGTTCCTTGAACTGAAGAAACGACTTACCGAAGCACCAGTCCTCGCCCTACCCATACAGGGGATAGGGTATGATATATACAGCGATGCTAGCATCCAAGGGCTTGGATGTGTACTGATGCAAAACGGTAAGGTGATTGCCTATGCTTCTAGGCAATTGAGGAAACACGAGGTGAACTACCCTACCCACGACCTAGAATTGGGGGCGGTAGTGTTTGCACTAAAAATTTGGAGGCATTATCTCTACGGGGAGACATGTCACATTTATACCGATCATAAGAGCTTGAAGTATGTATTCACTCAAAAAGAGTTGAATATGAGACAAAGGAGATGGATGGAGTTGATCAAGGACTATGACTTGATCATCGACTACCATCCCGGAAAGGCCAACGTAGTGGCCGACGCACTGAGCAGGAAAAGTACGTCGGGGACGTTACTTACTTGTCTGCAGGCATTAAGGGCACGCGTGGAGGTGTCCACGTGTGGGGCTCTCATTGCTCAATTTGAGGTTAGGCCCACCCTATTGGGTGAGATTAGTCGAAGTCAGGCCATTGATGAGGAATGTCAGAAAATCCGTGAAAGAATCCTGGAAGGACCCGTTGAGAACTTCCGAATACGTGATGACGGTCTATTATTGTTTAAGGATCGTGTATGCATACCAAAGAATGAGGAACTCCAGAGGTCTATACTTGAGGAGGCTCATTCTTCAGCTTATGCTATGCATCCAGGAGGTACTAAGATGTACCGAGATTTGAAGGAAAGTTACTGGTGGTCAGGTATGAAGAGGGACATCGCAGAGTATGTGAGTCGATGCCTTACTTGCCAGCAAGTTAAGGCAGAACATCAGCACCCGGCAGGGCTTTTGCAGCCACTCACCATCCCAGAGTGGAAGTGGGAGCACGTGACCATGGACTTCGTGGTGGGGCTACCACGAACAGTGAACAACTATGATGCAGTTTGGGTAGTGGTTGATAGGCTCACCAAGAGTGCACACTTTTTGCCTATCAACATTACTTATCCTCTTGAAAGATTGGCCAAGCTCTACACGGAGGAAATTGTGAGATTACATGGAGTCCCGATATCCATTGTCTCGGATAGGGATCCACGATTCACATCCCGATTTTGGCCAAAGTTTCAGGCATCGCTGGGTACCAAACTGAAGTTTAGCACAGCTTTTCACCCACAGACGGATGGACAGTCCGAGCGGGTGATACAGATTTTGGAAGACATGCTTAGGGCATGTGCTTTGGAGTTCCAAGGAAGTTGGGACAAGCATTTGGCCCTAATGGAGTTTGCTTATAACAACAGTTATCAAGCAAGTATCGGCATGCCTCCATATGAGGCATTGTATGGGAGGAAATGCAGAACACCGTTGTGTTGGGACGAGGTTGGCGAGGCCAAACTCGAAGGGATAGAGCTGGTTGAGATCACCAAGGCCAAGGTAAGGATCATTCGGGATAGATTGAAGGCTGCTCAGGACCGACAGAAGAGTTATGCTGATAAACGGCGGAGACCGTTGGAGTTCGAAGTCGGTGACGAGGTCTTCCTAAGGATTTCTCCTTGGAAGGGCATCATTCGATTTGTATCGAGGGGAAAGCTTAACCCCCGATACATTGGTCCATTTGAGATCCTTGAAAGGATTGGAGCCGTGGCTTATCGTCTCAAGTTAACGCCGGAACTTGAGAAGATACATGATGTGTTTCATGTATCAATGCTCAAGAAGTACATACGGGATCCCTCTCATATTCTTGAGAAACCGCCAGTAGAGATCCGTGGGGATTTGCAATATGCGGTGGAACCAGTGAAGATTGTTGGTCAACAAGTGAAGAAGCTTAGGAATAAGGAGATTCCTATGGTAAAGGTCCTTTGGAGGAGTGATCGAGTCGAAGAAGAAACTTGGGAGACCGAGGTCTCAATGAGGGAGCAATACCCATTTCTTTTCGATTAGATACTTGGATTTCGGGGACGAAATCCCAAATAAGGGGGGGTGAACTTGTAACACCGTCCCCAAATATATTTACTTTTATGTAAATAATGTATTGAACCTTATTAAAGGGTTAATGAATTTACGAAGTTGTAAATTTTTACTACTTCTTTCGCGTGAATAGTAAATTGCACGTGGGACCCACACCGAGTGTGGGGGCTGCCCGACATTCCCGAGACCATATATTTTATTCATCTTGGTCTAGATAATAAATATATATTGGTGGATATTTCATTTGGGCCATGGAAAGGCCCAGAGTTGACCGATCGGTCAAAAGAGGCCCAAATTACCGGTACTGGTAATTTAACGGATAACAGCCCGAACTGAATTTCGGAGGCTTATAAATTAAAGTTGGGGAATGTATATTCATTATACATGTCATAATGAGTAAGAGCACATAATATATTTTATTGGACCTGATAAAATAAAATATATTTAAAACAGTCCAAAAAATACAACTTTCGGGACCGATTGTACACTTCGGGACAAAAAGGGTTGACCTCCCACATGAGTGGGGGCCAACCCACGTTTTTGCCACTCAAATTGGAGGGGTTGGCCGGCTGGTAAGAGAAGAGAAGCATGGGAGGAGGCTTTGATATGATCTTTATGGCATCAAACAAAAATGAGGTGGCCCCCATCCACACTCATTTGTTCAATGAGACAAATGGGTAAGCCTCACCCCTCTCCCACCCTCATTTTCGGCCAAGAGAACCCAGGAAGAGCAAAGAACCACCCAGCCTCCTTCCTCCATTGTTGAAGAGAGCTCATCAAAGAAGAATCACCCAAAAAAGAGCTAAAGTGCTAAAAGTGTGAAATAATTAAGGTAATGACCTTATTATAACTTTTTCTTTATTTTTCTTCTACCATATGAGATATATATCATGTGAAGAATCCTTAAGAGGGTTCTACATGTTATAAGTATGGATTAATGGGTTGGAAAGGGATTCTATGTCCAAGAACGGACTTAGAAGCCAAAACGACCGGTTCACCGGAAAATAACCGTTTTGAGGTTATTTGCATTAATATGGGTTTTATGATTATAAAACCTTGTTAGGAACTTGTGAAAGGTATTTCAAGTGATTTCACAAAATTGGAAAAGTCGCCGGAGTTGTCGCCGGAGTTGACCGAAAGTCGCCGGAGTTTCACCGGAGTTCAACCAAGAAGGGTAGAACTTCATAACGCTAATTCAAGGTGAGTGGACGGCTTAATATCTTATAACTTTTGGGTTAATTATGAGATTACCTAAATAAATGTTATATGAGTTCATAATAATGTTTAAAAGATATTTAAACATGTGATTAGCCAATAGGGTTAAGATTGTATGAAAGAAATAAATTGTTTGTGCATGGAATATGATATGAAGGATTTTATAAAATACATATTTGTTTGAAATGTATAAGATGCACAAATGAATATTATTAACTTAATTACATGATGGTTAAGTTGATAAGTATAAGACTTGTAATGGCGGCCAACGACAACGTTGACCGATGGATAATGAATTAATTAATATCGGTTGGTATTAGTTAATTATGTATTTATATAATTGCATGGCTTTGCATGGATTGTGATACATAAGCTTGATGTATTGGATTAGTTATGAGGAACTAAGTATGATATAGACTCTATCTAGGTTGATAGAAGGTTGATCATAGGCAAATATATTGGTGGAGGACCCTAGTACTTAAAAGTACTTAACACTCAAAATTTGGTGGAGGACCCTAGGACTTAAAGTCCTTAACACTCGGATTATAAACTTGGTGGAGGACCCTAGTACTTAAAAGTACTTAACACTCAAACTTGGTGGAGGACCCTAGTACTTAAAAGTACTTAACACTCAAACTTGGTGGAGGACTCTAGTACTTAAAAGTACTTAACACTCAAACTTGGTGGAGGACCCTAGTACTTAAAAGTACTTAACACTCAAACTTGGTGGAGGACCCTAGTACTTAAAAGTACTTAACACTCAAACTTGGTGGAGGACCCTAGTACTTAAAAGTACTTAACACTCAAACTTGGTGGAGGACCCTAGGACTTATGAGTCCTTAACACTCACAAACCGGTGGAGTACCCAAGGATTATGATCCTCAAAACTCGTAGATTATGATATTGGAATAGGGACAAGGAGGAGTCCTATACACTCATTGGTATATGGGTGGGTTGGGGTTTTTAGTCAAGAATATTGACTATTACTATTTTTCCCAAATAAAATGGTGATCTACGGATCGGATATTTTCCAAGTATATATTTATACTAATAAATATTTCATAACTTGGGGGAAAGACTATCTATTTAAGTATCACCCTATGTTTGGGTCTTATACTTGAAACGTTAGTTATTCTATATTTAGCCTGCTACTCGCTCGGTACTTGTACTGACCCCTTCGGGGGGCCCCACCATTTTCAGGTTGAAGCTAGGGCTTGCTACTTGCACCTTCTCACGGGTGGTATCAAATCAGGAAGACGTGGTTCGTGCTTCCTTATTTTCTTTCAAACTACCGAACACTTGCTCATGGATATTTGTTCTACTATAAACTATTTTTGGGGCTTGCATGCCCATGTTGTTGGCCGGTTGTGGCTTATGACTTACCGTTGAATATTTCCGCTATTCAATGGTTTAAATGTGATGTTGTTATGTATGTTTACTACTGAGCATGGATGGATTGTTTTCTCAAACGCCTTGTGTAATTAAGTGAGGTTGACTCGCGGGTGACGTCACTTAATTATACGGCGGTTGTACACGCGCTTGGATTGCGGTCTGGGGCGTGACAATTAAGTGGTATCAGAGCCATCTCAGTTCTAAACATTATAATCAACCTCTCACAAAGGATTTTACAAAAGAGTTTTTACCGAAAACCATGAGCATTGTATTTTGACGTTCATAGGACTATTGGTGCTTAAGTTGCAAGGCCTCTAATTGTTAAGACGGTACCCTTAACAATTGGTATGGTAGTGACTTGGGCCAATATGTGTCTGTAACGTTCTTCCGTCAGTTGACATTTATAGGAGTCTAATGACTCATCCATATTTCTTTCAGAAAGGGAGGGCAGGCGAATGAGGACCAGGAACAATCCGAGGGGGCAGGCGCCGGTAGCATCCCAAAGGGGAAGCCGGGCTGCATCTCGGGGTTCGAGAGGAGGCCGTGGAGGCCGTGGAAGCCGTGGAGGTCATCAAGCTCAAACTGTGAGTGATGGCCATGTAAGCTCGGTGTATGAAACCAACACCGAGGACTATGACTCAACCTATGTTCCTGAAACGGAGCATGAGGAGACCCCATATGATGGGGGTGACACATACACCGATGATGATGATGAAGAGAGTGATGCCAAGTTCGCCCAAATGGGCGAATTGCTTGAGTGGTATCAAAAAGAAAAACTGAGGAGAGACCTTAGGCGCCAAGCAAGGCGTGGCTCTCGCGGTGGTTCGCGTCAAGGAAGCCGGGGAGCTTCAAGAGCCACTCCCGTGGCGCCACATGATGGGCGTGAAGGAGGCTTTTGTGTGAGAATCTCCAAGTACCTCAAGGAGGCTAGGGCCTTGGGGTGTAAGTCCTTTGACGGCACCGGTGACATTACCGTTGCCGCCGATTGGATAAAGAAGGTGAAGGATGCGGCAAAGGACATGCAAATTTCACCGGACGTGAAGTTGACTGTTGCTTCACGGCTGCTTGAGGGGATAGCTTCCACGTGGTGGGAGAGTGTGGAAGGAAAATACCATGGGGAGGTCTCATGGTTGAACTTTGAGCAGGAGTTTTATGACCAATACTACACTGACTATGAGAAAAATGTCAAGCGTAGGGAGTACACCAACCTCAAACAGAAGGAGGGTGTGTCTGTTAAACAACTGGAGCAAGATTTTAGAACCTTGGCTAGGTTCTTGCCGGAGTACGCGATCAATGAGGACCGCATGTCGGAGCACTTTTGGGATGCCTTACTCTTGGACATCCGTGATCGGGCTACGTACTCGCGCCACATGACCTTTAGCGAGGTAGTGGAGCAGGGCCTTCTTGGGGAGGCTCAATGGAATGAGAGGAAAGAAAGAGACGCCGAGGAGGCGAAAAAGAGAAAATGGCATAATTCGGGGCCGCCCGAGCAAGCACGGAAGAATCACCACGGTGGGGGTGGTAGTACGTTCAAGACGCCGGCACCACCGGCGAAGAAGAACAAGGATGCTCGGTGGCACGCATCCTCCTCTCAAAATACGGGGCCTCCTAAGTGTGCCAACTGCTCAAAGAATCACTTCGGGAAGTGCAACGCACCCCCGAGGTGTTATCGGTGTGGGAACACGGGCCACATGAAGGCCAATTGCCCACAATTGGGGGGAGGAGGAGCTCCGGGATCCGGAGGAGGAACCATGACGGGGAGAAACCGTGCGGGCCCGTCAAACGGCGGTACGGGAAGAGGCGGCGCGTCCACAAGTCATGCCGCGTCCGTAAATCAAGGCGGGACCCAAGCACGAGTGTACGCAATGACCGAGGCTGATGCACGAGCAAACCCGGACTCCGTTGCAGGTAATACACTTATTTTCCTGTATTTCTAGGCTTATTTGGGTCATACGAGTCATTGGGTTTGGGTGCGGGCCACCCCGGGGTCAAACCCCGCGAATTCGGGGCGAAACGGGCTAAAAACAACTACGCGCGATCGCGCGTACCTACAGACGCACGACCGTGCGTACGAGGCAGCAGCCTCTGGCCAATTTCCGCGCAGACGCACGCCGTGCGTGCAGGTAAGGCACGCCGTGCGTGGACGCACGATCGTGCGTGACCAGCTACGCACGATCGTGCGTAGCCGGCAGTGGCGGATTCCGGATTTTTCAAGCACGCACGACCGTGCGTGCCACCCAGGCACGCCGTGCGTGGACCCCCAACACCCGAAACTTGATTTTTTCGCCCCGTTCTTCTACGTTTGGACCCCCGTTTGATTCCAAACATTAGTATGAGCCTAATGACCTCCTAAAGATGTGTTAAAACATTAGAAAATGTATCTTACATGTGTATAAATGTAGGAACATTAAAGATCAATGGTAGGTGTGCGAGGATCCTCATTGATACCCGGGGCACAACGCTCATTTGTGAGTGAGGCGTTCGCCGAGGGCCTTGACGTGCCATTGACACCTATGACTCAAACGTTGCTAGTCTCCACACCGTTAGGAGACGACGTGGAGAGAAATCATTACTATCCGTCGTGTGAGGTAGAAGTGACGGGTCAACCTTTGACTTGTGATTTCGTACCTCTAAGCATGTTGGAGTTCGATGCAATCCTAGGAATGGATTGGCTCGAGAAACACCATGCCCGAGTAGATTGCTACACCAAAGTGTTGGAGCTCGAGGATGATCAAGGGAACACGCTATGCTTTGAGGGAGATCGGGGGAAATCTAATGCTTGTATCATATCCGTGATGAGAGCACGGAAGATGATGAGAAAGGGATGCCACGCGTACCTTGCCTACGTGGTGGACGATACCAAGAAGGAAGTCGACATCAAAGATGTACGGGTCGTGTGCAAGTACCCGGATGTCTTCCCCAAAGACCTACCGGGGCTTCCACCCGATAGAGAGATAGAGTTTGTAATTGAAGTGGAGCCGGGAACCAAACCCATTTCGATTCCTCCTTATCGAATGGCACCGGCCGAACTTCAAGAGTTGAAGGTCCAACTGCAAGAATTATTGGACAACGGATTCATCAGACCCAGCCATTCACCGTGGGGGGCACCCGTACTCTTCGTGAAGAAGAAGGATGGTACACTAAGAATGTGTATTGACTACCGACAATTGAACAAGGTCACAATCAAGAACAGGTATCCCTTACCGAGGATTGATGACTTGTTTGATCAACTTCGGGGGGCAATAGTGTTCTCGAAGATTGATTTGAGGTCGGGGTATCATCAGTTGAAGATCAAGGAGAGCGACATACCTAAGAGTGCATTCCGCACTAGGTATGGTCATTACGAGTTCCTTGTGATGTCGTTTGGTTTAACCAACGCACCGGCAGCATTCATGGACTTGATGAACCGGGTGTTTAGTGAATACTTAGATCAATTTGTGATAGTATTCATTGATGATATCTTGATATACTCCAAGAGTGAGGAGGAGCACGAGCATCATTTGGGGCTTATACTTGATCGGCTAAGGGAAAAGCAACTCTTTGCCAAGTTCTCTAAATGCGAATTTTGGCTCAAGGAGATTGGTTTTCTCGGTCACGTCATATCCGGTTCGGGCGTAGCTGTGGATAACGCCAAGATAAAAGCTATTATGGATTGGGAGAGACCCAAGAATGTGAAAGAGATACGTAGTTTCCTTGGCTTAGCGGGATACTATCGTAAATTTGTTGAAAAATTCTCCGTATTGGCGTCTCCATTAACGAAGCTCACAAAGAAAGGGGCCAAGTTCATATGGGACGACAAGTGTGAGAAAGGGTTCCTTGAACTGAAGAAACGACTTACCGAAGCACCAGTCCTCGCCCTACCCATACAGGGGATAGGGTATGATATATACAGCGATGCTAGCATCCAAGGGCTTGGATGTGTACTGATGCAAAACGGTAAGGTGATTGCCTATGCTTCTAGGCAATTGAGGAAACACGAGGTGAACTACCCTACCCACGACCTAGAATTGGGGGCGGTAGTGTTTGCACTAAAAATTTGGAGGCATTATCTCTACGGGGAGACATGTCACATTTATACCGATCATAAGAGCTTGAAGTATGTATTCACTCAAAAAGAGTTGAATATGAGACAAAGGAGATGGATGGAGTTGATCAAGGACTATGACTTGATCATCGACTACCATCCCGGAAAGGCCAACGTAGTGGCCGACGCACTGAGCAGGAAAAGTACGTCGGGGACGTTACTTACTTGTCTGCAGGCATTAAGGGCACGCGTGGAGGTGTCCACGTGTGGGGCTCTCATTGCTCAATTTGAGGTTAGGCCCACCCTATTGGGTGAGATTAGTCGAAGTCAGGCCATTGATGAGGAATGTCAGAAAATCCGTGAAAGAATCCTGGAAGGACCCGTTGAGAACTTCCGAATACGTGATGACGGTCTATTATTGTTTAAGGATCGTGTATGCATACCAAAGAATGAGGAACTCCAGAGGTCTATACTTGAGGAGGCTCATTCTTCAGCTTATGCTATGCATCCAGGAGGTACTAAGATGTACCGAGATTTGAAGGAAAGTTACTGGTGGTCAGGTATGAAGAGGGACATCGCAGAGTATGTGAGTCGATGCCTTACTTGCCAGCAAGTTAAGGCAGAACATCAGCACCCGGCAGGGCTTTTGCAGCCACTCACCATCCCAGAGTGGAAGTGGGAGCACGTGACCATGGACTTCGTGGTGGGGCTACCACGAACAGTGAACAACTATGATGCAGTTTGGGTAGTGGTTGATAGGCTCACCAAGAGTGCACACTTTTTGCCTATCAACATTACTTATCCTCTTGAAAGATTGGCCAAGCTCTACACGGAGGAAATTGTGAGATTACATGGAGTCCCGATATCCATTGTCTCGGATAGGGATCCACGATTCACATCCCGATTTTGGCCAAAGTTTCAGGCATCGCTGGGTACCAAACTGAAGTTTAGCACAGCTTTTCACCCACAGACGGATGGACAGTCCGAGCGGGTGATACAGATTTTGGAAGACATGCTTAGGGCATGTGCTTTGGAGTTCCAAGGAAGTTGGGACAAGCATTTGGCCCTAATGGAGTTTGCTTATAACAACAGTTATCAAGCAAGTATCGGCATGCCTCCATATGAGGCATTGTATGGGAGGAAATGCAGAACACCGTTGTGTTGGGACGAGGTTGGCGAGGCCAAACTCGAAGGGATAGAGCTGGTTGAGATCACCAAGGCCAAGGTAAGGATCATTCGGGATAGATTGAAGGCTGCTCAGGACCGACAGAAGAGTTATGCTGATAAACGGCGGAGACCGTTGGAGTTCGAAGTCGGTGACGAGGTCTTCCTAAGGATTTCTCCTTGGAAGGGCATCATTCGATTTGTATCGAGGGGAAAGCTTAACCCCCGATACATTGGTCCATTTGAGATCCTTGAAAGGATTGGAGCCGTGGCTTATCGTCTCAAGTTAACGCCGGAACTTGAGAAGATACATGATGTGTTTCATGTATCAATGCTCAAGAAGTACATACGGGATCCCTCTCATATTCTTGAGAAACCGCCAGTAGAGATCCGTGGGGATTTGCAATATGCGGTGGAACCAGTGAAGATTGTTGGTCAACAAGTGAAGAAGCTTAGGAATAAGGAGATTCCTATGGTAAAGGTCCTTTGGAGGAGTGATCGAGTCGAAGAAGAAACTTGGGAGACCGAGGTCTCAATGAGGGAGCAATACCCATTTCTTTTCGATTAGATACTTGGATTTCGGGGACGAAATCCCAAATAAGGGGGGGTGAACTTGTAACACCGTCCCCAAATATATTTACTTTTATGTAAATAATGTATTGAACCTTATTAAAGGGTTAATGAATTTACGAAGTTGTAAATTTTTACTACTTCTTTCGCGTGAATAGTAAATTGCACGTGGGACCCACACCGAGTGTGGGGGCTGCCCGACATTCCCGAGACCATATATTTTATTCATCTTGGTCTAGATAATAAATATATATTGGTGGATATTTCATTTGGGCCATGGAAAGGCCCAGAGTTGACCGATCGGTCAAAAGAGGCCCAAATTACCGGTACTGGTAATTTAACGGATAACAGCCCGAACTGAATTTCGGAGGCTTATAAATTAAAGTTGGGGAATGTATATTCATTATACATGTCATAATGAGTAAGAGCACATAATATATTTTATTGGACCTGATAAAATAAAATATATTTAAAACAGTCCAAAAAATACAACTTTCGGGACCGATTGTACACTTCGGGACAAAAAGGGTTGACCTCCCACATGAGTGGGGGCCAACCCACGTTTTTGCCACTCAAATTGGAGGGGTTGGCCGGCTGGTAAGAGAAGAGAAGCATGGGAGGAGGCTTTGATATGATCTTTATGGCATCAAACAAAAATGAGGTGGCCCCCATCCACACTCATTTGTTCAATGAGACAAATGGGTAAGCCTCACCCCTCTCCCACCCTCATTTTCGGCCAAGAGAACCCAGGAAGAGCAAAGAACCACCCAGCCTCCTTCCTCCATTGTTGAAGAGAGCTCATCAAAGAAGAATCACCCAAAAAAGAGCTAAAGTGCTAAAAGTGTGAAATAATTAAGGTAATGACCTTATTATAACTTTTTCTTTATTTTTCTTCTACCATATGAGATATATATCATGTGAAGAATCCTTAAGAGGGTTCTACATGTTATAAGTATGGATTAATGGGTTGGAAAGGGATTCTATGTCCAAGAACGGACTTAGAAGCCAAAACGACCGGTTCACCGGAAAATAACCGTTTTGAGGTTATTTGCATTAATATGGGTTTTATGATTATAAAACCTTGTTAGGAACTTGTGAAAGGTATTTCAAGTGATTTCACAAAATTGGAAAAGTCGCCGGAGTTGTCGCCGGAGTTGACCGAAAGTCGCCGGAGTTTCACCGGAGTTCAACCAAGAAGGGTAGAACTTCATAACGCTAATTCAAGGTGAGTGGACGGCTTAATATCTTATAACTTTTGGGTTAATTATGAGATTACCTAAATAAATGTTATATGAGTTCATAATAATGTTTAAAAGATATTTAAACATGTGATTAGCCAATAGGGTTAAGATTGTATGAAAGAAATAAATTGTTTGTGCATGGAATATGATATGAAGGATTTTATAAAATACATATTTGTTTGAAATGTATAAGATGCACAAATGAATATTATTAACTTAATTACATGATGGTTAAGTTGATAAGTATAAGACTTGTAATGGCGGCCAACGACAACGTTGACCGATGGATAATGAATTAATTAATATCGGTTGGTATTAGTTAATTATGTATTTATATAATTGCATGGCTTTGCATGGATTGTGATACATAAGCTTGATGTATTGGATTAGTTATGAGGAACTAAGTATGATATAGACTCTATCTAGGTTGATAGAAGGTTGATCATAGGCAAATATATTGGTGGAGGACCCTAGTACTTAAAAGTACTTAACACTCAAAATTTGGTGGAGGACCCTAGGACTTAAAGTCCTTAACACTCGGATTATAAACTTGGTGGAGGACCCTAGTACTTAAAAGTACTTAACACTCAAACTTGGTGGAGGACCCTAGTACTTAAAAGTACTTAACACTCAAACTTGGTGGAGGACTCTAGTACTTAAAAGTACTTAACACTCAAACTTGGTGGAGGACCCTAGTACTTAAAAGTACTTAACACTCAAACTTGGTGGAGGACCCTAGTACTTAAAAGTACTTAACACTCAAACTTGGTGGAGGACCCTAGTACTTAAAAGTACTTAACACTCAAACTTGGTGGAGGACCCTAGGACTTATGAGTCCTTAACACTCACAAACCGGTGGAGTACCCAAGGATTATGATCCTCAAAACTCGTAGATTATGATATTGGAATAGGGACAAGGAGGAGTCCTATACACTCATTGGTATATGGGTGGGTTGGGGTTTTTAGTCAAGAATATTGACTATTACTATTTTTCCCAAATAAAATGGTGATCTACGGATCGGATATTTTCCAAGTATATATTTATACTAATAAATATTTCATAACTTGGGGGAAAGACTATCTATTTAAGTATCACCCTATGTTTGGGTCTTATACTTGAAACGTTAGTTATTCTATATTTAGCCTGCTACTCGCTCGGTACTTGTACTGACCCCTTCGGGGGGCCCCACCATTTTCAGGTTGAAGCTAGGGCTTGCTACTTGCACCTTCTCACGGGTGGTATCAAATCAGGAAGACGTGGTTCGTGCTTCCTTATTTTCTTTCAAACTACCGAACACTTGCTCATGGATATTTGTTCTACTATAAACTATTTTTGGGGCTTGCATGCCCATGTTGTTGGCCGGTTGTGGCTTATGACTTACCGTTGAATATTTCCGCTATTCAATGGTTTAAATGTGATGTTGTTATGTATGTTTACTACTGAGCATGGATGGATTGTTTTCTCAAACGCCTTGTGTAATTAAGTGAGGTTGACTCGCGGGTGACGTCACTTAATTATACGGCGGTTGTACACGCGCTTGGATTGCGGTCTGGGGCGTGACAAAACTTCGTAATTTTCCCTTCTGAACTACTTTAATATATTTGAACTATACTCTCTCCGTCCCATCGAACTTTGCCAACTTTTTCTTTTAGATGTCTCAAAAAAATTTGTCACTTTTCTATTAAAGTAATTAAGTTGTGATTTTGCTCATTTCTTTCTTCTCTGCACGAACTTCAACCACACAACTTTCATTTTTCTTATTTCTTACCTAATTCTAACTTGGCAAAGTTCACTAGATGAAGGTAAAATATTCTTTGTTAAAAGTATTTTATAAAAATACAAAATTTATACAGAGTAACTTTCATAGTATTATATTAATAAAAGTCACGGTCCAAACTTTATAAACGATCGATTTTTTTGGGACATAGGTAACATGAAATTTCACTAAGACAATAACAACTTATAAAAAATGACAAAAAATAAAAAATCTTGCATCTATACTTTAGAATACAAAAGTACGTATATAATCAGTTATTACTTGTCCATACCTGTAATTAACATCTTTAATTAATACGGATTATATATTTCTTTTACTTCTAAGCCCTACTCAACAATCCAGCCCTACTGCCTCACTGCTGCCTCTAGCAATCAGCGGCGGTGGCGGCCGCCGCTGAACTCGAAACCTTCGGTCGCTAGAAAAGTCAGTGAAAAAAGACTGGAAAATTCACCGATTTTTCCTTGAATTTTTACCATACAAAGTCTCTGAAAAAATCTAACGATCACAATAACATGTTTGTCGGCGACATTGACACTGGTGGAGGTAACAATGGTATAGTCGGTCGTTGGCAATAACATCATAAATTGATAATGATATAAGAAAAAATTATCATCAAGATACTAAGATGATAGTGACATTCATGACTTTCTAATTTTATTACTGTTTCAATCGCATAAAATTCTTCCCACTTACCATTGTTGGAAAGTTTTGTGTGGCTAATATTCATTTACATTTTTCTTACTCAACCACAACCATACATTTACATTTTAGTCCTACTTTCTTAATAAATGTGTCAAGTCAAACTAAGAAGTATTTTTTAAGGGCGGAGTGAGTACTTTTTAGTCACTTTTTTTGTCTATATATAAAAATATACAATTTCTTTATTGTAATAATTTCTTTTAATCACTTTTAATTCATTTACAATTTATTTATAGTAATAATTTTGATAAAATGACATGTATATTACTAACAGACTTTCCCTGAACAAAAATAGGACTAGTTATTTCTTTAGACCAAATAAGACTAAAATATCGTATTTTAAATTGACAAATCAGCAGATGATGAGTCACTTAGAACTAGTCACTAAATATGTCACTATTTTGGAAAGTTTTAAAATAAGTCATTTTTTGTCTTTTGAATTTAATTTAGTAATAGTCATGGTAAAAGACCTAATATTTAAGGAAAGTCACATAGCTTTTATCTTCCGTGTTCAATCAATTAAAGATGTTTGTACTTAAAAAATTTAGGCTATGTTTGGCAAGCCACATAAGTTCAAAATGGACTGAAATATCTTAAATTCAGTTAATTATTTTAAAACTAGAGTTGTTTGGCAAAAGAGCTGAAATGAGCTGGATCTAAAATATTAGAGCTGAATAGCAACGTTCTCCACCTCAGCGTTTCAGTTCAGCGGGTGATATAGTTTTCTACCGTTCCAAAAATATCATCTGGAATCCGTCTTTTTATTTTTCTCTGTCGAACATCTCTTTCCCTGCAAAATTCATCATCCATAAGTTTCGTTTTTGTTATCCACTGCCAGGTGTCCCTAAGGTAAGCCAACCATTGTAAATGACTCAAATGTAGGAAGAAAATAGCCAGAAACGTAACATCTTTTGGCTCAACCAATAATTATTAGAGAGTACCGAGTATGTTTTTTTTTGGAGAGTATGTTTGTTTTTTAATATTCAACTCATGAGTTTTTTGTATTCACTGTGTTGTGTTATATACTTCGTACTATCGTATATATTAGGAGTGTTATATTATATTATATTATATTATATTATATTATATTATATTATATTATATTATATTATATTATATTATATTATATTATATTATATTATATTATATTATATTATATTATATTATATTATATTATATTATATTATATTATATTATATTATATTATATTATATTATATTATATTATATTATATTATATTATATTATATTATATTATATTATATTATATTATATTATATTATATTATATTATATTACTCCCTCCGTCCCGCTAAGATTGTCCCATTTTACCTTTTCGGGAATTCCCACTAAGATTGTCTCATACTAAATTTGGTACAGTTTGTGTGGCTCTAAATCATTCTTACTTTATTTTTATTTTTTCAATTCAATATCAACCACATAAACTCTTTTTTCTTAATAATCGTGTCACCTTCTTCCGTCCCAATGTTAGTGGGACGGAGGTAGTATATTATATTATATTATATTATATTATATTATATTATATTATATTATATTATATTATATTATATTATATTATATTATATTATATTATATTATATTATATTATATTATATTATATTATATTATATTATATTATATTATATTATATTATATTATATTATATTATATTATATTATATTATATTATATTATATTATATTATATTATATTATATTATATTATATTATATTATATTATATTATATTATATTATATTATATTATATTATATTATATTATATTATATTATATTATATTATATTATATTATATTATATTATTATGTTAATAAATCACATGTCCTTTAATGTAATTTTATATTATCCCTTCACTTTTTCAGCTCTTTTTGTCAAACGGGTCTACTCCATTCAGGTAGCAATTCAGATTCAGCAATTCAAAGTTCAGCTCCAGACAATAGTCTCTGCTTCAGACAATAGCTCCTATTTAAGACATTAGCCTTCAGTTTCAGCTCGTTGTGCTAAACATAGCCTTAGTCTAGTCTAGCTTGATATGATCCGGCCACTTAATTATTTAAGTCTAGTATGAGAAGATATATATGTTAGTATGTGTATTTTACTATGGCATTAAAATGGATCCAATTAAGTCTATTTTGGTATGTTTGAGTTTCGATAAGACTGAGGACGTTTACAAAACTTTTAAAAAGTGTTTTTGAACTTTTGAATTAAAACATTAAAATGAATGTTTTCAAGTGACAGATTCTACCTAATTTAAGAACATAAAAGGTAAAAGTCGGAAGCAGATAAAGTGTACTTTAAAGTTTAAACTGCTTTGGGTGGATGATGTTTTAAACTGATTTTTACTTTTTCTATTGCACATAAACATTTTTTATCGAACAATGCCAATTTTTATTTTTTCAAAAAACATTTTTTTCTTAAACACTACTAACTTTTACTATTAAGAATTTTCTCTAAAATAACTTTTTGAAATAAAAGCAATCACAAACATTCAATTATCTGTCATGGTCTAATTTGATTTGATTTGCCACTGAAATGGACCAAGTGAAAAATATTTTGACTGATGTCAACACATAAAGTATACGGAATAAATATGGTAAAATGGTTGGAATTTAAACTCATTCACTATATATTGAATTATTTGTATTAAGATTTGAGATTCCTACTAAAATGTCAACCTGATATGGGAATTAACTTAGCATTTATATGGAAATTATAAAACAATAAAATGCCAAATGGACGGATGGAAGAAACTATAAGAGCATCCCCAATGTTTGAATGTCTAGTCTTAAAAAAATATGCCAAATGTCTAAAAACTAATAGACTTTCTAATACACGTAACAAGAAGTGTAATTACTAGATATTAGACTAGCAAAGAAGCCTCCAATGCAAAACAACGACCAAGTCTAATGTCTATACGTAATATCAAAGTATTACGGAGTACTAAATTTTAATATATTTTGTTTACACCACACAAAGCCTGTAATGTTCTCACGTCCATTTATTTATATTACAAAGAAGATGCGTCTTTCTTCTTTTACATCGCACAGAAGACGATGTTGCTGCAGAAAATTGAACAACTCTCCCATATAATCTCCCAGGGACAAAGTTTTAGATTTCAAATTAGATGTTCATGAGTTGTTCAGAGAGATGGGCCCCAGATCCGCCAATTCCATGACCGGAAAGCAGGTCGGAGAGATGAGCCCCAGATCCGCCAATTCCATGACCAGAAAGCAGGTCAGAGAGATAGCCTGAGAGCCACCATTCCACGGATCTGAATTTTGTTTCGTTCTGTGCTCTCCAGGAGGTGACGTCGCGCAGAGCGGTAATATCTTCCGTGGAACACTGTAGCGGCAAATTCGGCGATGAAATCCCTATCGTGAGATAGATGCAGAGGCTTTTTGAGGTGTAGGTTGTCCAAGTCAGCATGTTAAGGAGCCTTTCTACACTCACACGGCCCCTTCTCACAGTGTTTAAATTTTTTTGCCTAGTCATCATAACTGAACGAGAGACTACGTGCATTGGAAGTCAAATTGAAATCACAATGTCCCAGTTGATGACATGGCACACGTTTTCTTCACTAGACAGCATAGCAATGCGGATGCTCTAAATACATGAAAAAGTGAAGAAAAGATACTAAAATGGACATGTGACAATAATAAAACACTTCTAAAGAAGATATATTACAGATAATAAATAATAAAAATATTGTGATTAAGAATCTTCATCACCTAATCACCAAATATAGGTAGTGTAATAACACAATTGTAATTGGTTTATTACCATTTAGAATTTGAGAAATTATCTTAAATAAAACTAAAAACTTTTGTGTGTTTAAATATGATTAATTATTGTCATGTTTTTGCAGTACTGAATTTTAAACATTGCAGTATTTTTCAAACTTGGTAGTAATTAATCTTACATAGAGAATAAAAAATATGACGAATCTATTTTGGAATTTTCAAACGATTTTACTCCTATTTTAGGAATTTTCCCTTAGAATTTAGATTAAAGATATACTCCCTCCGTGTCAAAATAATTGTCCCAAATTCCTTTTGGAGATGTATCAAATTAATTGTTCCATTTTCCTTTTTGAAAAAAATCCCCCGTAAAAGAAGCTACGGTACTGCTACAGCCTACACTACCAAAAAACTGTCAACTTTTGTAAAATCAACTATAATTATCTTAAACTACTTAAAAATGTAAACGGAACAATTAATTTTGTATGGAGAAAGTTATCAAGATTTAAATAATAAAACATATAAATTTAGATTTATTTTAAATAAATCCGTTTGAATCGCATACACAATCTTCATTCCCCACCGTAAACGTTGTAAATAAACATTTTTACTAGCATAGTTAAAGTATGAGAACTAATCCGGTCAGTTCGTCGACGGAATCTCCGGTCGAGCCAAGCCCGTATAAGAGACTTCTGAGCTATCTCCACAAAATTTCAGCATAAAAATCAATTGAGAAGTAAGAAATTGTTGAAAACACTTACTTTCCAAATGAATATTAAGTTGAAATTTTGTGAGCATATTTTACCCTTCACGAAAAACATGTTCACAAAATTTCATCAAAGTATCGACGCAAAAGCACCTCAAACTGATTTGGCCTGAAAGGAGATCACATTGACTAACAAGATCAGAAGTATAATACGGAGCAGGAATATTCCTGTCTGGAATTTCCGGACAGGAGCCCCGTCCGGCCTTCTCCTTTTGGGGGCCTTCCCGGTGGTATTTTTTTCTCAAATGTTTTGTGTATGTTCCTCATCAAGTCTAGTTCATCCATACCAAATTTGAGCAAAAAAATCAATCGGGAAGGCCGTCAAAAGATTTTTGCAAGTTAACTGTGTTTTATATGTATATTCCGGACCAGTTAACTTGCAAAAATCATTTGACGGCCTTCCCGATTGAATTTTTTGTTCAAAGTTGGTATGGATGAACTAGTCTTGATTAGGAACATACAAAAAACATTTGAGCAAAAAATACCACCGGGAAGGCCCCCAAAAGGAGGAGGCCGGACGGGCTCCAGTCAGGAATTTCCTGACCGGAAGATTACTCTAATACGGACTTACGGAGTTCTCCATATTAATTGATTGTGTACTTTATTAGCAATATATGGCTAACTGCAACCCACTCCCGACAATGAACCAAATTTCCCGCTAGTTTATACGTATTCAATCAGTAAATTCAACTTTTACCGCAATCTAGCACCATCAATATATTCACGAATCAAATTTTGTATAAATTAAACATTGCTTTTATTAATTCACATCATTTTTTTTCATTTAACTTTTGCGAATGTTTACAATGATTTAAAAAGTCGAACATTTGGATGTAAAATAAATAAGTTTGGAGTTTTTTTTAGACTTACTCCATACCCATCTGTAAAAAAAATTGAAAGATGCAAATAAAATTAATCATGAAATGTTAATTTTAGCACTTGAATCTGTTTAAGAAAAATCTTAGTCTGAAAATCTCCAACAGTTGAAACCTCATATATATTACTGGTGTCATATGAAAGATAATAAAAAGTTATGGAATTGATATATTTTTTGTAAAAAGTGAAATAGAAATAAAAAAGTTATAACACTTTAAAATAATTTGAGATTAATACTTTGCATGGGTAAAAACAAATTGCGGCCAATTGCATGTGTACACTGACATGTACAAAAGTGTGCACAAAAAAAGTGTACACCATGAATTTTCCTCCGTAAATAGCCTGTTGGGTGAATTCGGAAAAACAAAGAAGTTCATTAATCAAAATTACTTTGAAATAGCCAAAGAAAAAACTGAAATAAGATGGAATGGAAATAACCAAAGCTTGTGCAACGCACAATGTCCTTAAAACGTATCTATTGCCTCCCACGGTGCTAGGAGCATTGCAACGATAGTTTCCCAGGATACGATAATTACGAACAATTGTTTGAGCTCTCAACCAATTGTTCCGGGCCCTATGAAGCACGGACACTTCAGTAGAGTGTTGTATCAGCGTATCGGAAACTAACGTTCCCGTATCCGATACTCTAGGATACCCGTACCGTACGTTTCCGGGCCGTATCTGAAATTTTTAGAAGTTTTCATTTTTTTGGTAATTATTTTAAAATTTCGGATACTCGTATCCTAACGGATACAGGTATCAACTTTTTCAAAAAAAATCAAAAAAACTTTTTTAGAAAACACCCAAAATTTACATAATAAAATTCTTTAAAAATGATAAACTAAAAATAGTTTTTACTTTGCTTTTATGTGGTACACAAGTACACAACTAATTGGTCTATTCCTAATTCACTCATCCTCCTATCCCTAATTCTAATTATCCCTGAAAATTAATAGCTCCAACGGAAATATGTTTTCTATCTTCATTATTCTATGCTTTGAGTACTTATACTTTTAATTTCAAAATTGTAGTTGTTTGACTTATTTCTCATTTTAAATTAATGACTAATTGACTATATTTATATTTCGAGATGCACTAATGTATATGAGATAAAATATGAACTTATTTCTAAGTATCTTGAAAATGTAAGATGCTTCAATGTCATGAATGAGTAGACGTCAGAGAATGATATGTCTATTTTTTTTCAAAAAAGTGGCATTTTTAATATTTATAAATACACTCCATAACTTTTAATATTTATAAATATGGCCCCGTATCCGTATCCTACTTTTTTTGGTTTTGTCGTATCCCCGTACCCGTTTCCGCGTTTCCGCGTTTCCGAGTACCCGTATCGGTGCTACTTAGGTTCCGGCGAAGGGATACCAAGCAAGAACACAAATGATTTTTTTTCTGGAAATTGGAGGTGTTTTTGAGCTCAAAACTACGTGATGAACGTGAGTAACTCGTGTATTGTTGCAAATCACTTGTCAAGTACATATAGGGATGGATTTGTTGTGTGTTAAGTGTGTCTTAATGGACCTGAATGTTGGACATCAGTGACCAGAACGTTGGCCATCAATTCGTCCAAAAATTGTCCGTTTAAGAAGACAATCAAAAGAGTTCTGGTCTGAACCCTTCTGATTCGGAACATAAGGGTTCTGGTACGACCAGTTCTGATGCGGAAAAAGGAACGTTACGGGAAGATACAAAAATTAAATCGTATCTTTTTTAAAGATAGATTTTCGGACGACATTTGTGTTCGTAGGTCGAACGCAAGTCGCGGTTTTTCTTTTCGGTTTTTGGGATTTGACCCCCCCCCCCCCCCCCCCCCCCCCCGCGAAGAGAGCCTTTCCACCTGAGAATCTTAACTCCTTCAAAGAGGGTTCCCTTTATAAGATGGTTTAGGTTTTCCGGTGTGGGAAATATCACACTAGAAACTCATCCTTTTATCAGTTTTTTCCATTTAAACGAGCGAACTTTGAGAATCAATTTCTCATTCACTTTTATCCGTTTTGAATGTACCACGTATCAAATTGTAGCCCTTAAGTGCTTAACCAGGGAAATTCGAAACCACTTTGACCTGACCCAAATTAGTTGTCTTATAGATTCTTAATGTGTTCGCTATTAGTCATATAGATTTACTTAAGTACATATTTAGTCTTATATATTCATATTGAGAAATTTTACATCAGAAAGTAACCTTTTACAGAAATAATTACTACAAAAGATGTCAACTGTATCAAATTTAATGTGACTTATTGATTAGTTAAGCACAAGATCGATTTGTAAGTGAGTAAAGTTATACATTAATAATGTGGAAAAGTTGTGAGATTAATTAAGTCTTCAATTGTCTCGCTATTATTTCTACACATTTTCAATAATAATTTCCTTACATTGTTTCGGTTTTGTTTTTTAATATGTGTTCTTATATAATCAATAACATATGTATTTTTATAATTTACATAAAAATAATTTTGAATTGTAATTCATCGAATGCTCTAAATGTATTTTCTATTCTAGGCTCTAGAATCAATATGAAAAACTTCAAGAAGAACTAAGGGAGCGTTTGGTTCTTTGCATATTAAAACCTTACATGCAAAATGATTGCATGAAAAGTGTAGGGTTGTAATCATTTTACATGTAAAATAAAAATATATTGTTTGGTGAGATATGCAATTTATTTTTAAAAGGGGAAATGGAAACTAATAATCCAACCTTTTAGCGGTCTTCTTACAATAGTCCCACCTTTTGATTATTCGTGAATAATCCAACCTTTGCACATCATTTTCATTCACTGGTCCCTGACCGGTTGATGACATTCTATTCCAAGTTATTTTCTTATCTTTGCAAAATATTATCTTTGTGAAAGGTGAGATTTATGGTATAATAGTTTACAAAGATAAGAAAATAACTTGGAATAGTAGGTCACCAACCGGTCAGAGACCAGTGAATGAAGATGAGGTGCAAAGGTTGGATTATTCATGAATAATCAAAAGGTGGGACTATTGTAAGAAGACCGCTAAAAGGTTAGATTATTAGTTTCCATTTTCCCTTTTTAAAATACATGCAAAATAAATGCAATGTTTGGCTCCAAAAACAAATCCACACGTAGAAGTGGAAGCGACGCCACTCGATCTGTAACTTTGCTATAGTTCTCTGCTATTCCCTTGAAAGGCATATTGATTTGATTCACGTAACAGTGATTCACAATTTCCAGATTACTATATCCAAACATAGGAGACAGAGATACAAATGAAAGCTTCAATTACTCCTAGAACAATAATGATCAACTAAAATTAAATCTTGAAAAAGTGAGATGTTTGAAAGAAAGAGCACTAACCAAATCATTGATTTGGTTAGTTCTCTTTTTTTTTCTTTCAAAAAGAGCACTAACCAAATCATTATACCAGGTCAATGCTTCGTGTATATATATACTCCAGGAATATTCCTATCCGGAATTTCCGGACAGGAGGGCCGTCCGGCCTCCTCCATTTGAGGGTCTTCCCGGTGGTATTTTTTGCTCACATTTTTTTTGTAGGTTACTCATCAAGTCTAGTTCATTCATACCAAATTTCAGCCAAAACTTCAATCGGGAAGGTTGTCAAATTTTTTTTGCAAGTTAACTGGTCCGGAATATGTATTTTCCGAATCAGTTAACTTGCAAAAATCATTTGATGACATTCCCGATTGAATTTTTGACTTAAATTTGGTATGGATGAAATAGACTTGATGAAGAACATACACAAAAAATTTGAGCAAAAAATACCACCGGGAAAGCCCCAAATGGAGGAGGCCGGACGGCGCTCTGGTATTCCTAACCAGAAGATTACTCATATATACTCAGTATAACTTATATATATATACACTACGAACAGTGTTCTAAAAGGCCCCGAAAGGCGCCGCCTAGGCACGCCTATTCGTGAGGCGCAAGGGTAACGCCTCGCATTGCCCTTAGGCGTTGCAAAAGGCGTAAAAAATACTTTGGCCTCCATTTTGGGCTCGCACAAGGCGTGGTCAACCAAACAAGGCTTTTGCTTTTACGATGCAGACTAGAAGGAGCAATTTATAAGCGTGTATGAAGTGGAATACTCCTTTCCCATCCGGTGTGGGAAAGTTGTATGCTTAAGAACGTAGTACAAAATATTTCTTTTCCCACCAAGTGCTCCGTATCAATCATTAGTCATTACTACTCCAATAGTCCAATATAATAATAATAATAATAATAATAATAATAATAATAATAATAAGTATTATTATTATCATTGATATACGTATTATTAAATGCGTAGTATACTAGTAGTATAAAGTATTATACTCCGTATTGTATTATTGTTATATTATTATTATTATTATATTTTATTATTATCATTACCAATATCTTTCCATTATCAATTTTATTAAAGATTTTATCTCAGGCACTAGAGAATACTACTCCATATAATAAAACTATGGACAAAAAGTGTGACTAATAACGGTAAGTATATTTTTATGGTCAATAAAAAATTGTGATTTGATGGTATCACCGTGACACTCTCAAGGAGGAGGTCACATGTTCAAAACTCATCTCAGTTAAAGACGTTGACATTTACAGAACAGATACTATGAGAAAGGAGAAAGTGCAACAAATATAATGGTCACTAAAATATAAAATTAGAACCTATTATATTCTTTAAAAGTTACAGAACTACAATTTTGACCAATATCCTTATTTTAGTCATTTATTACTTATTATTTCTTTTTATTATTATTAATACTATCATTCAACGCATTTTTCTAGTTCTGTTTTTTTGTGTCACTTGTAAATAAATTTGCAAGATATAGGGCTCGACGAGTCTTTTTTTGCTTGAAAATTTGAATAGCATGATGCTTTAAATAACGTTATTTAATATTCTATTTAAATATTTAAAAATAGTTCTAGGGAAATTAAAATAAAGGATAAAAACTCGAAACGCCTTTTCACGCCTCAACCCCGCCTAAGCCCGCCTAGGCTTCAAAGACTTAAGGTTTCTTTGTGGCGCCTCGGCGCGCCTTACGCCTTTTAGACAGGGGCGGCCCTGGATATTCGAAGGCCTAGGGGCGAACAATAAAAAAATGGGCCTAATTTTAAAAAAAATTGTAAAACACTTTTCTACCTAAATAAAAATGCAAAATAATAATATTTAAATACCTTTAGAATAAAGAAAATACTTGAATTCGTTAAATTAAACATAGTCGAATAATGTTTTCAAAATAACCGAATAAAAAATTATTTAATGATAAATAACGCCCCAATACAATACACTTGCTAAGGCCGGTGTCATCAACTATAGCGTCATAATCAAACTTTTCTAAGACATTATTATGCTCAATACTTAATATAGCTAATCAATTAGTTAAATTTATAAATTTAACTAATTGGACTGCACGTTAGTTCTTCCTTTTTTTCAATCTTGGGCCTTTTGCGTTCTTGGGCTTCCTGAACTTGTACAAAATTATTAATTTTGGGTTAAAACTCAGCCTACTCAAATATACTATAAAGAAATAATTCTGGGCCTAAAAATTTTTCATTTTTTTTGGGCCTAGGGCACCCGCCCCACCTGCCCCCCAGGGCCGCCCCTGCTTTTAGAACATTGACTACGAATAGTATATAATATACAATACATATAATATATAATGCGGAGTACGTATAGAATAAGTCAGTTCAATATGAAACGCAATTATTAGCAGAGTAAAGCTAACCCTACCAGATCAATAAAACAAACTCGTAAAACTTATATATATATTCATATAGGGAAAACTATCAAATAAACCCCCTAACTTTTAAAAAAAATCAATCAGGCCCCCCAACTAAAATTTCATCCAATTAGACCCTTGAACTCATTTAAAAGTGTCAAAACCTCTGTTTAGCCGGTAATGAAAATATTAACCGGTCATTTGTACACGTGGCAGCCTCACGTGGCTCTTTTAACTGTTTCCCCTTTTTCTTTTCACTTTTAATTTCCTTTTGTGTCCCTCCTGTCTCCCCCGTTCCCTTAGGTCTCTCCAGCGGATGCTCCACACAGACCAGACGGATAGATTCCGTTGTGTGTAACCAGATGGATGGACCGTAGTGGCTGACCGAATGGATACACCGTTGCGGCTGACCAATGGAAGTCCTCGTCTCCGATCCTATCTCAGTGGCCCATTCCCAGTGTGGCGGTGTCTCGCTCTCTCCTCCACGCCATGGTAGATGCAGTCTGGAACTGTAGAAATCCGTCGGTCTCCATCAATTAGAATCGCCAATTCAAGCCGGATCTACTAGCTTCATTTGCCGGAATTCAAGTCGGAAACCCAAGTTTCAATCCAGGGTTAAAAATCATTTAAATTGCTTATTTGGCTTGTGTTGGGGAAGTTCAGGGCGATGAGCGGCAGTGAAATTGGGTTGCGCTATCAGTTGGTGAAGACAAGAAGCTGTGGATTGGGAATTCAAACCGGAACAAATCCAAGTGTTAATCCAGGGGAAGAATGATGTAGAGGGAATAGAAAGAAAGGGGGAAGAGAGCAATAAAGCAAGCAAGAAAACAAAGAAAATGAAAAGCTTTGGCAGGAAGCAGAAATAGAGGTGGAATGGGCTGCGTGAAATGTGGGAGGATAAGGAAGAGAAAATAAAAAAGAGAAGGGAAAAGCCGTGGCTGCCACATGTACCAAATAACCTGTTAATATTTTCATTACCGGCTAAATAGAGGTTTTGACACTTATAAATGAGTTTGAGGGTTTAATTGGACGAATTTTAAGTTGGGGGGTCTAATTGATTTTTTTGGAAAGTTAGGGGGCTTATTTGATAGTTTCCCCATTCATATAAAGCCCATTTAATCGTATAATATATTCAATAAACTTGTATAACAATTTTGAGCTTTAGACGTTTTTCATCACAACTTTACAATCGTAAAGCTGAAGATTTTGTGTTCTTATAGGAGAGGAAATTTGGCTATTGCCGCCAATGTCTTTTTTTTTTGCCGCTCCGTAGAAGTTTACTCCATATTAATTAAATAGTTTTCTTTTTTTTTTTGAAAATCTCCATATTAAATAGTTATACCCCGTATTAATTAATGGAGGTAAACTAATTTACTATCCTCCCCCACGTAAACTATATATTTTACACGGTACAACGTAAAAATGTTTTAAAAAAAGTGACCTACGGTTTACATCAAATAATTAAAACAAACGGTGTAAAATGTTTACATCCACATACTTTACACGCAAAGTGTTTACTTTACATCTTACCAAACGGGTCCTGATATCAAATATTTCTAGGTTTGCGTGAGTGTTGAATTGGGAAGCTTTGGATGTGAGGATCTTGGCGGGGCCCCTTGTGAGTGGAGCTTCGGAATGTGGATTGCGGTGTAATATTGAGGCATCGGCGAACGCAGTGCTGCGCACTGTTTCGGTATAGGCAGCACAACGAAGAGTAATGACGGATCGAACAGGTTATGTCGACGCAACATAAATACCTTTTCAGGAAGATTAATGGCAGAAAGAATTGCCAAAACGTGACTTCCGGTGTTTGGCAAGACAAACATGCGACTCAATCCCAAAGAGACAGAAAAGTGAGTTATAATGTGTGAACTGGCCATATTGCGGCAATACAATATTATTGCCCCAGATTGTCCATAACCTATCTTTCACCTTTCCCATCTGTTGCGCGCGTGAGATTCCAGCTACCACGGTCGTTGCTGAATGCTGAGTTCCAACATCACCGCCTCCGCTGCCATGGCCGTGGACGTCGCCTCCTCCGATTTCCTGGTCGTCTCCTCCTCTGTTTTCCTGGCAATCTCCTCCTCTGTTTTCCTGGCCATCACCTCCGCTGCTGTCCTGGTCGTCTACGTCGTCTCGTCATCACCCTTTCCCTCACACCGGTAACGTAGCAGACTTAAATCGCCACCGCCGCCTTATCGAATCTTCCAGATACGTCGCTCCAATTCGTGTGTGTCATTCTCTTCTTCTACTTCTTTTTCCCGATGGAGATCCGGCCAATGAAGCGTCTACCGTTTTCAGATCTGGGCGAGAGCGGTTAGGGTTCGAGCTATGGGACGCGAGTGCGACTGTCGTGGTTGGGGTCAGGGAGGCGGGCTGGTCTGCTGGAGAAGAGTCTAGGCGGCTGGCCGCTGGGGCTGGGTGATGCAGGGGGCTGGGGTGACGCAGGGGAGGGGGCTGGGTGACGCAGAGGAGTGGGGTGGGTTAGGCAGGGGGCTGGGGTGATGCAGGGGAGGGGGCTGGGTGTGGGGGTTGTTAGTGGTGGTTGCAGACGTTGGCTGGAGGTGGTACCTGCCGGAGGCGGTGTCCGAAGATGGTGGTCGTCAGTGGTGGCCGGAGATGGTGGTCTCCAGTGGTGGCCGGAGATGGTGGTCGCCAGTGGTGGCTGGAGATGGTGGTCGCCAGTGGTGGCCGGTAAGTGTAAATGGTCGAACCTGGTAGGTTGGATTAGATAACTATAATTGATTAAAAATGAGTTAAGTATAACCGGCAGATCAGATAACTGTAAGTGATTGATCGGGTAATTATAATTGGCGAATCTGGTAACCGTAACTATAACGGGTCGGGTAACTATAACTGGATGGGCGGACATTAGTCACCTGACGAACGGAAGTTGGTCACTGAACGAGAGGAAGTTGGTCACTGAACGGGCGGATGTTTGTCATTGGACGGGCAAATGTCAATCATTTGACGGATAGACGCTGGTCACTGAGCGGTAGTAACTGAGACGATGTCAATGGAGCCATAATAATAACTGAAACGGTAATCACTGGAGCGGTAGTAACTTAGACGATGTCACTGGAGCGATAATTGTAACTGAGACGTTTGTCACTGGAGCGGTAGTAACTAAGATGATGTCACTGGAGCGCTAGTAACTGAGATGATGTCACTTGAGTTATAACATTAATTGGGACGGTGGTTATTGGAGTGTTACTAACTAAGACGATGTCACTGGAGCGATAATTGTAACTGAGACGTTTGTCACTGGAGCGGTAGTAACTGAGATGATGTCACTTTAGCTATAATATTAACTGGGACGATGGTCACTGGAGCGTTAGTAACTAAGATGATGTCACTGGAGCGATGATTGTAATTGAGATGGTTATCACTAGAGCGATAGTAACTGAGACGATGGTCACTAAAACGATGATAATTGGGATCGTTTTCACATAAATTGTAGTGTAATAATTTTTTTTATTTAAGACTATATACAGCCTATCTTGAGAAAAAAATTTAAAATCAAAAGGATTAAAGAATTTTCAAATAAAAAAAGCATTAAATAATTTTTAAATCAAAAGAAGCATTAATGATTATAGTGGGCATAATTTTTGGAAAATACAATGGCCAATTCTTGCAGAATTTAGGATGTGCATCTTGACTCACTACAAATCTACAATACGGAGTACTACTCACTGTCAGCGGTGAAGGCATGAAGCTATGTGGACCGAGTGTTCAACAAGCAGGAGGGCAATTTAGAGAAGTGTGTTTTTATTAGTCATGGAAATTAAGATAAATGGTCTCTTTTTTGTTCATGGCTTATTGTTTAGTAATATTAGAGACAAAAACCCTTAATGGCAGATATTAACGAACAATGGAAGATTGAGAAGCTGGCTACCACGTATGGAAACATGGATATGGAAGATGGGGATGAATTTATACAGGTAGAGGAGTGATGAAATCGGCGGGGCATTGGTAGGGACAATCACTTCTGAAAAATTGGTACGTTTTTCAATCTTTCATGAACCATGGCAAATATCTGGAGACCGGTCAGGGGTGTCACTATTACTGAGTTAGGGAATAGAAGGTACATGTTTCAGTTGTATACCGAAAATGATATGCTAAGTGTCTTAGATGATGGTCCTTGAATTTTTGAGCAAAACCTGATTGTACTGAATAGGTTTGCGGAAAAGTGATTTACCTCTAGAGGTACTCTTAAATAGGGCTCATTTTTTGTTTCAAATTCACGATGTCCGAGTTGGATATTTCTCTATGAAAAATGCAATTTTAATAGGCAATTTTTGTTGGAAAATTCATCAAAGTGGATGAATTCTTTTTTTCAGTCCAATGGAATTTGTTCATGAGGATAAGAGTTAATATAGATCTGACTAGGCCTTTAAAACGGAAGTAATATTTACAATCAGATGAAGGAGATAATTTTTGCGTCAGGTTTAAATATGAGAAACTGCCTAGTTTCTGTTTTGCATGTGGCATAATTGGGCACGCAGAAAGGCATTGTCCATGCTACCCCAATGGGGTGGGGAAAGGGAGAGAGTTACCATTTGGACCGGAATTGAGAGTTGTTAAGGGGAGGGTAATAATGTCAAGCGAGAACAAATGGTTAGCTACAGTGGGTAAAGGCCAGGAAATAGAAAGAAGGTGAAGACAGTAATAAGGGGGTAACCATTGGACTCCATAGAAGCAAGAACATCATCCTACAGGAGAGAAGTTTGAGCAGAACGTAGGAGAGTTGACCAAGGAATGGAAGACTCTCTGCAAGCGGACATGGAGATAGAAGAGGGGATTGACAAAAATGGGAAGGAGGCGGGCTACAATGCCCGCCTGACACACAATTGAAGTTCTGGCAGGAGAATCCAACAAGGATGGAAATTAATTACTGGATTCCCTCAGTTGCAGCTTTATTTTTATTGCATTTTTTATTTTAGACTTAGTTTATTTGTTGTTTTTGCTTTGCACAATAAGGGGGGTGAGTTTATGTGTTGCTTGTTTGTGGTTAGTAGAAAATTTGTTGGAGGCAATCAGGCTGACTCAGTCACTAATAGCCTCTATGCTCTCACTGTTTCAGCGAATAGCCTCGCTCTTTACGGGGTGGACTATTTTATGTGTGATCATGACGTGAGGGGGCCGAAGGGCTTTTGGTATGGGTTGGATAGAAGGAAAACTAGAGTTGGTGACTAGGATGTTTTTGCGACCATTTTGATTTTAATATAAGAGTTTCCCTACAAAAAAAGTAGAAGCAAATGTAAAATCAATTCAAAAATTCATCATAACAAACCTATGAGAATAAAAAAGGAAATTCTTGATATTATGCCCTCCGCAATTTATACCGTGGGAGCAGCCCACCTAGGGCATCCTACTCCCGCGGCAAAACGATGTAGTATGCATTTAAAAACGGTGTCGTTTTTATTTAGTTTAGATTCTGTCGTTATTCGTTATTCTCTGGCGGCTTCTGTTCGTTTCTTCCTTATCTCTGCGATTTTGATCGGGCCAACATTCGTTATTTCTCTTGCCTCTTCTCTACGATTTCGATTTCAATGGAATTTTCTCTTAGTGATTCAGTTATTTTGATTCAAATGTTGAATCAAAATCTCTCGGTGATACTATTGCTTGTAATACACTGGATAGTTGCGCTATTGATTCAAACGGTGGAACTAATTTTGATTCTGAGCAACTTATTGATGTGGAATTGATCGGTGAGTGTTAATATTCTCTGATCATTCTTCGTTTTATGCTGTTGTTTTTTGTTTTATACTTTGGTTCCGTGTTCTATAATTTTTAGCATTGTTTGAGAATTTGTATTTTTCTATTGATATGTGTTGAATTTTTTTGGGCATTCAGGAGAAGAAGATACTGCTGCAAGTGCTTCTAAATTGTTATATCTGCTCAGTAGAGGTACACTTTTCATTTTGAAGCTTTGTGTAACCTTTGGTTATTTGTTGTGTAACTACAGTAAAATATTATGTAATATGCAGTCATTGATATGTAAATTAGGATAGTTTCTTTTATTTTGCAATTTGGTTAAACTTTGGTTGTATGTTTTGTATCTCTCATTAACTATTATGTTATATGAGGTCATTGATATGTCACTTCGGTTATGTATGTCTTTTTGTTTTAATTTCAGATACATCAGAAGCTGTTAACCAGTCAATTGAGAGTAAATCACTTATTGGATTGAGTGTCAAGTCTGAACTGGAAGCTTACACTCTTTATAACAATCATGCTTTTGAAAATGGATTTGGCATTCGAAGATACAAACAGAGGTTTAGGAGTGGGAATTCTAGTTTGAGTATGAAATGTTACTGTTGTTGGAAAGAAGGGAAGAAACTACAAAAGGGAACAGAAAACAAAGCATATGCCAAATTAGATTACCGTTCAGGTTGTAAAGTGAAGTTACAATTTTCCATTAGCAGTGATGGTGAAAGGACTGTTTCTAAGCATATCATTGATCATAACCATCCTTTTTGTACAATTGGTCAAAGACATCTCCTGAAATCTCATCGATCTTTTGATGAAGAGTATCTAGAATTTATTATGCTGATGAAGGAAAGTGGGACGAAGGTTTCTGATATTCATCGTATGCTTCAAAAATAGGCAGGTGGCGTTAGGACTCTTGGATTCACGAAGCGTGATGCTTATAACATGCTAGAATCTGAAAGACGTAAAACATTTGATGGTTCTGATTCGAATAGTTTGATTGGTATATTCAAGAAAAGGGCTGATTCTGAATCTGACTTTTTTTTATTTTGATCTGGATGATGGTACACTGTGTTCCTTTTTTTGGAGGGATGGACAAATGAAATCTGATTATGAGCGATTTGGAGATCTAGTTGTGCATGATACAACATACAGGACTAACAAATATGATATGATATGTGGTCCTTTTGTTGGTATGAATCACCATTGCAAAAATATTATGTTTGGCTTTGGGTTTATTCTGAATGAAAAGGTGGAGTCTTTTATTTGGCTATTTCAAACATTTCTGAAATCTATGGGAGGTAAACATCCCATCACTTTCATGACAGACCAGTCTTTTTCTATGTCAACTGCTATAAAATATGTTTTCCCTACTTCAAGACATAGACTTTGCACTTGGCATATTGATGAAAATTCAAAGAAACATATCATGTTTCTAAGAAAGAAGTTAAATTTTGTACCATTGTTTGATTATGTTGTGAAAAGATGTGACACCGTTACAGAGTTTGATTTCTACTGGGCTTAGTAAGTTCTTTATCCCTATGTATATTCTTTGTACATTTGTGTAACTTGTGTTGTTGTTATACGTAAATGGTCTTTGTTTTTCATTACTCATCAGATTGAACAAACTTTATGACTACAATGACAACACTTGGTTGAAGAGGTTGTACAGTCATAAAGAGAAGTGGTGCCCTGCCTTTTCAAAGGATTATTTTTCTGGTGGTATATTATCTTCACAAAGAAGTGAATCTACAAACAGATCAATATCAAGAAGACTTTCAAAAACAACATCATTGTGTGATTTTTATCGAATGTTTTGTGATGTGAGTGGTGAATGAAGGTCAGAGGAAAATGGACTTGATTTCAGATGTTTTGAAGGTACTGTTGAGATGGTACTTCTCCAGGACAGTGTTTTGTCTCATGTCAGGGATGTCTATACTGTTGAGATATTCAAACTGTTTCAGGAACAATATATATTTGAAGGGTATGTCACATTTTCATCAGCTTGTGAAATAGAGTGCTCATCATCTTAGTTATCATGTTTGGTTGAATGGTGTTGATCTGATTAGACACACTGTTACTTTCAATGAACATGACAACACAGTGACTTGTACTTGTAAGATGTTTTCTGAAATTGGTATTTTGTGTAGACACATTTTGCGTATATACAATGTCCATTGTGTGAAATGTAATCCCCAAGCTTACATAATTCCTAGATGGACAAAGGCTGCTATTTTGCCAACATACACCTCTTCTCTTACACAAGCTACAGATACTATGACTGGTAAAATATTGGAAGATTCTGTTTGGAGAGTCCAAATGACTAGGAAGTTCAACACATTATTGGCTGGAAGTGTTGGTATACCAGAAGCTAGGGAATTATGTGAACAAGGTTATGACTCTATCAGAAACTTCTTGGACATTCAGAAACGCACTTCTGTCGGAGATGAAACCGTTTCAGAACCAAGAACCATTTTGGATCCTCCACGCTCTCGTCCTAAAGGTCAGCGGAATACACGAAAGAAAAGCATTGTTGAAAAACAATATAAAATAGTCAAAGTCGCAAAATATTGCCAGTAATTCTAAACTAGTTGCTCAATCTGTTGTACAGGTAAATTTGCTATTTCTTTTAAGTTTTTTATATTTAATCTACATTTTCTAAGATTGTTGTTCTTCTCTTTTTTTAAATTGCAGGGTACTGTTAATTGCATGGTTCCACATGGTTATCTTGCTCATCCGGTTGGGGGAATGACTTCTTTGTTGCCTATGTTTGGATCTCCCCAAGTTTTCACGCCATCCTTTGTGCAATCAAATATTGTTAATCAAATGCATATGTAGTTGGTGTTGAACTAGTTTTAATATTTTTTCATTTTGTTGAGATTTTTTACCAAGTGATCACTGAGTGAACACTGTTTTGTTTGTTTCTATAAGTGACATCTTTTCTTAGACGTTTTATAACTATGACTTACACAGTTTACATTTTGTATACCCTTTATTTACAGAACATTGTGAGTGAACACTGTTGTGTTTATTTCCATAAGTTACATCTTTTTTTACACGTTTTATAACTAGGACTTACGCAGTTTACATTTTGTATACCCGTTATTTACATTTCTTATATATATACTCAGTGCACTCAGTATCTTGAGTTTTATTTTGCATGCAGTTACATGTTTCATTAACATGAAATACATCATGTTTACTCCATAGTTACACTATTTATTCCAAGTGTTGCGATTCAGAAATACAGAAAGTTGCTATGCAAAAACAAAATAACCTTTATATAAGAAGTTGCTGATCAGTTTACATCACATAATATGTTTCATAATAGACTTCAATTATAAAGTAGTCATGACTAATAGACTTCAGGAAACAATGTCTTCACACCGATTACCTACCCCTCCTAAAAAACCACCAAATTATAAAGTAGTAATGACTAATAGACTTGAGCAAACAATGTCTTCACACTGATTACCCACCCCTCCCAGAAAACCACCAAATGTTTTACAAACTTCACAAAAGTACTTCAGAGCAGTCAGATTAATTTACATATTACAGATTTTTTTTTGCATTTTCAACAACATTTCTCCTTTCAACGTTGAACTTTGACATTAGTACTTCTACTGCATACATAAGTCTGAGCTTTTGCAGCATTTCATTTTGAGCTTTTAGTCCATCATCTGTAGCAGCACTCGGAAAACCAGACTCCCAATGGTCTCACTGGCCTCGAAATGTTTCCAGATGGCGCATTGCAAACAAGCCACAGTCGACATGGTTTCCATTGTATCGCCATGGCATACTCAGCATTATTGGGATCCGCTTTGCCATTTTCTCAGCATTGTGTCTGATTTTTTGCAATATGTTGTAAACCCTTCCACCTATTTCAGAAGATACATTAATAGCCTGAAAAAAAAATCCGAATTACATAAAATCTGTTTGTTTTTACCATTTGTTTAAAACTCTCACCATATTTGTCGTCAAATGGCACTCCTTCCTTCAGTATCCTATTGTCTATTACATCAACTATGTTCTTTTTCAAGTAGAAGCAGTACACATAGTAATGTTGATGTTTATGAATTGGAAACAGCACCTGCAAATCATAAAAAAGCATTCATTTGTTTATTATTTGATAATCAATTTTTTTTGTGAGTAATACTGACATACTGCATTTTACCATATCAAAGCTTTTGATGTCCCCTCCTGCTTGATTGATCTCAACTTCAAACCTTTCTATCATTTTTTTCTTTGGGGTCAGCATACCTCAGATTAATTTTTTTATATCAATTTTCTAGTAAAAATATACATACATAGACCATGGTAGAACAAATCAGTGCACATTTTGGTGGATTGTTCTTCGCTTCTCTGTCATTAAGCAGTTTCGCCTAGGCATCTATTTTTGAGTTATCCAGTGTGTCTTCTAGCAGCGTCTGGAACTCCTCATGGCAGATAACCACTCCATCATCGTCTTGATAAAGTAATTCACTAACACAATAACACAGATCATTATACATCAGATTGTAATCTCATATCTACTATTTACATCTGCTATAATCTGAAGTTTCATTTTCTACTACTCTAGTTACATTTATTAATCACATGAATAAAAAAGCATTTCTTACTTTCCAACTTCCTTTGAGAAACCATAGTCTATGGCAATCTTCTCCTCCTTGCCCATCTCTTTACATAGCCTTCTGTTCCGCGTGGGAAACGGTGAGCTGAAGTCCCATTGCTTTTCAGTTGTTGTTTTTAACTTCTGCCTCTTTGCCAAAGGAGCTGTATTTTCTTCATTTTCAACTTCCTCTCCTACATCTGCAACATCCTCTGCTACATGTGCACCACCCTCTATCAGTACTTCTTCTTCATTTATTCCTGCAACATCCTCAGCAGCCATGTGAGCATCTGTATTGGCATTTTGTGAATTGTTTTCTTGTGGTAGAGGTTGTGACATGCTAAACTCAATGCCCAGATCAAATGATGGCATTGAGAATTTCAGAAATGCTTCTTTTTCAAGTTTTTCTAGGGCTTCCATGACCCCGGGTTCATTGAAAAAGTCATCATCTTTCTCAAGAGTGAACATCTCTGCCAATCGCTCTTTCTCAGGTTGCTTCTCTTTGCCATTAGCTTGGCAGATGAAGTAGTCTGCTATTGTGAGGTATATATTTTTCAAGATATCTGAATTTGGGAATTTTTTGAGATTGTTGATGGCAGCTTTGAGAATTCGATGAAAGCATCACTGAATTTCCATGCCACTGCAACAATCTCCTTCACACAGTCCTATAATCATTACAATATATTAGAAAATATCGTATCACATATTCACATTCATTAAAATATGATATATACAATCATTCCAGTTTACATTTTGAATAGGTAGAGGTTATATTTTTTATGCAACGAGTTACATTTTTTGAGTTGTAATTTACATTGTATTGGAATTATAATTCTATGTTGTGCAATTCAAACTTTGTAAGGTTTTATTTTGAATCATACAAGTTATATTGTTTTACACACACAGTTACATAATGTTTATTCTTCAATCACATATAGTGTTAAATGAAACCTTACCTCCTTTGTCCGTATTCCGTCATCTTCTTTTTCTTCCTGTTTTTCTTCTTCTCTTTGTTCTCTTTCTTCTGCTTGTTCCACTATCATTCTTCTTGGCATCACCTTTCCCAGACCAAACCCTAACTTCCTCTCATCTTTGATTCTTTTATCAATTTTCTCTTTGTCATAAATTCTTAGAGTCGGATAAACTGTATTCAGCACTTGTCCTTTGAACTGTACTCTGTCAAAGTAACAAATCATAATAAATACCAACGGTCCAGTGAACATGTTTGATTGATGTGCCTGCCATTCTTCACCAGCATCCATCAGTGACCTTCTAGTGTACTTGCACCAGTTCATATTCTTAATATCCTCAACTTTCACTAAAGACAACAATATTTTGAAATTGCTCCTAATGCTCTAGTTGCCTCTGATGAGGCATGACACTGTAAAGACAACAAAGTTTCGGATGAAGCGATTTCCAGAATCTGGATCGTCAACTATTTTTTGAATCATCTTTTTGTCTCAGGGCTTCCTTTATCAATTCCCCACTCTTCTCTCCACTGCTGGAGTGATTCATTGTATTCTTCAGTGTCATTTTTGCCATTAGCTTCTTGAACATCAATATTCCCCATTGGCAACCCAAATACTGCTCTAACATCTTGATCTTCAATATCTAATAATTCACCGTTTGTGAGTTGCAGTTGTCCTGAAATTGGTCTGAAATTTTTCAACAGAAACTCAACAAAGTCTCCATAGAATCTATCAAAGCTGAGATGAAGTAAGCCTCCAAAGCCAATCCTCTGCACTGCTGCCTTTTTGTCATCATCTAGCAGTTTAATCAACTTAAGGAAAGGAGCTGGTCCTACTCTTGTTCTAAGGTTGATAAAACTGGACTTGTTGGTTCTCTCTTGCTCTTCATTTTCATCATTTAATTCTTCAGGTACTTCCCTTTTCTTTTTTGGAGGTATTTTTCTCTTTTTTCTTGTTTCTGGCTTATGATACTCTAGCATTAGGATTGGTTCTTCTGCATGTCTTGTTCTAAGAACTTCGTCTTGATTTTCCCTTTGAGGAATGTCATTTTCTGCAGTTGTAGCACTCCTTGTATTCCTACTGTCATACAAAATAACATTAAGATTTATACTTGACTGACATGTTGTTGTACACGGTTTACATTGTTGTTAAGGAAACTTTACATCCCACAAATACATTTGAACACTCCCTTTTTACATTGTGGATATTTTATGAAAAAGAATTTACACAAATTCTCCCATGAGTTTCATATTATTACATAAATGTTACATAACTACTAAGAGAACTTACATGATTCACAAGCAGTTGAACAATTTACACTGCACTTGGTTACAGTCACATACTAATGCACACGAGTTACATTCTATTAAGATAAAGTTACATAACCATACACTGAAGTTTACTTTCTATACACTCTTACATCTTCACAAGCAATTTGACTGTAATTATTTGCAACCAGATACTGAGCCACACGAGTTTACTTACTTAATAATGTAAATACATGAGGCAAGTACATTTGCAAATACATCAGGCAACTTCAAAATCAATTTATTTTCAACACTGTATTACCTAATATATTACACCTGATAACATACATTTTGCATAGTTCGTAACTTCGTATTGTGTAAAGCATAAAGGAAAACCGCTTCAAATACGTAACCTGACATTTAAAATATAGTCAGATTATGCAAATGTACAATATGAAACTAAGATTACATTATTCACACATTCAAAGTTACATGCATGTTGATATTTACAGAAGAATAACATATTTAACTTCAAAATAAACATATTTTGAAAACAAATATGTTAATCGCATTGTTTAATCGTCGATCTGTTTGTTATAGTTGATACCTGGTTTTAACCCTAACCATCTCGAATCTGGATCGTATCTGTAGATGCTTTGGATGGTGTTAATGTCTTACTTAATTTCTTCTTCTTATTCGCAGAAATATGGAGCTCCTCAAGTGCTTGTTCGCAGAGATGGTTCGTAACCTTCTTCAAAATGTAAGAGTGTATAGAACGATTTCAATGAAAGTAAAAATTGGGAACTGTTTTTGAACTCTTTTTTGGAATTCGTAAAGACTGTTATGGAGAAAAGAGCCTAGAGGGAAAAGGTGGCAGAGAGAGGGAGTTGCAGTTGATTCGCGTGCGTGGGCGTTTTTTTTTAATTAAAAACTACGTCGTTTAGTCGAGGGAGTAGGATGCCCAAGGTGGGCCGGTCCTAGGGTATACGGACTGTATGCCCTCATATTTATATGGCATATTTAGTTTGTAATATAAGTGTACACTTACCATTTTTTACTTTTTTAATGTCTATACTATAGGTAAAACTCGATGAAAGCGCAATCTTTTATACGGTGGCAAAGATGGCACACTGCTATCCAGCCTTTCCAATCATCATGATTCCTGAAGATATATATGTAAACGGTGATCGAATTTGCTACCTCGATCCAGTATACAAGAATGTTCATGGGAAGGTGATGGATTTTGGGAAATTTGTATACCCGCATGTATTACGTAATTTGGACTAGGATCATCTAGGACATGTTCATGGGATACTCTTTATAAACATTGTCATGGTTATTTTGTAGCACCTAAATATCCTTAATTTCTCTTTTAGAAATTGTGCTAAATAGGACTAAAGTTTGCTTAAAAAGCACAAATAGTACTAAAGTCTTAAATCATTCACAAATAGGACTGAACATTGATTTTTTTTACCCTAAATACCCATAAATAGGACTAATTCATCATGAAATGTTTTAATTCATAATAAAATCCTTAAAAAATTGTACAAAAATAATAAAATAATAATAAAAAATATAAAATAAATTTTAAAGAAACAATTTGTTTAAAAATAATAAAAAAGAGTAAAAATAAAAATAAATGGATGCCTTTCCGACCACCTCTACCGCCTCCCAACACCACCACCTCCGATTAGTGAAAAACATGACTTTTTTGCTAAAACAAATGGCCTAGTTACTGTTGATAATGCATTAATGCCAAGATTTTCATTAAGTCTGCCATTTCTTGACATTACTAATGCATGTTGACATTTTTTCTCTAGTGATCAGAGATGGTGGTGCTGGGGGTGGCACAGGTGGAAATGTTTTTTATATGTTTTTGTTTTTTTACGTTTTTTTTAAATTTTTTATTTATTTTTTTTTGAAATTTTTATTTTATAAATATTTTATTAGTTTTTTATTATTTTTCTATGAGATTTATTATTTTTATGATTTTGTATGAATTAAAACATTTCAAAAGCTACAAGGCTATATTTGTCGGGATAAGGGTCAATTTGGTCCTCGAAGTTGCAAAAAAGGGATCAAATAAGTCCTTATATAGAAAATTCTGTCCGGGCGTGCCATTTGAGGTGGCTCCCGGTGGAATTTTTTGATTAATTTTTTTGAGCATCTTATTCATTAAGTCTAGTTTACTCATACCAAATTTCAGATAAAAATTCAATCAGGAAGACATTCAAATGAATTCTTGAAGATAACTGTGTCGTTAAAAGCGCAGTTATCTTCAAGAATTCATTTGAATGTCTCTCTGATTGAATTTTTAGCTAAAATTTGGTATGAGTAAACTAGACTTAATGAATAAGATGCTCAAAAAAATTCATCAAAAAATTCTACCGGGAGCCACCTCAAATGGCACGTCCGGACAGAATCTTCTATATAAGGACTTATTTGACCCTTTTTTTGCAACTTCGAGGACCAAACTGACCCTTTACTCTATATTTGTCTAAACACACATAAGTAGTCATATTTGCGATTTTTGGCTCTCTTTAGCCCTATTTAGGTAATTCCCTCTTTCTCCTTACAATGAAATTACTATAGTGATGGATTGTCAAGTCATTTGGCTCTTTTAGAATGTTTTCTTTTGGATTGAAATTTGTTGATCTTGTCTGATCTGGTTTGGTCTATTTAAGTCAAGTCCGGTCTGATCTAACTTGTTTGGTCTGGTTTAGTCTGGTCTGATCCGTTTAAGTCAGGTCATATTTGTTTAAGTCTGATTTGATCTGGTCGACTGGTCTAGTCTCGGACTCAAAACAGTCCAAAAGAAGACATCCTTAAATTATAAAGAACTAGGGGTGGGCGCGGTCCGGTCCAATATTTGGTCGAACCCGTACCCGTCTCGTTACTATTCAAATGGTTCGGTTCGGTTCGGTCCTAGACCTAAACCCATTCGGTATGGTTCCATTTTCAAAGTGGACGGTATCATGCCATACCAATAGGAAACAAAGCCACTTTTTTCAAGTGTTTAAGGGGAAATTAAAGTTTAGGCATCCTCAAAAAATCCACACATTTTTATCAATTTCATACTCTCTCCGTCCCAAATTGATATGCAAAGTCAATTTTTTTGTCAACCAATACAACAACAACATCCAAGCCTTAGTCCCAAAAGATATCGGGGTCGGCTAACATGAATCGATACATGATATCACCACCAAAAGGAAAAGAAACAAAATAAAGATAAAAAAGATAAGCTATTATGAAAAAGATAATATACAAAGAAATGAATATACCTAAAAAATGATAAAATAAAAAAGATTAAAGTCCCCCAGTCTCCACTCTTTGAGGTGAGTGGAGATGAGGTGAAAATGAGTAAAGTCATCTTTGTACCTACACATTTATCATACATATAAAATCTTTTTCTTGGGATTTATGTTTCCGATCGGGAGTTCGTTACTTGAAAATAGTGGAAATGTGGATTGCCAATGTAATGATAAAATACTTAGTAGCGTGGATGTGTGAGCCATTCATAAGCAACGGTCGCCACTCAAGGAATGACTAAGACCGGTCTTCGTGCCTGAGAGTCAGGGCTTTGTGCCTGAGAGTCAGGGCTTTAAATCCTAGTGATGTGTCTCAAACCACACTCTACTAGGCATTTAATTATAAGTGCGTGATAGTGTGACATTCACCCGACAAAAACAATGATTTAAATAACTATAAGTAATGTAAAAATTAAATAGTACTTACCTTTTTTAAGCGGGCTGGGCTCCAAGTGTGATATAATAATTGGGAATCAGCCTTTGGACTTGGAGTTGAACTTTCTTGTTGATGGGGTATGATTTATGGGCCTATCTCCATATTGAGGAGCCTCGACAGCTTTTAAATTTGACCTGGCTGATGAGGAGCTGCCAAAAATCTTCCAGGTGTCATGTTTGGCAAGTGGGCACTAGGCAGAGCTTTCAGCCTCGTATGCGGCCAAGATCCCAAGCAGGCAAGTAGGAGCGGGCACACCCGTTCGGTAGTTCATCCAGGGGAGCAGTCCAGAAGCGGCTGAGGGTGGTTGCAGCGGTTGAAGATGGTGCGGTGGGGACAGCAGTACCAAAGCGCGGAGGTCCCGCAAGTGCAGTTGATCGACGAGCGACCATGCTCATGGGCCGCGAGCATCGACAGGTTAGCAGCGGCGCTGAAAGGCAGTTATTGGAAAGGGAAGAGATCTCCGGTCGTGACGTCAGCTTTGGGGGTAGTCTTTCCTTCCGAGAGCTTTGAGCGGCCATAAATGGAGGATATTTGAGGTCAAGGTTCTGTAATTGTGACCCAGGCTCCAGCGACTGGCGCGGCGGCGGAGCAACCATGAGTGAGGTGGCAGGCGGGGCTTCAACGAAGGTGGATCATTGTGGACTTACATTGCTTCGATCGGCTAGCAGAATTTGCAACAATCCTTCCTTTCCTACTAGATCTTGAATTCTAGATCTGAAATTTTTCATTGTCTCAGTGAGAGAGAGGCAAAGGATGAGGCTGACGGCGCTCTGTCGAAGGTGGCGGGTTGCAGCCCTGCAACGGCGTTTGAACTTGGGCTCCAGCTAACGCTCCGGCAGAAGATGATCTGGCTGAAGCCCCGGCAGTGGTCAGGTCAAAATGTCGGGAGGCGGCGGCGGCGCTTCTGGTGCTTCTACCGATTCTGGCCGTGTTTTCAGGTCGGAGGCCCGCATCTTTTCTCCCAGGAGCTTCAGTCCGCCATTAATGGCGGATATTGTTCAGAGAGTTATAGCTAGTGAGGATGTTGTGACGAGCTACTAGTCACCGGACATGGTCGGATCTGGTCCCCTCTGACTTTGAGCTGCTCCAGTTGACCAGCCAACTCCGATCCGGCAGGAACTGCTCCAGATGTGGACAGTTTCAGATTATTTTTTGGATGAATTTTTGGATAATTTGGGAGGGATTCACTTGATTCTGTTCAAACTCTCAACGAGAGCACCATTGTTGGATAATTAATACCCATATCCTTTAACTAAGGAGAGATTGAACAATAATCAAGAAAAGTAATGGAGAAGAAGAATGTGTATAATGTTGAATGAATTGTGAGTTCTGTTTACAAGCCTCCTATAAGGAGTATATTGATAAGTCTGTATTTACACACGCATTTGATGCGTGTTGGGATTTAATTTTGATGGTTTTTCTAGATTTAATGTGTTGCAAGACTCAATTTTAGCTCAAGTTATGGTTACCCGGCTTTGGTTCGAGTTTTATTGCATTTGGAGTCAAAATCAGGATTTTTGAGTTCGGCACTGGCGCTTGAGAAGCAATATAGATTATTTGAGAAGCATTCAAGGTTGATTTGAGAGCCTTGGGGGTCATCGGGAGGTTCACGATGAAGATTTGATGTCAAAAGAGCTCTAGGATTGGCTATGAGATCAAAAGAAGATGAATGAAGCTGGAAAACAACGATCAGGATGACCTTTGGTCAATCGTTCAAGCATATCTCTATGTAGAAGCATCCAAAGGACACGATTCAAGTTGAATATGAAAGACAACTTCCAGCGCTACAAATCATGTGAAGACATCATTCCGAGAATCTGAGATTAGAAAGGTGCAAACAGATGATGAAGTCAGATGATCTCTGCTGCGATTTCAGAATGACACCTTCCACTGTTTTGATCATATCTCTTGATTGAATGATTGAAATCACATTCGAAAAATTGGGGTAGATAGAGGACTTCATTATCTACAACTTTAATGAAGGAAGTTTTGTCAAATTCGGACTAGAAAAACGCTGAAAAAACACGGACGCACGACCGTGCGTAGAAGTACGCACGATCGTGCGTAAGAGCGAAAACGACCGTGAAGCTACTGCCATGTACGCACGATCGTGCGTACCAGGCCACGCACGATCGTGCGTACACCCGAGACGTGGATTTCATCCCCTTTTTAGTCCCAGTTCAGCCCAAACTCACCTGTTTTCTATAAATAAGGCCTCCATACCCCTTTTTGGGGGTGACGAACATTACGAAGAGGCCTAGGGGTGAATTTACTTGCGTTTTTACGATTGTTTACTCTAAGACCCTGGGATTATTTGTAAGTTCATCTTTTTAATTAATGACAATTTATTTTATTCATCCCAATTCTGTTGATTCTTCAATTATGAATTGTGAGTAGTTTAATTAGGGATTTGGGGTTGATGAAGGGGTTAATCATGATGTATGGCTAGATTCTTGTTGGTTTAATTGCATGAATGCCGTTTAATTTGTGTTTGAATAATTTAACTGATATCTTTTATAACCTCGAACCGCGGCTAGAATTACAATTGGTTGTAGAATAAATTAAGAGAGATCTAGTTTATTCTAGGACACATTCACACACACTTAATCGTTCGCTAAGAGATTAGTAACGATTAAGGGGGCGTAAGCTCGCTAATTAGGCCTCTTCTGGCAGAAATCTGGTTAACCCCGGAATCAATTCTTGTTCCCTTCGTCGTTAATTAGAAAGAAACCAAGCTTTTATTTTAATCGCTCATCTGCATTAGTTTTAATTTTAATTCAACCAACCAATCTCGCACATCGCATTTTAATTTATTTATTTCTTTTTAATCGCTGAATTTAGTTAATCTTTAATTTCCTTTTGTCCGTCCCTGTGGAGACGATACTCATACTTACACCACTATATTACAATCTTTTTAAGTGCTAGAAAACACACATCAGTTTTTGGCGCCGTTGCCGGGGACAGTGTCAGTTTTAAGGGTTAATTAATTTCAGCGAGATTTTTTTTAGTTAGTTTTTTTTTAGTTCTTCGTAGAATATTTCTGTGCTAACCTTTCAGGTACTTGTTCTTAAGAGGATGAGATGAACCCATTCAGCCAAATTCCTGAGGAATCCCTTACCCTCAAACCTCCATGGAATATTCACCATTTGCACCATGCCCTTCGTACACTCTTCCTCCTCAATTCTACACACCTCATCAAAATTACTCTTCTACACCGCAAAATTATTAGTTCCCTTATTCATACCCTCCAACGACGCAACCTTGTCTGCCTAAGAATAAGATTTGTTCCTTCTGTGGAGGATGTCATCATATATCTTTTTGCCCCGTTAAACCTCCATATGACCATCCTTACTGGGCAGCTGCATACCCCACTTCTTCTTCCCCACAACTCACAAACACAAATCTTTCAACCACTCCTACATCCTTGCCAAGTAATGAGCCACAAAATCAATGCAAGAAGACACTTTCAGAGACTTTGTCTGAGCACCTAGAGACCATGGAGCAAAGTTATTCAAACATAATGAAGCATATAAATACCATAAGGAGCCATCTGGTAGAAGACCAATCCGAGGAGACCAATATGGATGATCACGTGAGCGAGTCAGACTATGATGGTCGGAATATGATGAATGATACACTTCCCGATGCCTTTGAAGACCCACCTATGGTTGAAGATGAAGAAGAAGATAATAGTGTCAAGTTGTTTTCCGAAGAATATAGGAAAAAGTTTGTAACGGCACAAGCTGTAACGGATGAAGTCACAAATCACTGTGAATTTCATACAGAAACTCACTAGCCGTTTGATTTACCATTAGTTTCAACACCTGAGGAGGGCAAGGAGAAGATCAGTCATGATGATGGTGCTACTGAGCTAGGTTTGGGTATTGAAGATGAGTTAGGAGAAGATGATTACACCCTCTAAGAGAGTGGGGGCGAGGTAGATGATGTCCATAATGAAGAAGTCCCGATCCACAAGCAAGAATTCCCCTCTTGTACACATGCACCGGTCCACTCTTACGTGGTTTCAGATTTGGACTTCTTTGATTCACTCCTTGATAATGATATTTCTTTTTATGTGGAGAATGACAACATCATCCGGGAAGTTATTGATAAGAACGATGTTAACGAGAGTTGGGATGCCTTCATGGGGAGTGATACAGAGTCCGGAGGAGAGGTTGTGAATGTTCATGATATTTGTGAGGAAGAAGAAGATTTTTCTATGGTGTAGTTTGATTACGGTGTTGCTCCTACTCCTTGCTTGGAGACATGTTTTGAGCTTCCGGTGATGCCTAGAGTAATCAAAGTTTTCATTCATGTTCCCTATCCACCTGAAGAGGATAAGAGTTTCATACTTCACTTCTGCGCTGATGAGGGTTATGAAGACCATATGCTGCCTACGTGGATTGAAGAATTTAAAGATCCGCGACACCTAATGGCATTTGTTGAGAGGAAGCTGGAGACATTGATTATTAGTGCACCACTGCAGTCTTTGCTATTTGAGAGCGTATGAGGAAGTTGTGTCGGGCAAACGACGTTAAAAATAGCGCTTCTTGGGAGGCAACCCAAGCTTATTTCTGCATTTTTTTTTGTTTGTTTGTTTGCTTTCAGAAAACCCCCGAAAAAAATAAACCAAAAAAAAACTGGGGTGTTTTTTGGGTTTGTTTTTGTGTTTGTGTGTTTTGTTTTTGCAGCTCAGGGTCTTGCTTTGGGGATGATGTGCCGAGGATCACTTAACTCGGTTTAATTCTGCACCGACCGGCGCCTAAGGGAAGTTTTTATGACTCTAATAATCGCCTGTTTTTAATATTTGACTTGAGTTAAGTTGAGCGCGTGTGACCCTATCCTCTTTACCCCCTTGTGCATAGTGCATTTTTGGTCATCGAGGACGATGCCAAAGTTTAAGTGTGGGGGAGTGAATTGGGCATTCGGGCAGTAGTTGTGACATGTGATTATTAGAGTTAGCATGTGCATGTGTTAGTTGTATATTCATAGAAAATTCATGTCAAAATTTTTGAAAATTTTTCTTTAAACTGTGTCTTTGTGAGCTGGCTAACGTCTTGACTATGCTTTTACAACATCTTTGAAGTGTTTAGGCTTAATTTGCTTGCATATTAATCTAGTTGATGAAAGGATGAAGGCATTAGTCACCCATTATATGAATTAACAATTTTCCCATTGACCTGAATAAGTTCCTTTGGGAGAAGCCATTTTGAGCCTGACTGTTTGCCCCAATTAATTAAGCTTCATAGCCAAATGGCCTGTCTTTCCTTACCCGTGAATATTTCTGACTTAGTCTTGATGTTTAGGGAACTAAGGGACAAATTTGTTAAATTTAGGGAATTTGTGTAGGAGCCATTTTTGGCACTGTTCCTGTGCCCCAAACGGGGTAAGAGCAGTCATCTTTTAGGAATATGATACTTTCGAGGATTGCATTGTAGGCATGGATTCACTTTGAAATAAATGAACTTTAAATTGCTATTTTTCCTTGGTGAGGCCGAGATTAGAATGGGGTAATGTCTAGTGAGAATCCGAAAATTGAAAAAAATTTCGATCATATCTCTGGACCCGCTGCTTTCTTCCGCCCCATCTTCCTCAGAGCCTCTTTAACTTCTCTTGTTTGGATCCTTCTCACAATGTTAAAGTTAAGTCCTCTTTATCGATTATTAATTCAATTTTTAACAATTAAAATTTACATATTCAAAAATTGCATTAAAATCTCTTTAAAGTTGCAAACTCGAAATGAAATATAATTACAATTTGACATCCTTATTAAGTGAATAAAATGAAACTATTTAACCAACAAAAGTTAATTTTGCAAATCAATTTGGAACTGAGGTAGTATTACATAATTAATAAATCCCAGATAAACTATAGTAGCAGAAAAGATCAGGTCCCTCCGGAGGGACGGGAGGGACCGTCCGAACTTTACTGTTTGGGGCGGTTCCCAATGGAATTTTTTGATGAAATTTTTTGAGCATGTTCCTCATCAAGTCTAGTTTGTCCATACCAAATTTCAGCTCAAAATTCGACCGGGAAGGCAGTCAAATAAATTCTTGAAGCTTACTGCACATTCTGCGCATATATAAAGTGCAGTAAGTTTCAAGAATTTATTTGACTGCCTTCCCGGTCGAATTTTGCGCTGAAATTTGGTATGGACAAACTAGACTTGATGAGGAACATGCTCAAAAAAATTCATCAAAAAATTCCACCGGAAACCGTCCCAAACAGTAAAGTTCGGACGGTCCCTCCCGTCCCTCCGGAGGGACCTGAGCAGTCCCCACTATAGTAGTACTAATTTAAATAATTAAACCTTACATCGATTCGGTTCCAGACTTTCTATGAACTAGCGAAGGTGCTGAAAGTATGAAGGCACTAGCCAAAGTAATGGTATAAATGTAAATTTAATTAATTATAAATACTTCGATCCGGTAGCGGTTCTCATTTTATGAGAACCGGTCATGACATTTTTTAGAACCGGTAGGATCAGGGTTGGGACAAAAAAATGAGATCCGTTTCAAATCCTGTTTTTGGGTTTGGTACTATACCGATTTGGTTCAGTACCATGCTGGTCTGGTATTTATTTGGCTCCCATTGGATTCAAAAAAATGTGTTTTGTTTTTTTTAAAGAAGAGGAAAAAATTTGTCAATATTTTTTTTCTTATCATGTCAATTCGTATTTAAAAAAAATGTACTCCGTATCAGCTTGGACGCCAAGACTAACTGGAATAAAAAACCTAATTGGCCCTTCTTTTCTTTTGCACTTCCTAATACTTTCTTGTACTCTGTTGTTTCCTAAAGAGCATCACTCTGTAAACCGCCATATCATCCCTTTATATCTCTCCGCCGATTCCTCAGCAGAAATACGCATCACTTTCGAATCGAATCATCTCCATCATCGCTTCTCTCAACCGTCGACATTCCGCCAGCAAACGCCGCATCTTTGAGGTGACCCCCTCCAGCAATCCATCACTGAAGTCTTTCGTTTTTAATGCTTTGAGGTGGAATGTTATGAACTTATGGATAGCAAATCTGGATTTTAAGTGTACCCATTGTGAATTCATAGAGATATTAACAGACTGTTGTCAAGAATTTACAATAGACAACTGAATGCTGGTAACTTGCTTAGACTTTTAATGTCCAACAATGGCTGCGTTAATTCTCAAGAACTTATAATTCTTAATAATCTGCTGAAGCTATGCCTTTTCAGCTTTTCTTGCTGCATTTTGAATACTTATAATTAAATGCCTGGATTTTGTTTATAATTGCGATCAATGACATGAAAATTGATTTTCGTGTATCTGTAGTGATACGATATTAATATCATATCAAGTAAATCAGGTGCATTTTTTTGCATTAATATGCCTTTGATGTTTTGCATGATACCTGATGCTATTTATTGACCCTCTCTGCTTCTGATTTTTGTGTTTGTAGCCTTGTAGGGAAGACATGATTCTTATTGACAAGAAAAATCGTGGACTAAATAATGGAGGACTTTCCAATTTTACCCAGGCTATTACGGGTCAAGAACAGAATGCCATAGTTCTGCATTTCAAGAATGAGCTAATGACGTCGGGAAAAGCAGTTAAACTTAAAAATGTAGCAATCATGACAGTTTCTGAAGAAGATACTTATAGAGATTACGATGGTTGTCCATCGAAATTCTTAATCTCTTGTTTGAATCAGATTGAAAATGGTCTGAATCATGATGGAGCCTTCGTTAATGAGAGGGATAGACGATTCTTTGCTTTACCATGGGGGTTCGAATTTTGGAAGTGTTATTCAAATGGGAAAGATATTGTGGATACAAGTCAAGCTGATTCTGCCATTGATCAGATTGCTTGGATTGTATCGACGGCTTCAGATACTATAGCAAGAAAAGAAGAAGAATTATCTACCACAAGCCCCTTCCTTGTATACCTAGTCCCCTCTCAACAGGAGGCAATTAAGGTCCCCACTTTTTTCCCTTTCTATTTAAGGATAATTTTCTTTGATTTTGAGTTTTGACAGATTTGGCATTCTGCTAATAACTATTGTCTTACTTGTTATTCTTCAGGTTCTCAAGGTCTGCAATCCTTTGAAAGCATGTGGAACATATACAGTCTGCCTACATCCAGGCACTTCCATAGACCATCAAATTAATGAGTTAGTGAAAGCTACCCCTTTCCATGTCCTTTTTTGTTGTTTGTATGTGTTATGCCATCTACACCGATAAAGTATAAAGATACAAATTCATACTCCCATATAAGATTTTGTATTACTCCTATTATTAGGTTAACCCTTGATGGTATATAGCTGCATAGATCCTAGCATCTTAAAAGCTTCCTTAAAACTATTCCCTTAATCTGTTTGATTCTCACCGCATGTATTTACATAATTACACAACCGTTGATTGATGATTAACTAGTTTTTTCATTATATTTATTTTTGAAATGTTAGTTTTGAGTTTTGACAATATTTTGTACTTCAGTCAGATTTTCTTGATTACTCACTGACACTTGCTTTTGGATTTTGATAATGGCAGCCTGAAGACATGTGAACCGGAGTTTATTATCTCCACCCCTGAGAGACTCACAGAGCTCATCTCGCTTAATGCTATTGACTTATCCGGGGTTTCTTTTCTGGTACCGTATACATTTCACTCCAGATTCAAGAATCTTTTCTTTCACCTGTGTATGGTTTTCATAAGAGTTTTTTTTCACTGTTTTAATGATTGTTACAGGTTATTGATGGTCCGGCTTATGATGTCCGTAGTGTTGAAGCCATTAAAAGTATTAAGAATTCCATTTCCAGCACTTCACAAACTATGGTTTTTGGTGGTTGCCTGAATCAATAGTCAGCTTCAACTTCATAGAAATTCTTTTATATATGGAGTTGGGTTGCAGTTTTATTAGCTTATTGTATCTTCAATTATAATGAAGTTTACAGTTGAGGCTTATTTTTTTGGCAATGTTGAGGCTATTCTTTTTGGCAATGTTGAGGCTATTCTTTTTGGCAATGTTGAGGCTTATTTTTAAATTTTTTTATTGCAAAATGCTAATACTCCGTATTAAATGACTATGAACATGAGAACTTCTAAATATACAAATAACTATGACACGTTCACTAGCAATATGATCCGCTAATCACATCACATGCAATTGTAAGCTAATAGTAATTGATCTAGTTTCTTTACCACCAACCTTGGCATGGACCTTCGAATGGACCCGGACCCTAGCTCCTAACAGAAAAACACAAACAAATCTTAGATATTTTGTTTATTATCTAAGATTAAAATCAGTATTTGGTTTAAGTTCTTTAAAACATGAAGAGACATTAAAGAAATACTCTATAATTGACAAAATATAATCTAATGAAATAAAGACGACAATTAAAGTATTCATCTTGATACGGATAATAAAAATTTGTAAAGAAGGTACAATTGTTAACTTTGATAGAGTTTCAATCTCTTTGGATAAAAAGTAAAAAAAAAAAAAAAAACAATTAAAGAGTTGGTGAATGGTGATTATTGGACATATATTAACTCTATATATAAGCCTTACTAAAGAAGTTGCGTATTATATTCTTCCCATTCTTTTATGACCATATATATTTCCCATTCTAACTTTTCACGGTTTTATTATATATGGATTGTGGTGATTTTTTAATTCATGAACATTTAAATTTATATACTTTTTATGAATGGATAAATTTATATGCATTTTAGATTTAATTTGAGGGGTAATTTGAATTTGCTTCCAATTTTATTGTCGAAATTGGACTTTGCACTCCGTTTTAAAAAAACTTTGTTTTGCACCCCAACCTGGTATGAAAAGACAAAAATGTCCCTCGATCAAGAATATGTTGAAGACCAATAGAATTGTTAATGGAGGGCATCTTTGTCTCTTCATACGAGATTGGGGTGCAGAAATAAAGTCTTTTAAAAATGGGGTGCAAAGTTCAATTTGGACAATAAAATGGGATGCAAAATCAAATTACCCCTAAATTTAATCCATTGACTTTTAAATTCAGACCGCCGTCACCGGAAACCAGAATTTTATTTGCATAAATCCTTGAATTCTATTGTTTTCTTTTCATTTTTATCTTATTGAAATTTGTTTACTTATTTATGGTTAAATATATATGTGTTTGAAATTATATTTTTATGTGTTAGTAGTTTAACGGTGAAACATAGTAATGATTAAATATATTTTTATGTTGTAATGGTTAATTGACAACATACCAGAGTTACACTGATATGATACTTTCGATTCTTATATCGATTCTTAATTTTCTTTCAAGAACTGAACTGTTCCCACCCCTACATTTTTCTTCATAAGATGATATACAAAAAATCACTTTTTAAATTTTTTTTAATCTATCTTTTGTATCGGTATTGATGTAAAATCTCTTTAATCAATTTATTTATTGTAAAGTGATGAAATATTAGAATTTACTTTTCAAATCTTTCATATATATCATGCTAAGACCACCTGATATCCACCTCCCAACCTCGTACTAGTCCAGGACCGATTAACTGGTTTTTAATATCGGGCAAATTGTGACGAGTAGAATATAAAAGAAAAAGTCTATGAAAATCTTTTGTGAAAAGAAGAGACAATTGTAGAAAATTAATGTATTAAATTTAAGAATGAGTTAAATGTCCACGAAAATTAGTGGTTTTAAAAGTCTATAAAAGTGAATGAAAGTTGGAATGCATCTAGAGTTTTACAATTCCGCATTCAATTCCTAGACCTTTTAGATATTTAAAAGTATATACTCCGTATTGAAAATAAAAAGGACAACAAATAAGTTCATGTACTGTTTCAAGAAAGTCAATTGCATGTAAGTGTTTGGTCAATAAATTAAGTGTACAAAATCTCATATTTTTATCATTTTTCATGAGTTGTGTTTGGTGTACACTTTTTTGTGTACAATTTTCGTACACTCGCTGTCTCACACACATAGAGCTGTACACTCTCTATGTGTGTGAGACAGCGAGTGTACAAAAGGTGTACACCAAAAAGTGTACACCAAGCATATTTCATTTTTCATTTAACCGGTGAACCATTTGTGTGTCGCTCACATGGATGATATCATGCCATTCGGATTTTTTAATACTATTTTCTTTCCTTTTTTCCTTTTCTTTTCCCTTTCTTTTCCCTTTTCCCTTTTCCCATTTCTGTCTTGAAACTTGAAAGGATTTGAACCTGATTGTTCAAGTAACCCTTGTGTCACGCTTCCTCAATGGCAAGCTAACGACAATGAAGAAAGTGACTATGGCGGCAAAGCTCGACCATGATGGTGTGGCAGAGGTCTGCGGTGACTGCGGTTGCGGAGCTCGTCACACATGGGGCAGCAAAGCTGCCATAGACGGCAGGGGCAGAACTCAGTGGCGGCAGAAAGATGAAACGACAGAATGAAAAATGAGGCAAAGAAATTTTTTGAAAAAAAACAGAGAGAAGGCAAATCTAATGTCACGTGGACGACCAAATCAACGCTTACAGGGAAAAGTTGCGTGAATAATCCATAATCCATATAGGCCGATTAACATGGAAATGCGTCACATATCAGAGAAAAGGTAAATTCGGTCATTTTTCGCACACTTGGTACACTTAATTGATTAATGAAACAATACGTGAACTTATTTGTCAGTTTCCCAAAATAAAGTTTTCTGATTAAGATTTATTTAAAATCAGAATGAATAATATAAAAAAAATTGAAATTATGACTGTATTTAATTGGACTTGTTTCATTCTCAAACCAAAACAAACAAAATCGAATTAAATCAGACGATACTAGATTAGACTAGACGAGACATCGATAATTACAAAGTACATATAAAAGTACATATAAAACACACATTTACCAAATTAAATTATACATAAATAAATCAGATCAAAGCAAACCAATACATACAATCTAATTAAAAATATGTTTACTTTTGAGACAACAGAAAAGTAAAACTAACTAAGAAGCTGTTCCGTTCGTCTTAATCTTATTACTTATTCCTTAATCTTATTTTATTCAGATCAGATCAGATCAGAAAGATTCAGATCAAATCAGATCAGATCAGAAAGATTCAGATCAGATCAGATCAGATCAGAAACATTCAGATCAGATCAGAAAGATTCAGATCAGATCAGCAACATTCAGATCAGATCAGAAAGATTCAGACCAGATCAGACCAGATCAGAAACATTCAGATCAGATCAGAAACATTCAGATCAGATCAGGTCAAAAAATTCAAACATGATTTATCACTTTTATTATTATATTAATTATGATTATTATATTATAGTTATTGTTAATAATATTAATATATTAATATAATATTATTATTAATAATAATATAATAATAATGTTAATAATATAAAATTATTATTATATTATAATAATATAATATAATATAATATAATATAATATAATATAATATAATATAATATAATATAATATAATATAATATAATATAATATAATATAATATAATATAATATAATATAATATAATATAATATAATATAATATAATATAATATAATATAATATAATATAATATAATATAATATAATATAATATAATATAATATAATATAATATAATATAATATAATATAATATAATATAATATAATATAATATAATATAATATAATATAATATAATATATTTATAATTATAATTATGATTTACAATGTAATTATAATTATAATCATCATTATTATTAATATGATTGTTGTTATTGTTGTAATTATTATTACTTCGGAGTAATTATATATTTAAATTAGTAATTATAGACATAATTATGAATATAGAAATAAATATTATAATTATAATAATAATAATTATAAAATTAATCATAATTAAAAATATAATTACATTTATAATTGTATCTGTATTTATAATTACTGTAATTGGTATAATTATTATAATTTTAAATTTAATTTTAATTATTATTTTTTTATAATTATGATTATAATTGTAATTTTATTTAAGTTATATTTTTAATTACAATTATAAATCTAATAGTTATAATTGTAATTACAATTACAATTATAGAAATATTCAAATCAGATCAGAAAGATTCAGATCAGAAGAATTCAGATCAGATCAGAAACATTCAGATCAGATCAGAAACATTCAGATCAGATCAGATCAGATCAGCAACATTCAGATCAGTTCAGCAACATTCAGATCAGATCAGAAAGATTCAGATCAGATCAGAAAGATTCAGATCAGATCAGATCAGATCAGAAAGATTCAGATCAGATCAGATCAGATCAGAAAAATTCAGATCAGATCAGATCAGAACTTAAAAAATTCAGATCAGAAACATTCAGATCAGGTGAACGGAACAGCTTCTAAATTCATATATTTAGGGATAGAGGAAGTAAAAATTGTGTTACCCGAAGTCCCGAACAAAAAAGTCTTGCTCCGTACGTTTTGTTCTTGTGAATATTGTGTTGCACTCATAATAAGTGACTTTTTTCCCGATTTAATGTTAATTAAATAAATAATTTCCAAAATACTATTAGGTTAAAAATAATTCCCAAAATATTGCCGGTTTAACCGTGGTTAAGGAAAGCCGGCACTTGAAGTGGTGGCTCTTCTCTTACAGTACAATTCTTACCGTAGTTAGATAAATTTTTAAAAATCGTATAATTATTTAGGTCTAAAAATGCATTTTTTTCAATAAATTATTTAAGTAACTTCTTGATTCAAATTTAATCTAAAATTCGGTGAGCATCACCTACACTTAAGGAAGAACACGATCACCAAATTTTATCAAAAAATTCGACTCAGAAGCAACTCAAATTTCATAAAAATGTCACATTCCTGTCGCGACGTCCTGACCGGAACCCTTGTGCGGACAACACCATCAGAGGGTTTTCCCGCTGATTTTTTTAATGAATTTTTTTGAGCATGTTCCTCATCAAGTCTAGTTTATTCATACCAAATTTCAGCTCAAAATTCAATCGGGAAGATAGTTAAAAACATTGTTGAAACATACTGCATTTTATATATGTACAAAATGTGCTGTAAGAGTAGAGCCGTCACTTCAAGTGGCGGCTTTCCTTAACCACGGTTAACTCGGCAGTATTTTGGGTATTATTTTTTACCCAGCAGTATTTTGGGAATTATTTATTTAATTAGCATTATTTCGATTTTTAGCTCTTGATATTAAGAAAATCTCTTAATATTTCCATAACTTTAGTTTCATTTCATTAGTATTTTAAGAAAATCTCTTAATATTATCAGTTTTTAGCTCTTGATCTTGTCCAAAACTAAAATATTACTTCTCCATCTCAAATTTATTTGTACTTTATGATTTTTAAAGGTGACTAGTCATTAGTGATAAAAATTAAATCCTCTCAAAGATAGTTAAATCAAATTTAATACTTAAAATTTAAGTTTTCAAACATTACAATGAATGCTCTACAAAAACACAACATCCAAATTAGAATATACTACTACGTACAATCTGGTATCGTAATCACCTAAATGAAAAAAAAAAAAAAAAAAAAGATGACACCTCATACCTGAGAACGCCCCAACACCGACCTGACGGCATGACGGGAGTAATCACCTAAATGAAACTACACTATATTGAATTAAGGAAAAAAACTTTACAAATCATTTTGAGATAGATGGAGACAGAAGTTTAAATACAGAAATAAAGTTCAATTAGAATTAATGCTTGAAATTACAAATTACGGAGTAATGAGATTGTGCTATGATGATCGATGATATTGTTACACTTTCACAGTTTCAGTCATATCCTTCATGAGGAGGTTTGAACAAAGGAAAGGTTTTGTTCCTTCCACTTCTCTAAAATTAGTACGTATAACTAGGCATGGCCTCGGTTCGGGCCGCCCGGCCCGGGACCGGCCCGACCCGCTACTGTGCGGGCCCGGCCCGGTTATCCGGGTCCGGGTCCGGTTCGGGCCGGAGGCCCGGGGGTGGGGCGGTTCCGGGCTCGGTTCATGGTTTTGACGGCCCGGCCCGGCCGGTTCGGGCCCGGGTCCGGGCCAAATCTATTTTTTTTTTAATTTTTTTCATTTGTTTTGGGCTGTTGGGCTTGGGCTATCTGTTTAGGCCGGTTTGGGGGGGTGGGGGGTGGGGGGGGTGGGGGAAGAAAGGAAAAAAAAAAATTAAACCGGGTGGCCCGGCCCGGCCCGGAACCGGACCCGGAACCGGTGGCCACCGGTTCGGGCTCGGGCCCAACAAAACAGACCCGAGGCCCGGCCGGGCCTAGGCCCGAACCGGGCCCGAACCGGCCCGGGTCCATCCATACGTATAACGTATCAGATGTTCTCACGCCGTCCACATATAGAAATATTATGACACCATTGCTTTCAGAAATAATGTTTTTAGCCCATATACAACATGGAAAGCAAGAAACTCCGGAGTATTTGTAGGAAGTAGGAACCATCACTGGGAATTTACGTGTTCTTTGTTTTAGAAAAAAACTAGAGGCTACGTAACACAGAAACTCTCGAGAAAGAGTACGTTTTTGTTTCAGAAACTCTACGGAAACTATTTGGAAACTCGCCAAACAAGCTTTTTTAAGTAAAAGTTGACATTTCATGTTTCCAGTTTCCTCACGATTTTCGCGTTTCCGTGCAACATAGACTAGAGGTCACAAAAGTGCTTTGAGTACACAACCTCCTAGTTGTCTACACAATCAGATTGTTCAGAAAAAATCGGCTATTGTCTATGCATACAAGCTAGAATCTTCAAAAGAGTACACCAAGAATGTCCTTTTGATTCTCTAATTGGTGTTAGGCAATCTATTCAAAGTTAAGCGTCCACAATTCATTCCATTAGGAGTTTAGGACATTAGGTGCAACCTCGACACTAACACAGTAAGTGTCCATTTTTAAAGTAAGAAATGAACCAAACAAAGTAAACATAATGCTTAAGTTTACATAAACAATAATAAACATTACCCTATCGACCAACATACGACACACAACTAGTCTATATACTTCTAATTTGGTAAGTCATCGTGTCATAGTGAAAAAAATTCCTCTCGTCTTGTACATTCCACTAAAAAGTAATGGTAGAACTTTGCAAAAATTTATAAAGGACAGAGGTAAATGTGGAGACTTATGATTTAGAACCCATTTTGTAATACTGAAATCGGCCGAATCGGTTGATTCTGATGAAATTTATAAACTTCTAGCTGAAATGGTTATATTGACTGATTCTGCTGATTTATGACAAAAATATTTAAAATATATTTTATTAATAATATAAAGAAAAAATTATATGGAAAAATAACTAAAAATCTACGATAACTTCACCAATACAACCCGAAAATTCTTTTTTCTTATTATTACACAAAAAACAGAAGCACCAAACATCAAATATTTGCGTACTATAACTTTTTTGCCATTAAAACATTGTCTTCATAAGTTTGTTTGGTACTGGCTAGGGATGGACCCGGGCCGGGCCGGTTCCGGTTCCGGGCCGGGCCCGGGCGGGCTTTTTTTCGGGTTACATGGGCCCGGAACCGGCCCGGGTTGATACCGGGTCCGGGCCTAACCGGGCCGGGCCGGGCCGGGCCCGGTTCAATGTTTTTTTTTTTTTTTTTTTTTTTTATGACTTTCTTGTTATCTCCCTACCCCCCCCCTCACCCCCACGCCCCAAACCTCCCTAAAACACCCAGCCCTACCCTAGGAAAAGAAAAAAAATTGAAAAAACCAAAAAAAAAAAAAAAATGAACCGGGCCCGGCCCGAACCGCCCGGGCCGGTTCAACAAAAACAGGGCCCGGAACCGGCCCGCCCGACCCGCCAAAACGGGCTAAAAGCCCGGAACCGGCCAACCGGGCCCGGTCCGGTCCGGGCCCGCACAGTAGCGGGCCGGTCCGGTTCCGGGCCGGTTCGGCCCGGCCCAGTCCATCCCTAGTACTGGCCCTATGTTCCCTTTGACCAAGTAGAATTCTCGGCTTTGGGGTAATGGCAAAATATCAGTTTATGAATGTAGGACCCCATAGATCTACAAATCAACTGACATATTGATACTTGATTTGGAAAAACAAATTGACACATTCTGTAATAACTCTAGATTCACCATACCGATCTTCTATATCACTAACGCTAAGGGTTGGTTTGAAACTGCTTTTAAAAAAGCACTTCTCAGCTTTTGACTTTAAAAAGCACTTATTTTTCCAAACACTACAACTTTTATTTTTCTCAGCTTCCGCGTCAAAAGTGCTTTTATTTTTTCTATTACACAAAAAACACTTATTTTACCAAACACTACCCACTTTTACTTTCCAAAATCATTTTTTTCTCAAACACTATCAACTTTTATTTAATCACTCCTCCTCATTTCATAAAAAAAGCACTTTTTTAAAAGCAGAAGCTATTGCAAGAAAACAGACCCTAAAGCCACCCCATTTTGTACCTCATTTTCTACCCCTCCTATGTTTGTGGTTCACAAAAGCAATGAGTAAAAATGGAGCAATTATTTTAATTGGGTTGGATTTTTGTGAGCCACAAATATAGGATGAAGTACAAAATGGGGTAGAAAATGTGGTACCTCTAGCATTTCTCATTTTATATATACCATACTCCCTATTTCACTTCCCATTCAACACAAAAATTTCAAGACAACCTTTCATACTAAAAACTTGGCATTCAAAGGTGATACCAGAGAAGGGGATGCTTTATTAACATCTACAAGTTCAAATTTTCCAACTGCCAACTAGAAACAGATGGCCAAATCTACAAAATTGTCACAGCCCTACCTTTAAAAAAATGTCAATACAATAAATCAATAAAGCCACAAACAAGATGATCATCAACCGACTAGGAAAAGAACTTATGTTTTTTCTTCTTGGATGTATACTTTAAACCCATATTTTAATCTTTACCGACCTCTTTATGCAATCAATAAAAAAATCTGTACTATGTCGCTGCACCCCCTTTGATTCTACCTTACAGCTCTGGCTTGATCTCCAATATGTCATAGTGACCATAACCATGAAACAAAACAGTGATGGAATTTTCTCCATCCTTAGCATATTCTTCACCATAGTTTGAAATGTTTATCAACTTCTCCGAGATTCTATCTACCATGAAAACGGAAATTGGTGTCCTACAAGCATCCAGTCAAAACAAGATTATCATTAGTTTGCAATGTAAAATAACCTACACATTATGTAATTATGTTCGCTCATCCTTTACCATTACATGAATGCACAACTAATTCAAGACACAAACAATTAAAAAGATAAAGGTTTTTTCATAGTATTATATTACTGTACTAAATTAGAAATTAAGAGCAAAATATTAGCACATGATAACCACAGACAATGTAAAACAAAACACATACTGTATATCATTCTGCATAATATATCATATTTTTTGTCTATTACTTAAGTTAGTCATATTTTTATCTATTACGGAGTACTTAACTTAGTAATCTCTTTTCTTTATTTTGAAAATTAAAAACAGTTGTTTGAAAAATAAAAACAGTTGTCAAGTGCGATAATCAAATGTCTACTTGCGATAGATGATTTCTTGTTGTTAAAGCCCCTTATTTAAAATCCAGAATGTGAAGGGTTGTGCTTAGTGTGATAATTAAGCTTCTATACTTTCACTCCAGATCTTCATAGAATATTAAATCTAAGTCCTTCAATCATTATTTCATTTCTATTGAAGGGTGCATTATATATGGTAAATAGCAATAAGTGAAAATACATGCCAGATCAAAACTAATTTGATGAGCTTCAAGGTGTTTCAACACCTGTTAGATATGAATTGATGCATTTATTTTAACAATAATCAAACTAGTGCTACAGAAGTGGGAAAACATATGAAAAGTTGAAAACTGAAAACGGGAAAAGGAATAAACTTACTTGAGGACATGAGAAGCCATCCGCAGCTCTGGTTCACCACCCCATGCATATGGCTTCTCAATTGTTTTAACATATGCATCAAAGTCTCCTTCTATGAAGCTAACAATGAAAAATACAATGCATAATTATGAAAAAAGATCCCTTTATAGCAAATCTAATCTCCAGTCGTAAATAAGCTTGCAAACTTATAGCCTGTTCAGAAAGAGTAAATTTGGCTAGAATGGAAGAGTTTGTAGCAAAACGGATGAAATTGTTGAACTGTCAAAACAATCTAAGTTACACTACATTTTCTTAATAAAAATGAAATAAATGTTGAATTGATGTTTTCATGCATTTTCCTAACTTTGGGTAAGGACTACTGTTTAAATTGTCAACCAAGATAGTGTTGTTAGGTAATAATTAGCTAAAAGCATAAATATGGGGTCTGTCAAAAGGACATTGACTAAAATACCATTCAGCTTCTTCGCGTCTTTGCAGCAGCTCATTAACAACCTGCAGAAATTCCTTCATCAACACTAGTAATTATATGAATAAATAAAAAGATGAAGTTTCATTCAAAAAATTGGGTAATATAGCTTATGACATACATTAGCTCTTAATTCATCAGCCAAATCCCTCTGTCGATTCTCGTCAGGAGCTTCCTCCCCATTCCTTAAGCAAGCCAAATGTGCTATGGCTCTGAATAAGCATCTACCATCTGCTGGAACTCCTGCAATGTTTACACCCTAATTTCAATTAGTGCTGTTTTAATTTTTAAAAAGGAAATTGTTAAACATAACTCTGAGGGATCATGTTTAAGTATTACAGATAGATATACTACTCCATATTATATGTCATTTCCAAATATCATTCAATTATTGAAAGATTAAAGAGGTGATGAGTTATCTGTTTTTGGAATGTTATGAAGAATATGCTTTGATGTTTTAGCTAATTAATAAAAAGTAGAAAAGAAAACTCTGTAATGCATAACCAAATCCCTAACAACTGTGATTAGCCTGAATATTAAATAAAACCAATGTTAAAAAAAATGTAAATATGGTTGGTGGTGTTTATAGACCTGTGACTGTGTAATTGGAAGGAGTGTGGGCGGATGAATCGGAGTTCAGGACACCGACTTGGCCTTCTGGAGAAATGGTGGCCTCGGAATTAGCCTCGGGAAGATCGAGAAAGGGCGGAGGCGCCGCTAAGCAGGGGCAGACGCCAAAGAGGAGCCAGGCGGAGTTGGGATTCTGCAGCCACCGCGCCGGCCTCGCATCCCACGCCGCATTCCACGAACCTTCGCCTCCCTTCTTCGTCAGCTCACAGTTGTGACGGTGAAAAACCGCAGACCTACTCGAGACACTCTTCCGGCCGCGGCGAGCGGGCAGAATCGCGTGCCATATGGACGCGGCGCCGCCCTGCCTAGCATTGACGCTGCTGAATCGGCAAGCGGTGGAGTGGTGAAACCGCCGATGATCATCGCCGTTGACGAGAACTGACCGGATTGGACTGCCGGCAAGCCGATTATGCACCGCCGTCGATCCATGAGCATGAAACAACGAGAGCGCCGCCAAAATCCATGGCTTGGGACGTGCACAGAGTACGCCAAGCATCACCGACCGACCGACCGAGGCTGAGAGTAAAACAAAGATTTCAAATCCAGGTGACCATGGTAGAACCCTATAGAAGGCGAAGAAAGGAGATTTAAAGGAAGTCCAGAAATGGCGTTTGAGAGAAGAAACGATTGAATGAAAAAATATAGAGAAGTTGAAAGCCGGCGGCTGCGTGGATTGAGTTACACCGCACCTATAATGAACAACTCATGCGAGCAGTATCAATGTGGACATTATGTGGCATATTCGTCACTTTAATAAACTTTTAAATGTAAAAAAAAAAACTCTAAATAATAGTAGTACAAATTATTTCTAATCAGTGTTTTTTAAAACAAGAAAGTTTATAATTTATATT
>CAMAPF010000148.1:1010000-1147500 GCA_945859915.1 Cuscuta epithymum | reverse complement strand
TAGCTTCTTGTGAGTGGGACGCAGCGTCCCTCCATTGCGTGGTCTTCAGTCGTTTGTGCATTTGTTAGTAGAACTGATATGTACTTAGTCATTTTCGCGGCCTGAATTTTGTGGGGATTTTATTTTTGTTGCTCGAGGCCGGCGAGTGCGCGGTCTGTCGGCTTCCCTCTTTTTTTTTTTTGGGTTGTATGGGCCGAAGGGTTACTGTCCCTTTGCCCATACAAGGTAGGTTTTCCGCTACGCTTTTCGCGTGTGATAAGACGAGGGGGTCAATGTTCCCTCGACTTAGTATGTCAGTGAACTCTTTTGTGGCCTTTCCACGTCTATCGGCGATGAGGGACCGGGCTAGCTTGTGTCTTGTGACGGCCGCCATTTGTGGTCCTTGAGAAATTTTACTGACGGGTGGAGTTTTTGTAACCTCGACCTTAATTCAGGCTTGTCGTCCCGCGGTTTCCGCGCGGATGACGTGTTATGCTTCTCCATTTGAAGACGTCGGGCCATGCACACAGGTCCTTCGTCCTACAAACTGTCGGCCATTCCTGGGTGTTTCACCGCCTGGGCCGATGCGGCATTTTAGTCGTGTTTTGTTTGTCCCTTTATTTTTTAGAAAATATATGAGGGTCACGACGTTTGGTTGCGTTGTCGTATCGCAACGGCTTACGGGTTGCGTTGCTCTGGGCAACGACTTTAGGTGCGTTGTTTAGGGCAACGGCTTTAGGTGCGTTGTTTAGGGCAACAGCCTTAGGTGCGTTGTTTAGGGCAACGACTTTGGGTGCATCGGAGTGGGCCGATGCGGCCTCCATCAATATTTGCATGAATGAATGGAATATGATGTTTTATTTGATAACTGGCTCTAGGCCGAGGGTGTTTATTCAATCAATAAGCCTAGGGGTGGGGGACGTTGCCCACTACACCACTTCTCGAGTTATTGATAAAATTTCACCAGATGGTGTACATTCCACAATCGTGGTACATCTGATCCATTAGGGTTTTTTAGTCTATATGTGCCGGCTTTGATTGTAACACTTGAGATTTAATATAAACAGATTAATAGTACTACTCATACAAACAAGATGCATCTCCTTTTAAGGGAGCTCATCACCAAGAACTCCAAAGTTAAGCGTGCTTGCACGGGAGTAGTCTTGGGATGGGTGACCCCCTGGGAAGTTTCTCAGGGCGCGCACGAGTGAGGATAAAGTGTGCGGAAAAGGCTCGTGGTGGTTTGTGGGGACAGTACTATTGGTCCGGAGTAACTACCTCGGGTCCGGTGGGGCCGGGGTGTTACAATTGGTATCCGAGCAACCCTGCGACAGTGTGCTGATCCGTTGAATATCGGGCAGACACCTAGCAGGGGAAAAGTTTCTGGGATTTGATTGAGATTGGTTTAAGGGCGCAACGAGGACGTTGCGATCCTAAGTGGGGGTGATTGTAACACTTGAGATTTAATATAAACAGATTAATAGTACTACTCATACAAACAAGATGCATCTCCTTTTAAGGGAGCTCATCACCAAGAACTCCAAAGTTAAGCGTGCTTGCACGGGAGTAGTCTTGGGATGGGTGACCCCCTGAGAAGTTTCTCAGGGCGCGCACGAGTGAGGATAAAGTGTGCGGAAAAGGCTCGTGGTGGTTTGTGGGGACAGTACTATTGGTCCGGAGTAACTACCTCGGGTCCGGTGGGGCCGGGGTGTTACAATTGGTATCCGAGCAACCCTGCGACAGTGTGCTGATCCGTTGAATATCGGGCAGACACCTAGCAGGGGAAAAGTTTCTGGGATTTGATTGAGATTGGTTTAAGGGCGCAACGAGGACGTTGCGATCCTAAGTGGGGGTGATTGTAACACTTGAGATTTAATATAAACAGATTAATAGTACTACTCATACAAACAAGATGCATCTCCTTTTAAGGGAGCTCATCACCAAGAACTCCAAAGTTAAGCGTGCTTGCACGGGAGTAGTCTTGGGATGGGTGACCCCCTGGGAAGTTTCTCAGGGCGCGCATGAGTGAGGATAAAGTGTGCGGAAAAGGCTCGTGGTGGTTTGTGGGGACAGTACTAGTGGTCTGGAGTAACTCCCTCAGGTCCTACGGGGTCGGGGTGTTACATTGATGACATCACTGATTACGTATGGCCCTTCGTATTTGAGGGCGAGCTTTCATCCTTCCATCGGCTTGCTTGCTTCCCTTCGGCGGAGAACGTAGTCCCCCAGTTGGAATTTGCGGGAGAGAACCTTGGCGTCGTAATATGATTTGACCTGGCATCTGTAGTTCTCCGCCCTGAGATAAGCCATCTCCCGTCTTTCGTCGATGAGGTGCAAGTTGATCTTCATTGTTTCTTCATTGGCTTCGGGGTCGTATTGTGTGACCCGTCGACTAGGAAGTGTTACCTCTGTGGGAGCCTTGGCTTCGAAGCCATAGTAGAGGGAGAATGGGGTCTCCCCGGTGGCCCTTCTTGGCGTGGTGCGGTATGACCATAGGACATTGGGGAGCTCGTCGACCCAACTGCCTCCCTCGTCCTCAAGTTTCTACTTTAACCCTTCCAAGATGGTCCTATTGGCGTTCTCAACTTGCCTGTTAGCCTGTGGGTAGGCAACGGAGGAGAAACGATGCTTGATACCCCATTCTTGGAGGAGTGTTTGGAATGGTTCGACCTCAAATTGGGTGCCGTTGTCTGATATGATCTCTTGGGGCACACCGAAGCGGGTGAGGATATTCTTGTAGACGAACTTTCGACACCGCGCCCCGGTGATGCTTGCGAGTGGTTCGGCCTCGACCCATTTGGTGAAGTAGTCGATGGCGACGATGATGTACCTGTTGTTGCCCGTGCCTCTTGAAAGTGGGCCGACGAGGTCGATACCCCATCTGGAGAATGGGATGGTTGTGCTCACCAGGGCATAGTTGACGGCCGGCCGGCCAGGTGCCCTTTGATAGTGTTGGCATGTTGTGCATTTGTGGGCTACTTCAGTGCAATCTCGCGCCATCGTCGGCCAGAAGTATCCTTGTACGATGAGGCGGCGGGACATGCTGAAGGGTCCTTGGTGTGATGAGCAGACGCCGCAATGCACTTCTTCCATGGCCACTTCGGCCTCATTCGGGTGTAGGCATCAGAGGAGAGTGTCGTTGTATGATCTTTAGTAGAGCTTTTCATCCTCGATGACATGGCTTGGGGCCCTGAGTTTGGCTAGCTTGGCCCTCTCCTCGTCTTCCAGGAGTGTGCCGGAGGTGATGAATGTTGCGATGTCAATTATCCAATCCTCCGACTGGTGTTGTACGCAAAGTATGGGGCTGGCATTAATGCTTGACATACTTAACTCCTCCACCTTTGCGATCTTGGAGATGTGCTCAGGGGTGTCGGAGCTGAGTTTGGAGAGTATGTCGGCCTCTGCGTTCTCCACCCTTGGGATCTGAGTGATCTCGTAGGTTTCAAACGCTTTAAGCAATTCCGCAGCCGCCTCCTTGTACTGTTTCATTCTTCCTTCTTTGGCCTCGTACGAGCCCCCTATCTAGCCTACCACGAGTTTTGAGTCGCATCTGATTCTGATGTGGCGTGCTTTTAGGCTGGCGGCCAGTCTGAGGCCGCTGAGTAGCGCTTCATACTCGGCTTCATTGTTGGATACCCTGAAATTGAAGCGGATGACGTAATATGCTCTAAAACCTTCAGGGGAGTTGAGGACGCCCCCGCCCCCGCATGCCTTGTTAGTCGAGGACCCATATGTGAAGAGGGTCCAGGCTTCTTCTGGTTCGGGGCTGGTGTTGGCGACGGTCGTCTCCCTTGCCGTGCATTGTGTGATGAAGTCGGCCAAGGTCTGGCCCTTGATGGATGGCCTCGGCTTGATTTCAATTTGGTACTGGCTCAGGAAGATTGCCGACTTGATCATTCTCGAAGAGCTGGTTGGGCTTCTCATGAGGGCGCCCAACGGCTGATGTGTGAGGATGTGAACGGGATGAGCCTGGAAGTAGTGCCCCAGCTTCTTCACCATGTGGACGATGGCCAGGACTGTTTTCTTGATGGGGGGTACCTAAGCTCGGCCTCCCGTAGCGTCTTGCTGACATAGAATATGCCTTTTTGTACTCCGTCATCTTCCCTGATGAGCACGGAGCTGATGGCCGACGTGCTCACTCCTAAGTAGAGGAAAAGAGTCTTGTCGGGTTGGGGTTTGGACAAGACGGGTGGGGAGGCGAGATATTGTTTCAGCTCCTCAAAGGCTTGTTGGCACTCCGTCGTGCACTTGAAGCTGGTGGCCTTCCGCATTATTTAGAAAAAAGGGAGTGACTTCTCGGCGGATTTCGAGAGGAAACGGTTTAGGGCCGCAAGGCGTCCCGTCATCCATCGCACTTCTTTGATGTTGCGGGGTGGTTCCATGTTGATGATGGCCTGTATTTTCTCCGGGTTCACCTCAATGCCCCTTCGACTGACCAGGTATCCCATGAATTTTCCTCCCTGGACGCCGAAGGTGCTGCTGCTGCTGCTGCTACCGCCGCCGCCGTTATTATTATCCGCCGGTGATGGTAACTTGCCATTATTATTATCCATAAAGTTTGAGTTAATTACAAGTATACCTAGAAGAACTTTTTTTTGAACGGAAACTGGCCTCTATTCATATCATCAGTTTTAGGATCATTACATCAATCAAAGGAAAAACAAATCTGACACCAACTAAAATTCAACAACTACGACTGTAAACCCTATGATCAGCCTTAGAGATGGTCATAGATCCAAACATACCATATGACGTAAACGAATGCTAAATTCCCAAACAAACTGACAAACCTAACAACAAAGACGGTATCAAGAAACCAACTGACAAAATAATAAAAACTAATAGGAGGATGAAGTCACAAAACATGAAAAAAAACTAAATAAGAAAAATAAATATCTTGAACCGTAGCATCTCATGCAACCCCTGGCGATGGTTCAGGAGGAGGCCGGACCATCGCTATGATTGTTCACACGAACAAGGCATAGCTCCCACCCGTCGCTCAATTGATTCCTTCATGAGCAACCTTCGCCTGCCCCGCAATTTCAACCCCTATGTACACCTCCCTTTCTCTCTCCCTTAGCTCCCGCAACTCCTTCTCCATCGGCCGCCACAACATGACTAGCAATATACTTGCAAACGTTTTCCTTCTCTGCTAAACTAATCGCCGCACCAAAGGACGACAAAAACTATCGCCGCACAAAGACGGCAAAATCTGGAAACCCTTATTCAAAGGAAACGGCAGCGAGTTTCACTCAACGCATGAGCGGCTTTAGAGAATCGAACTTAGATGAAAACCTTTATACCTAGAAGCACTTAGAAGATGATATATTTCAGCTTCTAACATTTAACTTTAAAGCACTTTTTTTAATTATAAGTTGGGATTTACAAACACATTTTTAGTTGTTTTTTTAATCTAAAAGCTTAGAAACACTTATTTAAAGCAACAACAAACACTGCTTTAGAGTATTACACATTTATAAATTACAATTGAGAATAGTTTAAACTTTTAAGACATGAACTAATCGTCAGAGTTGCTTCCGGCGTCAGTTTTTGTTTCTTCCATGAAATGGCGGTCCGGTGCTATATTAACTTCTTGTGTTCTACGGCGGACCTTCAACCAATCATGGAAGCAAATGAGTGTTTCAAGAGATGAAGCGCTCAACCGCGCTCTATAAACAGTCAAAATGATGTCGACTTCGATAGACTCTTATTTCATGGCAACTCTTGAAACCGGCACTGACAGCACTTGTTTGGCCATTTTTCATAAAATAGGGAACATCCCTTTGTGGCTCTTCCACCATTTGAGAATGTGAAAATTTAAAATTGCTATCGTTGGAACAAGAACTGGACCAGCATCGCCCGGTCCGGTCTCCATTATTTATGATCGGGCTCACCGGAAACCAGTTGGGTACTTGGGTACCCAATTTCGCACCAGATCCTCTTCTCCGGTCCCGATCCAGGCCGGCACAATGTCAGTCCTTGTCCCGGTCCAAGGCCATCGATCCAAGGCCGTTGGCATGTCCATCCCTATGAGAGAAGAAAAACTCAAAGCGAGAATTGGGGAATGTGAAGAGAGGGTTGACTGGTTGAGGCATTGAGGGGCGATTGAGTATAAAAAGGGTGTTGCCATGAACATAATCAGAAGTTGTTCCCATCACTTGATCTGAATGTTTCTAATATGAATTTTTTAAGTTCTAATCTGATTTGATCTCAATTTTCTAATCTGATTTGATCTGTTTTGAATCTTTCTCATTGGGTCTGATTTGATTTGAATATTTCTGATATGATTTGAATCTTTCTGATCTGAATCCTTCTGACCTAATCTGAACTTTATTTGATCTCATTTGAATATTTCTATAATTATAATTATTGCTATTATTATAATTGTACTTACAAACATAATTTAAATTAATCTTAATTATAAAAATTATAATAATTAAAATTAAAATTATAATTATAATTATTATATCTATTACACAATTATAATTACATTTTAATTATATTTTTAATTATAATTTGTACTATAATTATAATTATAATTATAATTACAATTACGCCGTGAGGGAACCACTCATTATAATTTTTTGTATAATTATTATTATTATTATTATTATTATTATTATTCATGATAATATATAAAAAAAATTATTATTATAATAAATTATAATTATAGCTATAATTATAGCTATAATTTTCTATAATTATAATTAAAAGTATAATTATGATTATACTAATTATAATTATAATTACTCTGCGATGGAACCACTCATTATTAATTATTAATTTGTTTTATATAATAATAATTATAATTATAATTAATAAGAATAAGAGTAATAAATAGAATTGTTGAGAATGTTTTTCATGTGATTAACTCCATTCCTATTATACGTAGGTATCGAGAGCTTCTCTCTAGGCGGTCATCTCTCCTAGGATTAGGGGTTAGGATTAGGGGTTGGTATTCTCCGTTTTCGTTTTTGACAAAGAGCGGCTTTCTTGTGGGGCTTCTGTCGCTTTTTGTGATGTTCTCTTTTTCGTCAGACCGCAACGCCTATATGACGGCCAAAGGTTTTTGTAAGGAATAATTGTACTTAGATTTTGATGATGCTAGGATAGATTAGAATCTTAAAGTACCCCTTATAGAAATTTTGTATTAGAATTTTTCTTTGTAAGTATTAGCATAGTCGACGGGCAAGAGATCCTCTTGGTACTTCTGATCAGAGTTGCCAGGAGAACTGCTCCATGAGAGTTGCTCTTCAGAGAAGCATCAGAGCTGCTAGGAGAACTGCTCCATGAGAAGTGCTAGCAGAGTTGCTCCTTTGACTAGCTATCAGAGTTGGCTGCAGAGCTGCGGTTCAGAAGAACCATCAGAGTTGCTACCAGAGCTGCCCTCATATAGCTATCAGAGAACCATCAGAGCCCGGCTTGAGAACTGCTAATCAGAGAGTCTCATCAGACGTCAAACACTTAGAAGAATTCGATGCTACCTATCAACGGCCGTATAACTAACGGGAAATTCCCTAACGGCTAGAAGATATTTCACGAAAGGAAAGCATTTAATGCTCATTTAATGAGCCTGATACGCTGTGGAGTAATTGCAGAGGATTGACCGAGATTCCTGGAGAATATTATACAAAAATAGAAACCTGCCAACTTTGCGGGTCCAAGCGGTCAACTCCACAGTACGCGCATTTAATGCAGTTGTCTCCTCCTCCAACGGGAAGACAACCCCAGTATAAAAGATACTCGATGAAGAACAACCGGACAACTTTGCTACAATCTTGCTAACACTTTCTTGAGATTCAAATTCTAACTCCATCAACAAGAAAAGCCAACGTTGGGAAGATCTTTAGTTCATATACTCTTCATCACCAACAAGAGCAAAGTTCTTACGGTTCTTCAACAACTTCAAGCACTTCATCAACACATCTATTGTAACGAAGCAAGTTGGAGAAAAACTCTGTTTTTCAAACATCTTCTGCAAAGAAGGACGTCTCAAAATAGCTGGGGTGTGAAGTGGGGATACTTCAAGAAACTCAGTGAAACGAGACCAGCCATCAGGAAGCAGGACTGCATCCCGGTTGGCAACTAGGCTTGAAGAAGACGTGGAGAGCTTCTTAAGTTCTAGGGACTAAGGCGTTGTAACTGTCGTTTTACAAGCTTAGTGGAACAGTGGACTAGAGGAACGCGTTGTTCCTTGAACCACTATAAAAATCCCCGGTGTCATTTACTTTACTACTTTTAATTTCTGCACTTAGGACTTTAATTGTATAACTCTAAGAACTTGGAATCTGTGTTCAGCAGATCTTGTTCTAAGAGTCATCAGAAAGGCAACTGCCTTAGTGCTTTCTTGAGGCTACCCGGACGAAACTCTAATCCGCTGCCAAGTCCAGTTCTGTTATCAGAACTCGACCCTGTCGGTCACCAGACTCAGACCACCTCTGACAAGTCAGCTCTGACTAAGAAGAAAATCTGAAAATTCAGGACAGTCTATTCACCCCCCCCCCCCCCCCCTCTAGACTGTCCATTGCTTAAACGGGACCAACAGTTGTGTACCCCTATCAGCAGGTGGAGAGTTTCATTGATGTCGTTAATGGTTGCGATCAGAAGGTCACAGACGAAGCGTGGGGCTAGGGGCAGGAATAGATCTGGATCGGATCGAGGCAAGGAGCGGAAGATGCTACAGTACTGTTGGACCGTCCCTCTCCTGAACCGCCGCCATGGAGTGCAGGAGAGTTTAAAGTTTGAAAGCAGTATTTTAATTTTATTTTTTGCTTGATATTTATTTTTCGTGATCTGAATGTTTACTTTTCTGTTAGTTACTTTTATTGTTGTAAGACTCTGACATTATGCCCATTATAGGATCAGCGAGTTATATTGTTTTTTTGGAGGTGATTGACTCTAACCTGGTTTGAGGGTTGACGATTGCCTGTGGTTCTTTTGTTGTTTTACCCCCTATTTGAATGCTGTGATAGTAATTTAAGCTATCCGTTTTGCGATAAAAAAAACAATACTACCTCCTTCCCACTAAGGGAGTGTTTGCAACATCTTAAAAAAAAGCACTTCTCAGCTTTTGACTTAAAAAACCACTTATTTACCAAACACTATCAATTTTTACTTTTTCTTGGCTTGCATGTGAAAAGTGTTTTTCCCTTTTCTATTATACAAAAAGCACTTATTTTACCAAACACTACCAATTTTTACTTTTCAAAATCACTTTTTTCTCAAACACTATAAACTTTTACTATTTATCACTTTTTCCAACTCACTCCAATAGCGCTTTTTTTTTTAAGCAGAAGCAATTGCAAACACTCCCTAAGATTAGGACAAGAGAAGGTGACACGTTATTAAGAAAAATGGGTTTGTGTAGTTGATATTATATTGATAAAGTAAGAATAAAGTAAAAATGATTAAGAACCACAAAAACTTAACTTCACCAAATTTGGTATGAGACGATCTTACTGGGATTTCTCGAAAAGGTAAAATGGGACAATCTTAGCGGATGAGAGGGAGTAGTAAATTAGTAATAACAATCATAATAATAATTTTAATAACAAAAGTGATAAATCATGTTAGAACTTTTCTAATCTGGTTTGAATGTTCCTAATCTGATCTGAATGTTTCTAATCTGGTTTGATCTGAATCTTTCTGAATTCTGATCTAATCTCAATTTTTCTAATCTAATTGTATCTAAATAAAATAAGAATAAGCAATAAGTAATAATAATGAGACGAAGAGAACAACTTCTCATGGGACAACTTGAACGATGGAAGGAAAAAAACGATGTAGGTTGCGAACAGTGCTCATAGCGCAGATAAAAAAGCTTACTATTTATTCACATATACCGTATATAAATACACACACAACACATAGTATACAGTACACATTCTGCCAAACAGCAATGCAACAGAGCAAACCACAAGTCCACAAGACAGTGTAAAGACTTAAGAACTGAGCGGACAGAATATAACAAATAATGGAATATTGAGGTTGAAGATACAATGGCCACTGATTAAGACATCAGTCATCAGACAATCATTCGAACCAGCCACCCATAAATGGGACAAGAAACATAAGTAACGTTTAAAACATAATTAGCCTTCCAGGGAGGAGGTATTATTAGATAAATATATAAAACAGGAGGATAAATACGCCCTCCAACAAAAGCAACTCCCACATTCCACAGCATGTGTGGTGTGGTGCATCCACATATCAAACCAACCCTTGGCAGCTTTATGTATAACTTATTAGCACAATGGAGGGAGTCATTCCTTGCCATCAGCAGCACGGAGTGATCCGAGCTGCACCGGAGCTTGGGTTCCCACCACCTTGGAAGACCCGTACCTGGAAATATCTGCGCCGTGCGCCTTCTCCTTCTCAATTTGGTCCTTTATCCAAAAGTAAGTAATTCTCAACCCATCCTGCAAAGACAAAGATGACCACACCCGCCTTTTATATTTAGCAGAGAGAAAAATAAATACAATGATTTAGTCTCTGTACACAATAGGTCGCCGTAAGTGTGCACACCTTCAATCTCATTGTTGGGGCCCAACCAAGTTTTTCTTTAATGAGAGTATTGTCAGAGTTTCGGCCACGGACACCTTCTGGTCCAGGAATGTGGTGAATGGGAAGCTTCTTGTCCTCAAAGCTAAGAACCATCTCGGCCATTTCATTCATGCTAACCATTTCATCACTTCCAATGTTAACAGGCTCCCTAAACTCTGACTTTGTTAACCTAATAGTAGATAAAACACCATTTGGAAGTAAGCAAAATAAACGATTACACAATCATCAAACCTAAGGGGTAATTAAAATACTAACACACGGTACAGGTATCATTATACTCACCTTAGAACACCTTCAACACACTCATCAATGAAAGTGAATGAACGAGTTTGAAGTCCATCTCCCCACATTTCAAATCTGTCGGTGGAAGTTAACGCTTTTCTACAGAAAGCAGCAGGAGCTTTTTCCCTTCCACCTAAGAAAAACCAAGCAACCAATGCAGTGAGTTGAAAAGAAACTAAGAACTAATTATTTGACCACTAATCCAAATTCATGCAAAATTGATTACCTTTCCACGTTCCAAATGGACCATAAATGTTGTGGAACCTTCCGATACGACATTCAATTCCAAAATCTTTGTTGTAGTGCTTGCATAATTCTTCAGTTGCGAGTTTCTCTAATCCATAGGCATCTTGAGGCTTAATTAGAGAAAATAAAAATTGAACCGTGACCTTAGTTTTGGCCCATTCCGGTAACAAAAAAGAAAAAGAAAGATAAGAAAAAATATCATTTCAAAAAAAGACAAACCTCAGCGGGCCAAGCATCAGATTCCTTCAAACTCACATTAGTCTCTAGTTGTTTGAATTCTGGATAAATGCATGCACTAGATGCATAGAAGAACCTGAAATATTTTAAAAGTATTAGCGCCAACGACATACGTATGGAAGTCCATTAGAAGAAAAAGATAGTACTCCGGTGCTCCCTGACTAAAAAAAAAAGGAATCTAAGTTTGGTCAAGTGACAGTTTTTCTATTTTGCCAATGTGCAACTTTAAAAAGTCATGGTATCCTACCTACCCCTCTGTCCTGCAAAAAACATCATTACATTACTTATTCCTCAAATGGAACTATGCCAATCCCAAAATACACTCAATACTTAATTTTTCTTTGCTTTACTAATGAACTTATAAAATTAAAATGTCATATTTGAACTTGTCTCTCCATCACATCAACGACTTCCGCTGTACTAATTCACTTTTATCAAATCAACTCACAATTCAATATCTTACTGAGATTGATGCAGTATATTTAATAGCTTACTCAATAGTTTATCCAAATTTAATATATTTAACTTGATTAAACTCTTTTGTCAGATCGAAGGACCTTTAGATAGAACGCTCTTTTGGGGATAAGCAGTAGTAATAATAAAGATTAAATTGAAATGAAAAATAATGGTGCCTAACCTTTTGATTCCGTTAATTCTGGAAGCCTCCATCATATTGAAGCTTATCATTGTGTTATTGTACATAATAACAGAGTGATTAGACTGAATGAACCCCATTCCTCCCATATCAGCAGCAAGATTGAAGACATGGTCAACTCCTTTGGTAACCTTTAGACAGTTGTCCATAACCCTCAGGTCAACAAGATGGAACTCATGACAGAACATGTCCTCAGTCATGTGCTCATTCTTCTTCCAGTCGGAAGCAATAACGTAGTGGCCCTCGCTCTTCAGCCGGCGGGCAATGTGAGAAGCAATAAATCCTCCAGCACCAGTAATAGAAATACGGAGCTTCTCAGTTGGCCAGTAAGGCTCCCTCTCAAGGTTCTCATAGGTGTATGCACCATAACCAGTTCCCCCTGAGCTTCCCATCCTGAAGTTATACATACCTCAATAATTCAGTAATGTTGCCTATATCTTGTACTGATCCAGGAAAAGAAAATTAATATTTCAATGACAAATACTAGGAGAGTCACAAGTCATGGCGAATATATGAATATAAACACTTGAGACTGACATGAAGCATAAAACCTTTAGCTTCACAGAGATTTCCAATGTGATTTCTTAACTCGATCAGCTCCAACACCAAGGCTAAAAAAGTTTCTAGCTTTGGACCACCACGGTCAGTTGAAAGCGTTGTATATTACAAAATAGGCAATTAAATGATACCAGTTACGCTTCATGATCCAATCGTATTAAAGAGAGGAGACGTGTAGTGAAAACTACATCTATGACTTTCCTTCTTTTCTTCTAGTTCCCTCAGAGGATGCAGCCAAATTAAAGAAACAGCCCCTAAAGGAATGCTAAACTAATACAAATTGAGCCTAAAGTAAAAACCAATAAGGGAATCAATCAAAGCAATGTTCTTAGAATCTAAACACATTGTTTTCACGACATTGATATTTTAATCCTAGATTGTTTCCAGAAATATGGATTTGCACAATACTAAATATCTTTGAGATTCGAGGCATAGGGTTTAGAGATCTAACAGAAAAGAATGTCGGAAACAGAATTTTGGTCCTTTGCCTCATGCAATTTGTGCATATATGCTATGCATACACATTACTCACTCCGCCCCTTATAACTTTAGTCAACTTTACTTTTTCATTGTCCCGAATACTTAGCCGTTCTCGTGTTTAAGTATTTAATTATGGTTCTTATTAATTCTATCTCATTTGCACAAACCCCAATAACAAAGTTTTTGCTTTATTATTCCAAGTACTGGTCAAACTTGGCTAAGTAATAAGGAATGAAGTATTCCGTATTTCTTTAATTTAAAGAGTGGGATTAATAATGTATCCATTTAGTAGTTTAAATGTGAATAATGTTTTTCTGTTTTGAGATATTGCATAACTACATTTTTACTCAAACAGTGACTATACATTCAAAAAATGCATTGGAAAACGAAGAGAGATCCAATTTGATATGCAAAGATGTGAATTTGCCAAATCCCTCGATAGATCCTGAGGCCAAAATGTGCAGTCAAATAGTGGGACCCACACCCGGAATTCCCCAAAAAATAGCATTCAAATTTCAATTATCACTAACAACATCATGCCATCGAGCATATACAGCACATACTAGTGACACTACAAACCCTTACCTCATGCCTAACTAGTATTGTATATCCTTAATTCATGCTTCGTTAGTATATTCAGACATGCAGAAAGAGCGTTTTTCAGCTTAACGACATACAGGACCTACCATTGACGTCATGTTCTGAGCACACATAAGGGCACCATTTCAGACAACTTCCAGCCAAATTAACTACTTTGAACTTTTGAAGCATAACAACAAACAAGATGTGTGGACATTTCATAACTGTACAAACCCTAAAACCCCGTACATCCCATTTATCAAAAAAATAACTCGGATGATACTGAACCTACTAAAATCACATACATCCCATCAGCCTGTCCAGATTGAAGATTGATATATACGCAACATATTTGTCCAGCGGATCTATCTTTTCTATGGTCGTGTATTATATATCTCCTGCTACAACAGGCATCCCTCCTAACGAGAAGCATTCAACCAAAACCTTAACTTTATAAAAAACGAAAACACAGCCCCAATAGCTCTGATTCCCGCCCACTCTATTGTTAACCCAGAATTCCTTACCCAGATGATAAAGAAGGTGAAAGGGCGGAAAGGGTGAAAGCTTACCTTCGCCTCTGACTTGCTCTGTTCTGAAAAAATCGCAGAGGTGGGGAGTTCTCGACCGTGGAGAGAAACAAAGAGACAGGGAAGTGTATCTTACAAAGCGAACGATATGAATATTCTCTTCTTATACTGCCTCCTGTCCCTTCCTATTTATACAAGTCGATGCCATCGTACTGTTAGAACGGTCTGATGGTTTACCCGGCCCGACCCGTGATTATTCATGTATTAACCCTTTGGAATTAAAACAATCAACCAAACCTGCATGAGTTATAATTAAATCATACTCCCTCCGGTTTTTAATAAACTTCACACTTTCCTTTTTGGGACGGTCTAAAATAAACTTCACACTTCCTTATTTCCATTTTTGGCAAAGAAATCTACATCAAAACAGTGCCAAACAGTGTCTCAACAGTGCCAAACAGTGTCTCTACAGTGCCAAACAGTGTCAAACAGTGCCTTAACAGTGTACTCTACAGTAAAGTCAAATTTCTTTCCTTATTTTGTGTGAAGTCAAAGTGTGAAGATTAAATAAAACCGGAGGGAGTATTTTTTACGTAGTAATATTACAATTAAATATGCACGTAAATTTGTTTAGATCTCTATATTATACAAAAATGTTAATCATTTTACATTTATTTGACAATTAAATTTGTTCATAGGAGATTTTACACATAATTAATAGGGGAATTTGACTTTGCACCCCACTTTTTGGTTGATATTGGACTTTGCACCCCATTTTAAAAAAACTTTGATTTTGCACCCCATTTTACTTCAAAATCCTTTGACTTTGCACCTCATTTAGACATTTCCCTTCACAAATGTTATATGATAGGGTGCAAAGTCAAAGGTTTTTTAAAATGGGGTGCAAAGTCCAATATCAACCAAAAAGTGGGGTGCAAAGTCAAATTCTCCCTAATTAATAATAACACAAGAGAGCTTGATGCATTTTCTTAATCACAAGGACTAATGTGCCAAATTTCTATATCACTAATGTGCCGAATTTCTATATCATAATTGGTGGTTAAACACCATATTTTCAAAATGGGCAATAAATTGAAACAATGTTTTCCAAATAGACAATACATTGAAACATTTATAATTAAAATAAAGATGTTAATTCATATTTAATTTGATTATACTAGGTATTGGTAATTGGTAGTTTTGTGTGACTATTAGTGTATTTAATTTATATCATAAGTAGTGTTGAATCCGTGCATTACCCCGGAGTCCGGGACGGTGTTTGTATATTTCTCCTATGTGGTAAGCGTATGAGTTTTTAAACTTATAACTGGAATTGTGTAATTTAATTATTTAAACATTAAGGGCCTGTTTACTAACAGAAATATTTTCCAGTTTTCCAGAAAACTGGAAAACTGGAAAACAGAAAACAGGAAACGTGTTTACCAAAGAAATTCCTGGAAAACTGGAGAAAGAAAAAAAGAAAAACGCGTTTACCAAATCGTTTTCCAAAACGGAAAAAATGAAACATGACTCACTTTTCCTTAATGACTTGGAGAAGTGACTTTTACTAGTTTTCCAAATTTGGAAAACGCATATGCTACAGTGCCTTTGCAATGAATTTGCATACTTACACCTAGTGGTGGGTCCGGTCCCGCTCCGATGTCGATTCCATTCCGGTACCTTCATCCTCGTACCTTACCCCTTACCCCTACCCTACCCACCCAACCCCCCACCCCGCGTACCCATTTTTCCCTATAATGACCTTACCCCACCCCCCCACCACATGCCCCGACCTCGGCCCCACCCGGATCCACCCTACCCTACCGCCACCCCTTACCACCTCGACCCCACCTCGATCCACCCTACCCTACCGCCACCCCCTACCACCTCGACCCCACCCGACCCACCCTACCCTACCCCCCACCCCTCGTATATTACCACTTACCCCTACCTTACCCCTTACCACATGCCTCCTACCTCGGCCCCACCCCACCGCCATCCTACCCCACCCTCGTACCGCCATCCTACCCCCACCCCCACTCTACCCTACCTCGGTCCCACCCGGATCCCGGGCCCACCTTACTGCCATCCTATCCCAACTCCCTACCCTACCTTACCCCAACTCCAAACCCTACCCACTACCCCCACCCTTACCGCCATCCTACCCCGGCCCCCACCCTGGTCCCGACCCCACCCTACCGCCATCCTATCCCAACTCCCTACCCTACCTCTACCTTACCCCAACCCCAAACCCTACCCACTACCCCCACCCTTACCGCCATCCTACCCCCACCCTACCCCAGCCCCACCCTGGTCCCAACCCCACCCTACCGCCATCCTATCCCAACTCCCTACCCCTACCTTACCCCAACCCTAACCACTACCCCACCCTTAACCCTAACCACGACCCTAACCCACCCACTACCCCCACCCAACCCCCAACCCCTAGACCTTACCCCCCCCGACCATACCCCTTACCCCACCCCCACCCATAACTTCCCTACTTTGACCCCTACGAGTAGGTATGGGTGGGTATGAAGGGTTGTGGTGGAGTATGGGTAGAGTGTAAGATCGTGGTAAGGGTAGAGGTATGTGTCAAGGGTGTGGAATTGGAGAACTGTGTGAAAAAATTGATGAACATGTTTTCAAATTTGAAAATGGAAAACTAAAAAATAGAAACAGAAAATTAGAGATAGAAAAACTGAAAAATAAAAACAGAAAATTGGAGAACGAAAAACAGAAGTAGAAAACAAGAAAATATCTCTGTTAGTAAACAGGCTCTAAGTTTCTTTTATGTTTCTCTTAAGTGTTTTTATGTCTAGCTATCTATATAATATAATAAAGCAAACCCCTAAAGAACCCTTTAGAGGAATTGATGACATGTGGTAACATCCTTTGTATGAAACAATGACATGTGGCAACACAATAAATTAAAGAAAAAACTATTCAACTTCCAAAACTCTACTCTTGTGTATTTCAATATATTATAGAAAATTTGTTCTATATAAAATTAGGTAAAATTTTGCACTCGCCGGTATTTAAATAATTATTATATATAGAAACAATGGTTCAACAAGGGTTGTAAATTAGTAAGTATATTTGAAAATTATTTTAGTGGTAAAGTATCAATATTGAAGACAATGAAAGTCAGATGTTTATATTTTGGTTTACTCGCAACTTGCATGGGTCAACTCTCTTAACCCGCAACCCGTGCAAATTGCACCACGAAACCGGTGAGTTCATCGGATTAAAGAATGACAACTCTTATCTACCGTGAAGTGAGATGAAATGGGCAAGCCCTATGGACTTAGACTCATTTTGACGGCTCTGTCCATATAAAGTCGATTGAATTTTCCTATAAACTCCGATTGACGAATTTACATCCAGTTTATTTTCCCTACAATTTTAATAAAAACTTTATGCACATATTTTCCCGTGCGGTGCACGGGTACTCATTCATACTAGTTTGGAAATATGATACTCCTATCCCTTAAAACTTGACCAAGTATGACCGGTTTAATAAAGTAAAAATTATGTGGTTAGAATTTTTTTACAATAGAAACTGGGGTGGACCCAGGAAATTGATATTGGGGAGGCGATAATTTAAACAAAAAAAATCTAGGCGATTATTATTATAAGTTATAACCTTAATATAATACGGAGTAGTAATTAAATGAAGCATTATAATAGAAGAAGAGACAAATATATTATTACAAAATAGTTAAAGTTAGTACCTTAGAATTGTACCCAACGACGCTTCTTCAACGATTATTCAACATCTTCTAAAACAGAACAAGTTGCAGCAAACATCCTAATCAAACTGCAAACAGAACTGAAATGTGAGCTCCAACGAGTTTCCCCAGCTTGTTGTAATGTACCGACCTAATTAAGTCCTCTGCTTGTTTCAAGTGCTTGCGCTTCATTTAATTCATCACCTAATGTAAGCTCACCAATTTCCAACATTCTTGCAATTTCAAGTGCTTGCGCTTCATTTAATTCATCACTTCGTTTGCAAGAAAAATTAGTCACATTAATAGTAAAGACTGAATCGATGAAAAAATTGTGCACATATTTCACCTCTCTAGAAGCAGCAACCAATGCTAATTGCAACTGATGTGCTAAGCAATGAACATAGTAGACATAAGGACAATCATTTAAAAATAATCGATCTTTCCGTTTCTTTCTTCTAGGTGCACATGTTTTTCATTAGTTTGGTCTGGGCGGTGGGCTGGGATTAGATTTTGGGGTGGGTTAATGGGGAATAAATTTTGGAGTGAGTTGATATAATATTACTTGTAAAATTTCTATTTTTTTAGGCTCTTAAACAATTGGGTTTCTACGAGTGGGCTATGCTTTGGGGGAGAAAATATTTTTTGGGGGGGTTCAAAATTTTTCTTGGAGGGGCGAGAATTAAATGTTGGGGGAGTAAAAATAAAAATTTTGTATATATATATACTAAAAAAATAATTGTCCGGAATTATCCGGAACCACAAATTCTTTACTTATACGAGAAAGTGACAAAGTTAGTGGAACAACTAAAAAAGAAGTTGACAAAATTTTAAAGAACGGTGAAAGTATTAAATAGATTTATCATGCAATTTGTTGATTTTTCTTAAATAGCTCTTTCAGACATTTAACGGGTTATATTAAAGTTGGTATAAGGTATTTGGGGACCTTTTATGAGGTTGACATTTTGGTTGTAAGACTGAGGAACGTAACTTCACTATGGACCTTTTATATGATGTACGTACATCATATAAACCTTTCCTAAAATCAGAATTTTCCTAGGGCAGAGGCGCAGAGCCGCCGCTAGGTAATTTCCGATTTTGATCTTTCTTAATTGAAGTTCTGTCAGTGTTTTCCCTAGCGAGATCTCTCGAGTAGGGTTTTTACTTCACCGCCCTGATGCGGCGTTTCTTTCAATCGACGCAGCACTGCGCCGTATTGTCGTGATTTGGACGTAGCTCAGGATGGATGATCGTGCAGTGGCAGCGAGAAGATGGTGGAAGAAGCGAGACAGAGAGACGTAGGGATGATCGGGACATGGTTAGCGTGGAGAGACTGAACGCTCCATTCGATGGCATGAATTTGGGTCATACAGCGGGTACGCCACTGAAAATTCGATGGCATGAATTTGGGACATGTACAACTCTCCAACACTGGAAATTTTGGCTGCGATTCACCACATCCGGAGGAAGCTTGTATGATGGGATAATGTTCCACATACACACGGATATTAATAGAGTTGCGGAATATTTGGCTTATCAACATATTTCCGTAAAAACCAACAATCATCATTTAAATCATTTTCTTGGTATCCGGCCTTAAGTATGATGCTACTAGTTTCTCTTACGTAATACGAAGTATAATTTTCACGAGTAGGATTTGGTATAGCCCTCTTACTCATTGTAATTTTTTGTTCTAATAAACATGTGAAATATTTCCTGGCCCTCAAAGCTTTTTGGACTCAAACCGGGCTACAAAAAAAAGGAAAAAAATACACTCCTAATTTTTTGTAAATACTATAATAGTTATATACACATCATGGACGACTCTTTTTAGGGCAACCCTTTTTCCTTATCACCCACATTTTTCTCTTAAATGCTAATATTTGTCTTTTGATTCATTGATTAGAAGTATTTGAAGCTTTTTGTTACCTTGTGGAGGTTGATATGCTGAAAAATTGAAACAACAATGTTGTTCTCATTTTAAGTTTTTTTTTTTGCTTTTCATTTTAACAAAAGACCATTTGTAAATTCTATGAAGACTTTTTAATTTGGCAATTCGGCTAGTTTAGATTCATCGATATCATAACAATCAAATCTAAATGATTTTAATCATATAATAATTATATAAACAACGGACATTTATAAAATGATTTTAATCATATAATAATTATTATAATCATATAATAATTATATAAACAAGATCTTAATACATAAAAGTAACATCAAAAGTACCTTAAGGTATGTTTGGGTGTTTGGGGATGAGAAGACTTTAATTTGCAGATTAGTCATAGGAGACGAGAGGAAAGGGAGGGGGAGTTAAGTGAATTCTTCTTAGATGGGAGTTTTAAATTTAATTTGAAAATATGAGGACTATGTATAAATCGTTTGAAATATATGTATTGTGCATACAAACAACAGTTGAAGTTGTATTCATTTTAAATTAGACTAAAATTATCAATTAATTAATTATCCTTCAAAACTTTATAATTTAGGGGACTTGAAAATTGAGCAAGTGTTAAAAGGGGTTATAGAAAGAGTGAAGAACTACTCCTAATTTTGTAAACATTCAAACATAAAATCTACTGCACCCTCTTTCAAAAAAAGAAATCTACTTCACCCTTCCCCTCCCCTTCAAAACCCAAACCCCTAACATATTATAACAATGAAAACTTTCAAAGATTATTGTCGCGTGAAAGCTATATATCTAATTTCCTTTCAAATTGAAAAAGAAAAAGAGGGTATAGAGCTTGTTTGGTAACACTAAAATTGATTGAATAGACTGATCTGCTAAAATTGATGAAATACTAGTTGAAGTGGCTAATATGTTGAATTACGATAAAATTACATTTAAAATATACTCCATATTGTATTAATATAGTAATGAAAAATTGTATGAAAAATAGCTAAAATGATCACATTCAGTAACTTCAGTCATTTGAGCCAGAAAAACAACTTCAAACTTACTTATTTTTATTATTATACATTGCAACGTGCAAAATCAAAAGTTACGTGTTTCATGAAAACGTTGGTTAATAAAACTTATAATTCGAAATAGGGTTACCAAACTAACTCATAATAAATTTGGACACACTCATCATCATCATCATCATCATCATTACCCAGTGCCGCAAAGGCTCCCCACCTCCAGTGGGGTAGGGGGTCGGATGTACGCAGTCTTACCCCTGTACTAAAACAATCTAACACATGTGTATCAGGTATAATTATCACACTAGTTCCGTATACTTTGTCAAAAATAAAAAAGACTATGGGGACATTTGAAGGCAACTAGTTGACGACATTTTTCAAATGCGTTTTTTTGTGGCAAAAAATATGTGTTTGGATTTGAATAAGTCAAGCATAAGAGTCCATGTGGACGTGTGAGGGCCATGAATATAGCCTTATAGGGGCAAAACGAATCTAGCATTTGCAGAAAGAAGACGAACACATTGTACGTGCTACGTAGTCTGGGAGAATATGTGGGATGTGATGAGAAGTCAATAATAATGAGTTGATGACCTCAATAGTTTGGTCCGTAGGGCTGGGTTACCCTCATGGTAAATACGGGTAATATGGACTACTATGTAATAGGCTAATATAATTACAAAGTATTCCTAAATAGATATTAGGCAGATTCCTAAATATCTATTAGGTAGATTCCTAATTATATTAGCCTATTACTATGGACCTTTCAAAAGTAAATAGTAGCTCCCTCATTAAATAAAGGCAATATATTGAAATTTGTATCATCTACATTTTGACCTTGTTTGGAGAATGACTTATCAGCTAAGTTTTGATTTCTTTGACGATAATTAATGATATTGATCATCTAAGCAGCCAAACTTACTGGCTCAACTTATTACACCCACTGTCCCACTAAGCTGAAATTGGAAACACCGGGGTGAGCAGCGTGTTCAATTGACTCGTCCGTTTCTTCCTCTGTGCATGTCCTCGGTGTTTCATGCACGTAGCTTCCTTCATAGATCTTTGTTTTTTTCTTTCATTGCGCCTCTCATATATACTCTCTCCATTTTTTTTAAATGCAATATTGGACTTTTTTCACTATTCACATGTTCTACTTTGATTTTATTTCATTTACTAATGTATTATAAATTAAATATAAAAAAATATTGTTAAATACCTCTCATTTTAAATTTTCAAAATCTATTTTTTTAATGTTTTACTAATAAGGAATGAAATATATTAATGGTCAAACTTGTGTGTTGGCAAACGTGAAAAATGAACCGTTGCATTTAAAAAAACGGAGGAAGTATATTGGAAGAGGAAATCATCCACCTCTAAATACGAGCTAATGAGCTATTATTGATGGTGATGAGTTGCTCTACCATATTCTTGAAGCATTTAATGTCGGGCGGTGAATTTGAGTTTTGTGCTTTCAATTGCTATGCAATGCACGCTTTATTTTACATTTTCAAAAACTCCCCCTTCCCACAATTAAGTTCACACTTTGCCTTTTTGAGTCAAACTTTGTTAAGTTTGATGGCTAATTATTCAAAAACCGTGTTATCTTATAATACCAAAATAATTATGAAAACTTCATTTTAATATATATTATTGAATCATTTGAACGTTAGTTTAGTACTACGTATAAGTTTTATAATAAGTGTATATTTTTATATATCCATGGCCAAAAGTCGATGTTGGAGACCGTGAAAGTCCAACTGTGAACTTAAATAAGGGACGGATCCGTGCGTCAATTATTTTATGAGGCAAACTTTGGCACTTTTGCATGTTTATTGGTACTAATGTTACGTTGTTTAGTAATGTGAGTTCATGTTATTCAAATCAAACTATCAGCATAAAATCTTTTTATTTATTTATTTATTTATTTATTTATTTATTTATTTATTTATTTATTTATTTATTTATTTATTTTCCATATGTAGTTGTATTTATCAATTTTAAAAGTTCTAAAATACGAGTGATTTTATACTAAGTAAGTAATTGTAGGTAATATTGTTTAATAAGTAGTAGTTAAAAACAAATTCATTTTAGTGTTCGCATATGTCTTTTTACACTCAAACAACTATTCTCAAACATCTAATTTACCAAACAATTGTTATCAATAAGCTAACATATTCACTCTATCTCTCTCCTTAAAAAAATAATTAAATAAACATAATCTTTTCTTTTTTCCTACCCCACCATTTTCCCACCTCTCTCTATCTCTCTCCTACTGTAGAGTTCCAGTTAATGGAGAGAAGCAAAATTCTGTGCGGAGAGCCAAGAAGGAATTGAAGAGAAATTATAAAATAGATAGAGACGGGGTGAGTATTATCGCACTTTTATTTGGCATAGTTAACAATTTGAACTTTTGATGACCAACACCGCCATTTATATAAAAACTCTTTTATGTGTGTAATGTTTTAGTTGGAGACTTGGAGTCGATCATATCCCTCTAGATCTAATCCTAATAGAATGAATCAGAAAATTTCAATCTAATAAGTGTAAACTCATTGGAAAAAGAACTACTAGAGATTAATGATTTCACTTAGATAAGTAAATTACAAGTTGAATGATACTAAACTAAGAGCATCTCCAATGGGATGTCTAGTCCTCCTACACATATTTTTACCTTACAATTTTTATGTGTAAGAGCTTCATATATATTTTCATATTTATTTTTCATTTTTTTATATCACTTTTAACACTCTCTCCATTAACTTTTGTTACTCGAATACAGTGTAAAGCTCATGTTGTGTGAACGTTGTCATAGACATTGTCTATGCTTTACTCTTGTCTCTCCTCTTTGTCATTTTACATGTACACCGCTTTCTCTATATTAAATTAAAATAATCATCTTATCTCTATCTCTTGAATGCTACATTTATCCAATTCTTCTTTTTTCAAAATTGAACAATCTCAATCAAATAAGTGCTACTCCGATCCTCTCCAATTCCTTTCCTTCCCTTCCCCTTAGTTTCTTTTCCCATTCTTATAATCTTATGATCTTATCTATCCCTTGCCTTGTTCATGAACATGAATAATCTCTCGTGCTATGCTGATTGGGATGGGTAACTAATGAATTTTACCACGTAAATGATTTACCATATACGAAGAGTCGACGAGGTTTGAATGGAAGGAAACAAAAGAATGAGAACTAATTGTTTGACTATTTGGCTATTTTGTTGACTAGAACCACATCATTCTTGGAGGACCCATAGGATTTGGGAGCAAGTGCCTTGCTTCTAACCCCAAAAATAATACTCCGTATTAGTACTTACTCCTTAGTATATCAACTAATATAATGCCCTCACTTCTAATATGCTCGATTAATATAAATTTCAAGTGATTTTTTACTTAGGTACCACAGGAATGGTTGGGATTTGGATGAAATATTGTTACTTTGAAAAAGAAGATAACATTATTATTTAAAACTCAACCCGAAAATCATATTGTTTTTTATCTCAAACTATATTTTAAAAGAATGATTTAAAATTGATATGTTATTACTAATCCCAAATAGAGAGATAAAGTAATAAAGTGAGAGGGAGAAAGTGTACTCAATTGAGGGAGTGTTTGCAACAACTTGTGCTTAAAAAAAACACTTTTGGGGTGATTTGGAAAAAATGGTTAGTTGTAAAAGTTGATAGTGTTTGAGAAAAAAATTATTTTGAAAAGTAAAAGTTGGTAGTGTTTGGTAAAATAAGTGCTTTTGGTGTATAAAAAGGGGAAAAATACGATTGACACGAAAGTCGAGAAAAGCAAAAAAATTGGTAGTGTTTGGTAAATAATTGCTTTTTAAAGCCAAAAATTGAGAAATGCTTTTTTTAAAGCTGTTGCAAACCAGCCCCGAGTATAGTAACTACAATAACAACAAAATTCAAAATATAGCAAATAGAGAGAAACTCCTTTCACGATACGATGATAACCCTGTATGAAAAAATCCGAATGGGCCGAAATCTCAAGGGAAAATATCACAAATATACTTAAAAGGGAAAATAATATCAATTTTGTCACCTTCAAAATTTTCTTTCAAAAATAAACTCACTGGAAATTTCTTTTCACAAATACTCCCTCCGGTCCCTATTAAAGTTCACAGTTTGACTTCATAGAGATTAAGAAAATAAATTTGACTTTACTGTGGAGTGCACTGTTTGGCACTGTTTTGCACTGTTTTGTTTCCTAAAACAGAAGTGTGAACTTAAATAAGAGATATTCATAAAAGGAAAGTGAGAACTTTAATAGGGACCGGAGGGAGTAGGTCATATCTATGGTTGACTGAAATTAGAAATCGAAGCCGTCACAACGCTGAACGCTCAGATAGAGAAAACATTATCTCTCTCTCACACAGACATACCGGAAGGCGTCATGCGGATCCCCCCCCCCCCCCACAAAACAACACCTCCACCTTTATGAAATCTTCATCGTTGTTGTTGGCGGCGATTTACCGTGGAAGAAGCGCCAATTGATTGTCATAACCAGTGTAGATCCAGAACCCGCCGGGAAGTTTAGGGAGCTCCTGGACAATCTAACAGGTTCAATGATCAACAATATTAACCTGAAGTTTTCTAAAATTATTTGTTAGTTTTCGTTGATTTTATGATTACATTCCAACGTTCTTTGTTTATTGGAGCATATATATTTATTTTTATATAGTTTGTGAGCCGATCAGTTGATCGATGCTGATTTTCCAATTTGAATTAAGAATCACAAACTGGAGTTTAAGATTAGCAAATTCTTTAGTAATGTTATACTCTATTGTATTTGTATTAGCACAATAAGTACTGATCTCAGAAGATGGATTGTGTTCAGATTATGCAGGTTACCAAACTAGCTATTGAACATGCAAATTTCCTCTACTTAGCTGAATATTATTTTGATTATAAGTAAGCTTTCAATACTTATGCTTAATTGAATACAAACTTTGATGAACAGGATCTGATTTGCTTCCTGCTGGAAAGACTTAATGCCTGGTTCTTCCTCTTCTCCTCTCTTGGAATTAGAATGGTGCTCAACTTGTCTTTATTTTTGTTTGATGAACAAGAAGGAACATGGAATAATTCTCTTGTTCAACACCTGCAGCAGTTAGTTTGATTTGCGTAGCCCGTTGCAGAAGCGGAGAAGCCTGCTGTTTTTAACCCTGTTTTGTGAAGCTGAGCAACTTCTATTCGTTGGGATAAAGCTTTTCATACAGTAAAGTGAAATTTTAGCTGCTCACGCTGTCCATCAAATATAAACTCTGTGGTATAAAAAAGACTTGCATACTCGACTTCACTACTAAACAAAGATGGGAACAAAAAAGTTCATTTCGGTTTGGAAAAAGCTAATTGCAGTACACCCTTTTAATCTAAATGAAAAAAAGGCAGGCGAGGGACAGCAGATGTGGAGTAGGGGATCTTTCCCAAGCGGAGTTCTTGTCAAAGCGGTAGCTTCCCTTGATCGATTAAAATACAAGAGGTGGGCTTCCTGTTGGAACTCACAATATCATACCCTAGATAGATTCCATATACATGTATGGGAATTTGTAACTTGCTTGGACAATAACAAGAGGTGATGTTGGTGTGAAGGTGCTTCTCATGATTAAGAAACCATTGCTTCGATCTGCATAGAAGAAACCAATAGGTCATGTAATCAAGTTTGATGAAAAACATTTTACTTTTCTGAAATTTGACTAGAAGCACAAAAGCTAGCGTTTTATATTAGTTTCATACTCTTTATATATTGTTTTTTGTTGTTGCGAATGTGTTAGGTGGAACACTCAAACTTATTACTCCGTACTTTTTTTTAAAGAGGAAACTTATTTATTAATGATAAAATTAATGAGACATAAAGCAATATAATAGCACAAAACTACACTGCATGAGATGAGACATCGAATCGACTTGCTCCCCAGGACCAATCAGATTCGCTAATCTCACGTCTATGTAGTCCAATTTAACAATACAACTGAACTTAGTATTCAAATGACGATTAAAAGAAAACAAATTGTCCTTACAAGGAAAGAAATAAATTAATTCAAGTATCCCAATTTTACCCGCCACCGGAAAGGGAAAAGAGGTTTGCCCAACCACCTTCAAAGGAGCACTCCGTGTTTACTTTCCATTTTTGAGTTGTCGCCATCGACCTCCGTGTTTACTTGGACCTCCACCAAACCTTGAAAATTAACTGCCCTTCTCTTCCTTGATTCTCCTTAACTCTGCCCTGGTCCTACTCCTCAACAATACTCATCTTCTCTTTTCCCTTTGAAGTTAATCCTTGGACTAAGTAAAATCCATCTCATTCTTCCCCAATCAATTGTTTTACCCATGGATCCTCTTCCCCCACTTGGAACAAGTCATTTATTTCTTGGATGCATCCCACCACGACATATATTGGCACGCATCCGGGAGCCATAAAGGCCTCTCCCCAATCCAAGCCCCCAAGTGGGTGTTTCATGGGTAATAGCGGTCAACATATCCTAGCACCCACAGATGAAGCAAAAATTGGGGAGTCGCTCGTACTTGAAGTCTTCCCACAACCAATTGTCGCCCTCTTCCCTGATCTGTGTCCTCTTCAATGCATTCTCAATGTGAATGAAAACTCTAATGCGAACATGCTCTTTACTAGTTCCTTTTAGAATCCTCTCATCAATCTGAACCAGTCTTCCTAAATAACTACCAATAGTTGTCGCTAATTTTGGGACCCGGGTCGGGTTGTAATTTTATTTATTTATTTATTTATTTATTTATTTATTTATTTATTATTATTTACATTTTCTAATTAATTTCAACCCCCTCTCCCACCCCCAACCCCCCAAAAACACCCACCCCCAACCCGCCTACCACCCAAAAATTTGAAAAAAAAAAAATTGGGCCCAGACCGAGCCCCGCCCAGCCGGGCCGGTTCCAAAGGAGCTGCATCCCGGAACCGCCCCCCGCAAACACCACGGGCTGGTCCTAGGCCCGGAACCGGTCCCAGTTCACCGGGCCGATCGGGTTCCCGGGCTGGTCAAACTAGAACTGGGCCACCCATAGACACAGTCACACATATGTATGTTGAAGTATATTTGTAATGTAATTTAAAAAAAAGTATGTATACTTATATACTGAGCGGGGCGGGTCGAGGCGGCACAGGTCAATACTAATATCCGGACCTGCCCCATTGTATGGGCAGGGCGGACCCGCCCTAAATGTCTCGGGCCAGGTCGGGTCATTGCGGACTGGGTTTTTTGACATGCCTACAGATATTGAAAGGTATTAATAATAGAAATGTTAATAAGTACAAACACGATAAATGAGGGAAAATAAGTGCAAATCATAAATACACTTTGTTGGAGCGAGATGAAAAGATGAAGTTGAAGTGATAATAAATCAAATGTATTTACTTTTCTTTTTTTGAATATAAAGAATCAGATTTTTGTATTAAAATCGAGAAAAGATACAAGATAACATTCAGACAGTTAAGGTAGGTTCGATTGTGAGCCCCAGAAATAGACATATAATCAATTATCTCGTACAAATCAATCTGATTCGCTCGACACGAAATATGCAATTTAAAGCATTAAACAATCGGGACTGAAATACTATCTATCAAATTACATACATTTAAAGTGTACTTACTTAGATTAACACATATGTTGAACACTTACACATGAAAATGAATTTATTTAAAATACGGAATAGAATTAGAATCCAATGGATATTGATCAATTATAGTTCTATTGACCAATGGACAAATCAAATAAAAAGGGTCTTACTATTTGTGTTCCTTTACTGACATGAAGATCGATAAAGGAGTAAAGGGTCATTTTGGTTCTCGAAGTTGTATAAAAAGTATCAAATAAATCCTTATAAAGAAAATTCTGTCTCGACGTGTCATTTGAGGCGTTTCACGGTGGCATTTTTTGATACAAGTTTTTGAGCAACTTATTCATTAAGTCTAGTTTAGTCATACCAAATTTCAGCTAAAAATTCAATCGGGAAGACATTCAAATGAATTCTTGAAGATAACTGCGCTTTTAACTGCATAGTTATCTCCAAAAATTCTGAATGTCTTCCCGATTGAATTTCTATCTGAAATTTTGGTATGAGTGAACTAGACTTAATGAATAAGATGCTCAAAAATTTCATCAAAAAATTCCACCGGGAACCGCCCCAAATGGCGACGGCCGGATAGAACCTCCTATATAAGGACTTATTTGACCCCCTTTATACAACTTCGAGGACCAAATTGATCCTTTAGTCATTGATAAAGTAAAAGTACTAATACTATCTGTATGATTGAAGTTTGTGCAGATGAGAGATACTCCCTCCGGTCCTTATTAAAGTTCTCACTTTCCTTTTCGGAATGTCCCTTAATTAAGTTTACACTTCCATTTTAGGAAACAAAACAGTGCAAAATAATACCAAACAGTGTCAAACAGTGCCAAACAATGCACTTCATAGTAAAGTCAAATTTATTTTCTTAATTTGTGTGAAGTCAAACTAAGAACTTTATTAAAGACGGGAGAGAGTAATAAATTAAAATGACAAATTTACAATTTTCGCCCACAAAAATAAATAAATTTGGCAATTAAGCAAAAGAGAGTATAATAAGGTGTGAAACTTTGCAGCCATGACCGTTTGTGTTCAACTCGATTCATATATGGCAGGGACACTCCGAACCACATTCCTCAATCCCCTCACCGCAGGATGTATGACTTCCGTTCGCCGTCGACTTTATTTTCCGGGTACCCTCTTTCCATTTTCCTGCAATCATTACTCGGTCAGAATCCAACTCCGTCCAGCACTCGCTCGGAAGTGTCCCTCATTTCCTTCAATTTCTATTAGAGCCCAAAAGCAATCTTACCAGGTTACTTTCTTGTATATGTAGTTAAATTTGGAATCCAGAGCGTGAAAACAACAATGGTTTCCTTCAGGGTAATGAAAGTGAAAACCAAATTCCAGTAGAAGACTACAATTGGGCGGCACCTATTCTGAATTTCGCATCAAATAACTTTCTTCCATTAGGTATGTTTGTGATGTCCGAACTGCATGATTCACTATCAATAAAATTGGTCCTTGTTTTGCAAACTTCGATGTGGGTGGAGACTGGAGCAAATGCTCAAGGGGAATATTTAAGCCGCTTAACTACAAAGTATCAATTTCCAGTGATTTGTTATCATGTTATGGGATGATTGACAAGGCATCATCTTTTATTGCCTTCATTTTTTTGTAGTATTGCATCCAACTTTTTATAACACTAAGTTTGTTAAAAGAAAAGGATGTATATGAATAAGATTTTTTATATAATTCGTTCTTAATTACGGAGTACTAGGTACTCCCTAAAATTCATAAGCAACACTTACCCAGCGGAAGAACCACGGGAAAAAGGAGTTTAGTGCGATCTTGGACTGCAAAAGGAGTATATCTTAGTTAGACTAGAAAAGAAGAGATAGGGAGCTGACAAACACAACCTTGGAGAAGTTGTATGTATCCCTTCTATGTTGAGGTTGTCAGACTCATCGACATGATGAAGCCTGTTTAGTAATTAGGTTGTGTATTGTGGAAGAACCTTTCTGATGATTTTCTTGTTTCTCAAATACCCAAGTGTAGAGTTGCATTTTTATCTTCAAATTCAAATGCTCTGTCAAAACTGTGCACTATTATTTAAACCCACTACAATGCTATACAGTGGACCTAATAGCATGACAATGACGTTAGTTTATCATATGGCCTTGCAGTATAGGTTTACATTAAAACATGTTGAGTAACTTACCTCAACACAAACATTGCTTTTACCAAGTCTCACCTTAGGCATACATGTGTGCTAGGTTAGTCATGTTTTCTGAAGCAGAATGTGCTCCAATATCTTCCATGAGATCCAAGATCTGAGTTATCTAATAAAGCTGTTTGATTTTCTCCAGGAGAATAAAATTCTGAATATCATTGCAAAAGAAACACACGTAGGTTAAAAGGTCTGGCAATAGTTGGTTGTTTAGGAATCCTATTAGATTTAGTCAAATAGGAATACAATAATTAAATAAACACTTAATAATGTCTCTTACTTTAAACTAGCTATCAGCTAGGGCTCTTTATGGTAACTTAAGGGCTTAGATTATTACTTTAAGAAATAAAACATTCATGAAATAGACCCATTATAGAGATTAGAGACAAAGACCTATTCAAATTGTTTATTTATTTGTATGTGCATTTGTTCAGATGTCTGTCACTCGAAATAAACATTGGTGACTGTTGAGTTTTAAAAAGGGAAGTTAACGTGAAAGTGCTTTTTATTGTTTAAACTTGCTCTGGCAGATATAGGGCATGAAGTGGAGTATAATATATAGGTTGTTATCATACCTGTTATTGCTTGTGGAGTTGGGGAAAGATTAAATTGTTAAAGAAATTAGTGATACATTGGAATGAGTGGAATGACCATTTGAGAAGTAGCATATCAGGAATAGGCGTATGCAGGTTTGATAAGAAAAAAAAGTACTAGTCTTGGTATGCTTTTGGGATAATTCCATGAATAGTAGAACATCTGTATATCTTAAAAAGGAGCGGTATGTTTTATAGGAGTAAAAAATTGAGTAAATGGACAAAATACTCCTACTTGTATAATTAAATTTTTACAATACAAAAGTAATATTTACTGGCGCCGGACTGGAAAAATATGGTCATCCTGAAACTATACTTCCATCCTTGTATTATCATCCTAGATTTCGAGTTTCCGGTCACTCACACCAAGTACTGACGTACTGTCATCTTGAAACTATAGTGGATTCCCTATGACCGCTAGCCAAGATTGTCATCCTAAAATCTCTCTGTCTTCCTGATATTGACCGTTAGGTGTGACTGGCACTGGCGGCTGCAGTTGGTTGTGTTGATAGGTGGGATGCAATTTATTTTATTTATGATTAGAAAATTGAGTTTTATTTGTATGACATGAGTACATATAATTAAGAAAATTTGGCGAAGGAAACAATAGAATAGGTAGTCCGATATAGAGAATGATCTTTTGAGAACTGTCAGATCAGGACTTGGCAAGAAAACAATAGAATAGGTAGTCCGATATAGAGAATGATCTATTGCTTATCAAGGTTTGATAAGCAATAGAAATGCATGAGTCGTACTCTGTATTATTTCTGTATGTGGAAAACTTTGTTCTGTATTATAGATGCATAACAATTACTTAATTTTGTGTACAGCTCTTATATGCGGAGTAACCCTTGGGTTGGCAAATCCTAGCCTTGGTTGTATTGCAGATAGATATTATCTCTCCAAGCTCAGCACTTTTGGGATATTCACTATCTCCGGTAATACCATTGTTGTCACTGTTATTATTTTATTTTTCATATTGCTAATGACCTGTTATCTACCTTCTTTCGATACAGGGCTGACACTCCGTACAGAAGAAATCGCTGCTGCTGCTGAAGCTTGGCCGGTTGCACTGTTTGGTCTTGTATGAACTTCCTTCTCATGTGCCAATTTACTTTTTGTAGGTTCATTTTTTCCATCTCTCCACTTTTTGCATTAGCTAGCTGTAGTTTTTTAACATGCTGCTTCATTGCAGATTTGCAGGACATGGACTGATTTATTTTTCTTTCATATAAATTCGTATACTCCTTTTGGAAGCATTTTAAGTTTGTATGTCCATGAGTGTGAGTGAGATAGTGAGAGTGTGCACATTAAGTCTATATTTGCTAGACCCAGGTGCTGTGTTTATGTATATTTCACTTTTGAAAATAGTGGATGACCAAAGTTCCACCATATAACACTGCCATAACCCACCGTTCTTCACAAATTTTGCATGAATTATGTTGAACGTAGACATAATAACAATTTCCTACATACTCAACCACCAAGAGAATTGTGTATTCTATATTTGATGATTATATATTTTGTCAGTTTCTCTTGTCTTTCGATTAATGCAGGCTTCTATTTTGTTCATCACACCTCTGTTTTCAAAGATTATTTTGCTGCTTCGGCTTCAGCCTCAAGAATTCATCACAGGTTATAAAGATAATTTTGTATTTAAATGAAAGAAAACGTTATTATAGCTGTCATTTGATAATTATATAAGAATACTTTAAGTTTTTGAACAAATAGAAAGTGTTAGATGCATAGCTAGGGGTATAAACTTCCGACTCTTTCTGAGCAATCAACGGTCATCTTTGGCTTGTACAGGTCTAGCTATATTTTGCTGCATGCCAACAACATTATCTAGCGGAGTGGCTCTAACTAGGGTATGGCAAATCGCTCAGATATTATCAGATACTACTAGTTATAGTAGTTATCCCCATGATTTTAAATTGTGGTCGTGCGGTTCGGCTATTGCAGCTGCTGCAATGTGTATTGCAGCCACTGCGATGGGTATTGTGTTTGCATGAAATACTAATAAATAAAAATTATGAGAAAAATGTGTTAGTGTAGAAACATACATGTAGAAGAAAAATGAAAAGAATATGAAATGCTAAAAGGTAGTCCATGGCAAGATAACGTGCTCAACATCCTAGGGCGGTTCAACACTAAGAAGTCCTAAATTCTATTAGTCGCTGAATACCTTCTATGCTTACGGAAATCTTCATTGTGAAAGGGGCATTAGTAGCGATGTGTTCTAACTTCTGACCTAATATAGCACAATATGTAAATAAGCAGAAAATAAGTTGATTGAAGAATTATAGCTGTTCTATTTAAGCTTCTGATTTCTAGAATTATGCCGAGCCCTAAAACCCGTAACTGATCTGACCCCCTTTATCTTGCTTATTTTACTTCCTTCAAGCCTCTATGACTCTATCACAAACCCACCCGTATTTGGCCTGCAACCTGCTCGTGACGGGCAACAAGGTGGGATGTAATACATTGTATTTTTGGCAATAAGTTACAAGGAGAAATATCACACAGGATAAAAATAAATGAAATATAATATCACCTTCCAATGAAAATTTAATTAGGTATATAGTTATATACACTATGAAGTGTTGTGAATATGATAGCTTAACTCTATGTAAATTGTAAAGTATTTAGGATTATATTTTGTATAATTACATGGCATTAGAATTGATTAAATAGTATTGGCTTTTATATTTGAAAAAGTATTGTATTTTATATTTGTATTTAATAATTTACACATGGGTCACCTGGTCCACTCTGGGGATGGGCGAGCTTGCACTTTTAGGTACACTCCCTGCCCCATTGCCAAAGTAAGTATTTCTATATTGATTGTAGTTTTGAAATGCCAAAGTGCAGCTGGCTGGAGGAAATTCTGCCCTTGCTCTTACAATCACATTGATATCAAGTCTCACAGGAATTCTGATTGTATGTTAGCGCACTGTTATGACTTATGCGATTCTATGTCAAAAAGTTTACACTATTATCTAACATAGATATATTTCTAATGCTTTCCAATGTGATCTTAGATACCGTTTTCCATCTCAAAGCTCATTGCCAGGGGAGTTGGTCTACCTGTTCCGACTCAGCAGCTGTTGACAGGCCTTGTTCTAACACTCTTGGTTCCTCTCATTCTCGGGAAGGTGTCTTTCACTCTGAAGAAGCATATCTTGTAAAGAATTGTAAATTTAAATTTTCTGTTTTCTATTTCTCATTGGAGAAAAAGTTCCTAATTGTTAATGCCCCATGAACTCCTGAATCCCTATGTATTTGTTTCCTTTAGAGTTACTTTAGTTTGAGTGTTATGGAGCCATGGAGGAAGGGCAGGGGTGATATTTAATTTTCAATAATTTCTACATTGCTGTTTAAAAGTCTATATATAAATTCATAATGTAACCAACCACATGGCTATTTCTGATGTAAGATTTAAATAATTTAGTAAAATAAAAGGCAGTAATGCCCTTCCCTTTGAAACTCCCAAACCAAACAAGCCCCTTAAAGCACTATCGTCCTTTAGTTTACTTGTTGTCAACGGACTAATGAATTCTTTTTCTTGGTTCAACAGGTTTTTCGAGATTCTTTCAAGAGTGAGTTTTACATTCGTGGCACATACTCGTTACTGAAAGTAGTTTTACTCATTTTGAAATAGAAGTATAATCAGATAATCAATATATACTTGGTCTCTCATTGGCTACAATCTTAGCACATACTACGTTACTGACATCCACACTATATTATGGATTTCCTTATACTTAAACATGGGGCATTACTGATCCAATTGTTCATCCAATCAACTACCTGTTGTCATAAGTTACTGATTCTAGACTTTGTTATGCTTTGGGAATAAGTCTGGAAATGACCCAACATAGGAGTTAAAACCATGTGAAATACCAAAATAGAAGTATTACTTTTCTCCATAATAGGAGTAATTACTGCTATACTTTGGAAATACTGCCAATTATAGTAGTAATACTGCCACAATTATGCCTAGTAATGACAAAATATGACAGTATGATTTGAGGATGTACTCCTATTTTTCAATTTCACATTATTTTTATTTCTATTTTGGGAAATTTCCCATAAACTGCGGGCTTACATTTCCCTTTATCTATGGATGCACCTGATGCAGGATTGGCAGAATTTGCTGATCTGAATCGCAAGCTCCTGTCTGTGACAAGTGCAGTTCTCCTCAGTTTAGTAAGATCAATATTTGTCTGGTTTTCTCATTCTTTGTGTGTAAAATCGCCCCACCCCCACCCCCACATACTTCTCGAAGTACTCCTATGCGTAATATTCTGAGCGTCTCTTGCTTCAAATGCCAAATTACTACAGTGAGGCAGCTATGATTCGAGATCGTGAAGAGTATCTTTGAAAATCACAAGTTCCGTAAATGAAACAGTAATTCCTGTTTTTTCTTTCTTATTTATTTATTTATCTAAACAGGCCCCATTTATACAAGTGAGTAAATCAAGATCACTGCTCTTACTGGTTAACCCAGCTGCTTTTCTCATTGCAGTGGTCATGGGAGCGTAAGCATGCATTCCTCTTAATTCCATCCCATGACTTCCTCCAATTTAAGTTTCCTAACTCTTTGTGCACTTTTGACCATTTGGGTCAGGGGTAGCAAAAAGAAAGACTTGATTAATTTTTATTAGGAGATTGGTATTTGCATTCCATGTTTATACCGACATTTGACTTTATGTCCTATGTTCTTTTATTTGACTTTGCACCCGAGGACTCCTCTGAGCTGGGTGCAAAATCAAATTGTAGGGCAGACTTGGGTGCGAATACAATTTTTTCGTTATGCTTTGAGAAAGTGGACAAATGGATTCTTTGGTCACCCCTAATTTGGATAAAAATTTCTTCTAATCGAGAAAAACTATATTGTTCTGCAGGCTTTTGCATGTAATATTATTTTCTTTTAACGCTCTTGCGATAAGAATTTTCTCTCTTGGTGGACCCAAATCAGCTTTCGCGAAGAAGGAAAATGCCAGTGCCCTCTTATTTGTTGCGAGCCAGGTGAAATACAATTTCTCTGAATTGGCTGTGTGTCTCCTATTATTAGATGTTAAACTAAAGAAAATAGTGATAGAAACATAGGCAGTATGTCATATATTAATCCTAGTTTTAGCAGTATCATGGTGTCATGTTCACAAGTTTAGGTTTCTATATTGGATTTATGGCACCCATTGTATCTCTCTATATAAGTTACTCCATATGTTATAGTGATATAGTGTATGTATGAAGCACACCAACTTCCCATGGATTTAGTTTTCTCCATTTTAATTTCCCGGGGGCAGCTTCCTTAATTAAAAAGAATTTGGAATTCTGTTTTCTGGAAACTTCAAATTCCGTGATGAAATAGAGCATTTTAAGAACATTTTAGTTGATTTTTATATGATTCTTTTTAGCATCACGGTCATATTTCATAACCCAATGTAATGCAATAAATGTATAGTCCTCATTTCATGTATATTTATGTACTAATATGTAATACTTTCTAAATTCAACATGTAGACTATTTATGTGGTTTCCAAACAAAGTTACATGGAAACATATGAGCACATACATAAATGAAATGACATGTAAGCATATATATGAATGTGTTGATAAATATATCCTCACATTTTCTTATATATCTTTTAAAAATATTATCGTGTTTATATCGTATACTTTTTAGAAATCATGTTTAGAAAATATGAAGGTGTAAGCCTCTAATCATATAGATAACACAAATAATAGTCTCTATTTTATATTAGAAAACGTTACCGGTCATGGTAGCTGTTGTTGAACAGCTTGGTGGTGCACTGGGTGAACCTGGTCTGCTGATTCTTCCCGGTGTAGCAGCCCATTTGAGCCAGGTTGGTTATTCAATATTCCTTTTTATTTTTATTTTATAAAAAACTACTATCATTTTTTGATGTAGTTTATAAATAAGCTTCGTTTTTTGACACAAAAAGATTCGTGCAGATAATCATGGATTCATTTGTAGTCAACTATTGGCAGAAGGATCGAGCTAATAATCTATAGTATCGAGCCAATAATCATTTGTGTTTATTCCTTCGATGCATGGGCTTCCTGAATTTTACCTAAACACATCCATGTTAAATGTACTTTGATCAAGTGCTCAAGAGTTTTTTTCCGTATTAATGCTAATTAATTAAGTATTTACGAAAATAGGGTTGAGTTAAAAGTATTTACGGATATACTGCTGGGCTTAACCCTGGTCGGGGTAAGTCGCCAAACCATTTGGCGACTTATAAGTCGCCCAACCCATAAATTAATAAACAGGGTTAAGCTAACCTCGAGAACCCACCAGTCCAGTATCGAGAAAGAAAGTTGTCTTTTGAGAGCTCATCACTTGGGAAGTTAAAGAAGCCCACCAGGGTGTGGGCTTCTTTAACTTTCCCACACCTGAACTCCTTGGGAAGTTTGAAGGCTATAAATATGAATCACTCATCACTTAATATTAAAAGATGAAGGAGAATAGGGGAGCTCTCGCGCACACAAGAATTCCGGCTTCTAGTTCAGAACCGAAAATTCACACCCCCCTGCGCGGGCGACCTGCGGACACGATAGTCGTAAAATTCAGCGGGTCTCAAAAGACAATTTTGCCCCTCTTTTCTTTCCTTTTTTTTAAACTTTCTTTCTCGATACTGGACTGGTGGGTTCTCGAGGTAAGTCGCCAAACCGTGGGTTCTCGATACTTTCTTTCTTTCCTTTTCTTTCCTGTTTATTAATTTATGGGTAAGTCGCCAAACCGTTGGGCGACTTATAAGTCGCCAAACCGTTGGGCGACTTATAAGTCGCCAAACGGTTAACGGTTTGGCGACTTACCCCGACCAGGGTTAAGCCCAACAGTATATCCGTAAATACTTTTAACCCAACCCTATTTTCGTAAATACTTAATTAATTAGCATTAATACGGAAAAAAACTCAGTGCTCAATCACAAGTTATTTAGTACTAGAGCATCATTCCTTTTGAAGGTCTCCTTTTGAAAATAACGTTTGCAGGCAATCATCATCATCATTACCCGAGTGTCACAAAGGCTCCCATCTATGATGGGGTAAGGGGGGTTGGATGTCCGCAGTCTTGCCCCTGTACTAAAACACCGAGAGATTGTTTTTAGGACTTTAGTGAGCCATCTGTGAAATTCACGTCGAAAATTGCACGCACTGACTACTACTTCATAATAAAGAAGTGTAGATAGTTTAGGACTTTAGTGAGCCATTTTGCTTTGTTCCATCATATTTCCAAGGAAAAAAAACGAGTCTTTGGCTCCATTAAAAATGATTAAAAACATTTGGAGGCAATGATAAAATAAAATAATTGAAATTATTGTAATAATGACATTGTTATATGAGTGCATCAACATTGACATGTAATGATAAAATGATTAAATCTCCAGTCAGGAGAGCTAATTATTTTACACAATGGATATGAAAATCTTGATACGAGACGCCTAAAAAAGTTATGTGAGAATCCTGAAATGGACAATGAGAATACAAGCTAAATGATTTTGTTAGGTATTTGTTACATACTCCCTCCGTTCTTTTTTATTAGTCCTTTCCTTTTTGGGACGTTTTTTTTATTTGTCTCCTTTCCCTTTAAGGAAAGTTTTTGAGAAAATACCCCTACTTTTATTACTTTTACCCCACTTACTTTTTACAAACTATTTTCTCATTCCTACTTTACCATCACTTTACTCTTCTTAATACACTCTCTTTCCTACTTTATCATCACTTTACTCTTTTTAATATACCATCTCTCCTACTTTATCATTTACCCTACACACTCTATACTTATCCTATTACTTTATTATTAAATCCCGTGTCAAACCCTAAGGGGACTGATAAAAAAGAACGGAGGTAGTACTTATGAACGGTTTTAATTGTGCCACATCATTTAAAATGAAAAGTTCAATCTAAAATCAAATTTTGTTATTTGTATTCAAAAGCTTAGATCTTTTGCACACAATATAACTATATAAGTAGGGTTGTAAACGAATGAAATAATTTATGCTCGGTTCGCGATTCAAATTCGTATAAGACGGTTCATATTCGAAAAATTCAAATACAAATAAGAATACTAAATTTGATTCGAATTGTTATCAAATACAAATACGAATATCACTATATTCGATTTGAATGGTAATCAAATATATTCGATTTATATTAGTGATAACATTAATAATAGTAATAATCTACTATAATATAAAAGCAAAATCTATGAAAACACTGTTTTTTCAACAGTCTTCCCGCCCATATTCCTAAGGCAAGAATCCACAAGGAGAAATTACATAAATAGCCCTGTGAAAAGCCTCTGTGAAGGGTAAAATTGCAAAACATTAAATATGATTACACTTTGAACAGTTGAGCCGTTATTCACAGTTAGCCATTGCCAAAAAGTAAAAAGTTATACATGATCTATAGTATAAAGTTGAAAGATATACATCATATACAGTAGAATTAAACAGTAAAAAGAAAATATTGATGGAACATTGCGCATCTTCAGCATTTCAGCCAGCCTGTCTGAAGCCGCCTGTCTGTCTTGAGTTTATGTTGAGGCATGCGTACACACATCTCCATAAAAATAAGGAGTATTAAATCTGAAAAAGAAGAAAAAAAATATCACTTCATAATACAGCTAGCCTGTCTCTTGGGACGCGTGAACCTTCCTCCGGAAGGATTGTTCATTTTCCCTATAAATACTAGAATCCTCATTGCAAAAAAACACCACTCACCTTCTACCTGAGTGGCCAAGCGGCGAGGCTAAGACTTTGTTGGCGATGCAAGTAGCCAAGGGGGTGAAGAAGGGAGAGCCGACATTCTTAGCCGTACTTAAGGTGGACGACAAGACGGAAGGGGCGAAGGGCCGACGGGCGTACCACCTATTATCGAAGCTGTCCTTGAGGAGAACAAGGACGTGATGCCGGCGAAGCTACCGGAGAAGCTACCACCTAGGAGGGAGGTGGATCACAAGATCGAGTTGGGAAGATCATCCACTTCCCTATCAATTCTTCAACCTCTTCTCTCTCTCTCTCTCTCTCTCTCTCTCTCTCTCTCCACTATCAGCCTGGAATACGAAAGAGTATCATTCCAAGTAGTTCTTCTCTTAATTAGAGATCTAAATTACAATATTTTGCTTTAAATGAAAATTGATTGGTTGTTGGAATATTGTTCAACTATCTAACAGTTGAATGAACTACTATGTTATTTATCTTTTCTTTTGATCAAGTGAAAAATAAACATGAGATGCTAAGAACAACAAAAGGTATGAATGCTACTACATGTGAGTGATATGTGATCCTATTATTTGCTTAGGATTAGGATACAAAAATAAATGGAGTACTGCTTAGTCTTAATTTAATGATTGATACGTAGATGTTTTAAGTCAAGGATAAAGAAATATTGTTGATTGTATATTCAGATATGTTTAAACTATAAATAAATCCACAACCATTAAGATCTATCGATATTATAAGTTGTGTTTGTTTAGTTGTATTAGCTGTATAGTTAACATTTGTCTTTGAAGTATAGCATTAATTTTTTAGCTATAAATACTAGAAAACTGACTTCCAACGAATACATTCGATTGTTTTATTTCTTCTCATTCAAAGTTTTAAGCATAAGCAAGTATATTATCTGTGGATACACACACACGCACATGCATGTAATGAATGGAAAGTATAACATTATATACTACCGGAAGGAGGAAAGCAAATGAGCATTCAACTTTATAAGTATAAGCCAAAGAAGAAAAACTGTAGATCTAGTTATTTGACTTTACAAAATAGCAAGCTTCTAAGAAGCAATGGGTCTCTTCACGGTCATACGGTATTTTTTAGCTCATGAAAAACCAAACATAAGGCTTATATCCTAAACTCATTATTTATTCTCATAGTAAATTGATTAAACATAATAATAAATTGTTTTTCTGCTATATTTTATTAGTTTCAAAGATTATAACTGATTATAGACAGTGGAAATGGAAGGAATTATCCTAATTATAGTTACATAAGAATGTATTCCACTCTATACCAAAAGTTTGTTCATTTCAAAAGATTACCATGTGAAGTCATATGTTGACAATAATGTGAACATAAACTAATTGAAGTTAACTGAAGTTAAACTGTTGAATCTATTTATTTTATTTATTGATTGTGTCGTTAAGGTCCTGAGGACATAAATAATTTACATTTAAATAGGCACAAATTGAGAAACAAATTTACATTCAAATCAAGCTATTTTCAACAATTTCACTTAATTTATTAGAGAACTAAAATTCTAATTGTTTACAAATATCAAACAGTGATAGTTTTATCTAAGCAATAAAAGCAAAATAGATGAATGAAGGGAAAACTGTCAAATAGGTTCTCGAAGTTTCATAAAAAAAATCAATTAAGTCCTTCTATAGGAGACTTTGTTCGGCCGTCGCGATTTGGAGCGGTTCCCGGTGGAATTTTTTGATGAATTTTTTGAGCATCTTATTCATCAAGTCTAGTTTATTCATACCAAATTTGAGCTAAAAATTAAATTGAGAACACATTCAAATTAACTCTTGAAGATAACTGCGCATTTTTGCATTCTCGAATTAATTTAAATGCGTTTTCAATTGAATTTTTAGATTAAATTTGGTATGAGTAAACTAGACTTGATGAATAAGATGCTCAAAAAATTTCATCAAAAAATTCCACCGGGAATCGCCACAAATCGCGATGGCCGGACATAGTCTCCTATAGAAGGACTTAATTGACTTTTTTTATGATAGTTCGAGGACTTATTTGACAATTTTCCCATGAATGAACTATAAGAACATTCTTTTCTTACATCACATGCCACATGCCCATCAAATGCTCTTATCACATGAAGATTATTACAATTTTCAAAATCATTAAAAAACCTGCTAGATAAGTGAATAGATTTCCATGATATTTGCCAAAATTCTTACCTTCATATTACCATATATATGATCTGTTGAAAGGGAGAGTAATTAAAATGAATGCAAGCTAGCAAAATGTTAAAATGCATTTGTTGCCTTAGGTTGTGGAAGTAGTAAGCTAGAATGAAATCCAAATGAAATTTGCATATTTTGGGAGATACTACGTTTTAGATAATTTTGAATTGCCAAATCAATTGACAAGCTCTACAGTACAAGCTCTTTCAACAGAATATGAAAACAGTGAGCCTGGTTTGAGGTAAACCAACATTTATAAAACGAATACAATGGTGAAAACGTTTTATGATAAGTCGTGGGACAAAAGGAATAATTTGGCCACTATGATATTTAACTTTATAACCAATTAAATTTTATGGAACACGATGGTTTTATCCATCTTCAAACTCACCCACCGTGCAACGCACTGGTACAATACTAGTCATAATAATAACACTATAATAACTTTTAAAAACTAGCCATACCCTCAAAGTGTAGTCCATATATACATTTACGGTATACAAATTTCAAGCCAATTTTTAATAAATCAGAAGTAACATAAGGAGTGAGAGTTGCAAACGAAACAAATGATTTTAATTTGATTCGTGTTTTGGATTCACAAATTACGATTTAAATTCGTAAGTATATATAGAATATATTCAATTATCAATTCATTTCACACATTATATGTATAATTTCTAATATGTGTATGTTAGTGTTTATTTCAAAAACATTGAAAAATATTTATGTATAGTAATCATAACATTGATTCACTTTAGTATATTGTGGACAACCTAAAAATGCATCGAACCATTAAACTTAAAGAAAAAATGTAATGTTACAAATTAAATTCTAAAACATATATTAAGTCATAACATGCATTTATAACATAAGAAATATAGGAAAAGTTGTTTTAAAGTGATATTTGAATAATATTTAACTTATGATCAAATCGATTCGATATTCGTTAACTATTCGTATTTTTAAACAAATACAAATACAAATAAAAAATAATATTCGTTTCATATTCGAATTCAGATTCGTATTCGAAAAATTTACACAAATACAAATACAAAATCACACTATTCAATTCGATTCGTTTACAACCCTATATAAGTAAACTCCCCTCTCCCTTCACCCCCTTCTCTACCCTCTCTACCCTTCCAATTCAAGCCTTCTTCACCCCCAAAGATATTCATCCTCTTTCTACCCTTTCATTTCTAAATCACGTGTAGATTGATCATAAGGTCAACTAAATAATTGGTTTTTGCTCTTACAAATAAATGTTGTCTACCTGAGAAAAATGTATTAGAAATTTCATATTTTATTCACACGTATAACCAAAATTGATCACACGAACAATTATTATCTGAGAGTAGTACAACTTTTTTTTTGTAAAAAAGAAAACCTAAAAATCCATTATTTCATGACAGAGACAAGTATTACTCATGCGCATAGACATGTATTGTCCGCGCAAAAACATTGATTTGCAAGTCTTTCAATCACTCATTAGCTTGTGTCCTCGTCGGTGTAATTTGACTTTAAAATCAATGCATGTTTGCACAAAATTGTCTTTTTCCTACTGACAAAATTGTAGCAACACATAATTATTTGAGATTTAATAAAATGTAAGCGAAATTCAAAAGAATAGTCCTTACTTTCGAAGATAATACAATAATAATTCATACTTAGAGTGTTAATAAAAACAAGGAAAAACTATCAAATAAGTCATTGAACTTACATAAAAAGTGCAAATCACCCTTTATATAGGAGGCTCTGTCCGGCCGTCGCCATTTGGGGCGGTTCCCGATGGAATTGTTTAATGATTTTTTTTGAGCATCTTCTTCATTAAGTCTAGTTTACTCATACCAAATTTCAGCTAAAAATGCAACCGGGAAGGCAGTCAAATGATTTTCTTAAATATACTGCGCTATTTAACTGCGCCGTTATCTTCAAAAATTCATTTGACTGCCTTCCAGGTTGAATTTTTACCTGAAATTTGGTATGGGTAACTAGACTTAATGAAGAAGATTCTCAAAAAATTTCATCAAAAAGTTCCACCGGGAACCGCCCAAGTGGCGACGGCCTGACAGAGCCTCCTATATAATGGGTGATTTGCACTTTTATGTAAGTTTGAAAGCTTATTTGACAGTTTTCCCTAAAACAATTGAAATTAGCAATTGTGTCCACAAGAATCCAAATTAGCAATTGTGTCCACAAATTGTTTTATTTACCTTAAAAATTAAGCCAATTTTTAAATTTGGGGTAAAACCTTACCAAACAAATAATCAAATTTTCATCAATCTAAAAGATCAAACTGGATCACATATCCTCTTCAGGCTTGACTGGTGTGGTGGGAATTTGCTAAAGTGAGAAATGCAAAGGAAGAATCTTATAGCATTAGCTGGGTGTTTAGATCTCATTCTTAAAACTGCTTCTACTCCTTCAAGGACCAGAAGGAGAAGATGGAGTGTTAGGGCCTAAGTGCTCTAATTTACTGCTGCAATCGGTTTTTTTTAAAAGCTGAGCGACTTCTTAGGCTGTCCGCAATGCTAAGGGGTGGAAACCCAAATTTGAGGATTTCACCCCAAATTGAACTGCAACCCACACCAAAATTAGTATAGGAGGGTCTTGTAGTGGATTGGGGAAACCCTTGGGGGTGGGGATTTAGATGGTGGATCGACTCCCGCGGAGAGAAAAAGAGGTACGTTTGTTGTGCCAGGGAAGAAAAGAAAGTGGGCTCCATGAAAACTAAAAATCTCCTTATTTTTAAAAAATGATATATCTTTTTTATTAATGATCCAATTTTTATAAATAATATATCAGAATTTATAATTTTTTATTATCTTTCATATGACACCAATATCACATATATAAAGTTAATAAATTATATAAAGTTTCATCTGATGGAGATCTTTAGACTCGAAATTATTCTTAAGTAGATCCAAATGTTAAAATCAATATCTTGTTGATAATCTTTTTACACTTTTTGGTTATGTTTTTAAACTATAGGTCTGATGTAACAAAAAAAATTAAAATCTAAATTTGTTTATTATTATATCAAAATATTTGACTTTTTAAATCATAATTATTGGTAAAAGTAAAATTGTCACATAAACGACGTGTGATAAAGAAATATAAGAAATTATGGATTTAGTTAAAAATATATGTGCTGAATGAATATATTGACGGCGTTGGGTTGCGGAGAAAATCTGAATTGACTGAGTGAATACGTATACAATGGTGTGAGATTAGATTTATGGGAAAAGGGGCAAATACCCCCTTGAAGTTGTCATCAAAGGGCTTCTAAGCCCTTAAACTTTTATTTTGTGCAAAAAACTTTAAAATCATTGAAAAGAGGGCAATCACCCCCTTGCTAACGGTGAGCTACTTAACGTTACAACTACGTAGTACTACGTATCTATTTGTTCCTTTGGTTACTATGACCATGTATAACAATTTAAATGCATTTTTAATACTTTTTCTTTTAATTTCAGATTATGCTCTACTAATAAAGAAGTAAATCTAGAATATTTTGGTCCTAAAATTGCATACTTCGACTCTTTTTAAATAAGTGTAATATGTTGAATTTTACACTATTCACATGCTCTAGTTTAACTACTCTTTATTTATTAATGTATCAATAAATTATTATTTTTGAAAATATTTTTGAATTTTTCTCATTATAAATTTTCAAAATATGTTTTTTATTAATAGAGAAATATACTCCCTTCGTCCCTAAATTAATTTTCAAATTTCATTTTTTCATCTTAAAATAATCTTCTTTTTGCAAAGAACTTGTGGTTCACAACATGTTTTACACATTCTTACACGTTTCCCTCTCTTCAGTTTAATCCTCCACCACACAATTTTATCCTTGTTCATTCCCGTGCAAAACCAACTTCGGAAGATAATTCAGGGGCGAATGAAGCATATATTAATGATCCGAATACTCCGTACAATACAAATTAATTGGTTTAAAGAATTGAGGAAACCTAATAAACACAATAACACTAGTGACGTGGTACGAAATTTTCCCTAAATTTTTTTATTCCATATACTACGTATGTTTTTTGGCAATGTACTCCATATATTTTTAAAAATCGAATAAAACCGAATCGAACTAAAAACAATTATTATATTATTAAAACATAACAAATTTAGATCGAATCATACTGAAATATGTTGTAATTTTTATTGGGTCATGAACGGAGGCACAACAACATCACGTCGCTATACCAGTGTGTTTTCGATCACGGAGGAAATCCGCGATGAAAATAACGACGGCGCATCCAGCCGCAATGAGTATTTATTGGGGTTTTTTTACAACAATATTACTAAAATAAAACTTATTTACATAAATATGACTACTCATTACTACAACGTAGTGTTGTGGTAACTTAAGTTCGAAACTTGAACATGAATTACTATGTTTTCATTACTACTCTAGTAACTAATCATATTTTTGTAAACCATCTTTATTTTGGTCATATTAATGTAATTATTTCTTTATTGGGTTCCCTGGATTATCTTTTAAACCAATTAATTTGTATTGTATTTATTTTTTAATTAATATCCGGTATTTGTTATTCATGATAAATTGACAAATGCATAATACTTCCTCCGTTCTTGAATAAGTGTCAAAATTCACTTTTCATATTTTTAAATGCATAACTTTGACCATTAATATATACTTCATCTGTCCCTGAATTATCTTCCAAAGTTGGTTTTGGAGACTGGAGAGTTGTATTGAAGAGAGAGAAATATGTAAGAATGTATAAAACATGTTGTGAACCACAAATTCTTTGCAAAAAAAAGATTATTTTGAGACGGACGAAAAAGAAAATTACAAAATTAATTCAGGAACGGAGCGAGTATAATTCTATTAATAAAAAACAGATTTTGAAAACTTCAAATGATACAAATTTAAAAATATTTTAAAAATAATAATTTATTAATACATTAATAAATAAATCATAGTTAAAGTAAATCATGTGAATAATGTAAAATTCAACATGCTTCACTTTTTAAGAAGGGAGAAAGTATGTCCTGATTTTAGAACCAAAATATTTTTGATTTACTTCTCCCACTAAAATTAAAAGAAAAATATTAAAAATATTGTCAAATTGAAATTGTTATATACGGTCATAGCCACTAGGCCCACTAAAGGAACAAAGTTAATAGTTGCCAACTCCGTTAACTTAGTTCACGTTAAGAAGGGGGCGAATGCCCTCCATTCATTGGTTTTAAAGTTTTTTGCCCAAAAATAAAGTTTAAGGGCATAGATGCCCTTTGTTGAATAGTTTAAGGGGTTTTTTGCCCCTTTTCCCTCCCTAGATTTATTGAGGTGCTGGGTTGGGGTTAGCCCAAAGTTGGGCATCGAGCACAATGCTGCTCCAACCAGTCACAGCCACAACCGCAGCGCCGGTACACCACCACCGTCTCCGCCGTCTCCCATTCTCAGTGCATACCTCCCACTTGCTCTCATCCCTTCCCGGGTTCTCAACATCGATTCTTCTTTACTCTCCGAAGAGCCCTGCGGTCTCATGTTCCTCACAATCGAGTGCCATCACTTTGGACTATGAGAAGAAGCCGAAACTGGATTGGTACAAGATCTACAAGCGTATATGCATTGCTGGACTCTCGAAAGCAACCAGCGCTGATGCAGTGCTAGAACAGTATGAGAACGAGGGTGTGGATATTTCAATACCGAATCTTTTGCTTATAATTAAGGAACTCCGCACAGTCAAGCGATACAAGCTCGCTCTCCAGGTTAGAATCTCCCCGCCTAAATTAAGGATTTCCTTTACCCAGATAGCGACCTCCTTTGTTCAATACCCAGTAATTCTAAACTCTCTATTTGTATGGAAGTTAATCTTCCATAAAATTGTAGTACGGTGAATGCTCTGTTCGAATTGAGGTTCAGTTAGGTCACAGTACACGCAGGAAGTACAAGTTAGGTTACTGGGAAATAGATTCACAGGATCGAATCTCAATATTTTGTTTTTTCTAAGTGAGTAAGTGATGATTGTTTTAAGCTTGTCTGAGCTGAGGTGATCTGAGACTTCAAAATAGGCAGTATAACAGAGACATATACACTAATTACTCCCTATCACGGTGAACAGGGGTGAACGGTTAATAATTTTGAGTGTTAAAAAATCCCAAAACGATATGGATCAAATTATTTACCAGGATACCCTCCGTCCAACTGGAGCATAACTGTTAAGTGTATGCAGAGTAGTTCAGATACCATATTGCGTATACATATTTTTCATTCATAGATCAGCTGTGTTTATTTACTTTATTCTGCAGGTATATGAGTGGATGAAGGATAGAAAGGATACATATCGTGTAAATAAAAAAGGTGCTACAGTTTATTTAAATTTAATATACCAAGTGCATGGAATCTCAAATGCAGAAGACTACTTCATGAAGTTGCCAGAACATGTGAAGGACAACCTAGTGTATGCCTCACTCTTGAATGCCTATGCCCAATCAGAAATGAGGGAAAAAGCGGAAGCTTTATTTGATGAGATGAAAACCCGAGGTTTTGCCAGTACTTCTCGCCCATATAATATCATGATGACCCTTTACAATAAACTCAAGGTTAATGACCAGGTGGAGCGTATAATATCAGAAATGGTTTCGAAAGATATTTTAGACATGGTTTCTTATAATATATGGTTGACGTTCCTTGGAAACCAAGGATCAGCGGAGAAGATGGAAGAAGCATTTGAGAAAATGAAAAAGGACTCTAGTGTTATTATAGAATGGAGCACATTCAGCTTAATGGCTTCAATGTACATTCAGATGGGTGAGATGGAAAAAGGCGAAGATTTTTTGAGACAGATGGAGAGTAGAATCGATGTTAAGGAGCCTATCTCTTATCATTACCTCATGAGTCTGTATGCTAGAGTTGGTAACAAGGAAGAGATATACCGCGTCTGGAATGTCTACAAGGCAAACATTCGCCGCATCCCAAACAAGGGTTACTATGTACTAATCTGTTCTCTTTTAGGATTAGATGATATCGAATGCGCCGAAAACATATTCAATGTGTGGATGTCGGAAAGGACGCTTTATGATCCCAGAATGCCGAATCTTCTCCTGAGTTGGTATTTGAGGAACGGGCTATTGGATAAGGTTGAAAGTCTTTTTGCACGAATTGTCGATGCAGGAAAACAGCCCAACTCATCGGCATGGGAAATCATTGCAAAATTGCATATCAGGAGGGGGAGAGTTTCAGAAGCTTTGTCTTGCTTGAGAGATGCTCTTTCGGCTGAAGGTTCTGGAAACTGGACACCCAGGCATCCTACTATATCTTCTTTTATGCAGCTTTGTGAACAACATGATGATGTGAAAAGCAAAGAGGAATTGATTGAGATGTTGAGTGTGGCGGGGTGTTTTGATCGCGAGGCCTACATGTCTTATATCTCCGTACAAAGCACTGTGGATAGTGAGAAGAAGGATGACGATGAAATAACTGATGTCCTACTCAATGAAATACATGGAAGCTTACAATAACTTCCACATATACTTATGTTTGTCTTGCTAAATCACTTCACCAAGGTATTTGTAAGGTAAAGGAAATTGATGTTCTGTTTGAGAAGTGATTGGAATTGTTAGGATGCTTTTCCAAGAGAATTTGCTAAGATATTGTCAAACGTTTCCATGTATCATTGCCTCATAGCTAGCTGTCACCGGAGTTGATGCCGGCTTGAGGCTGCCTAGACACTGCTTTGGCCTATTTCGATGAAGGGGTTAAGGTGAGAAGAAGCTTTTGGAGGTAGTAGCCTCTATATTGGTAAGAATTGAAAATAGTAGGGATCATAAGAGAACATGATCTAAGGAGAGAAATGAGAATGATTTAGGTATTTAGGTATCGTGCATCATGTAAAACATAAATGTGCATATAAAGAATTGGAAAATGTGCATTTGAACTGTGAAAAAGTTTAAACGTACATGTTGAGATTTGAATTTTGCATTACTTTAACTATAAATGCCCATTTTCGTGAACCATAATGTGCATCGTTTTGGAATGTTCTCATTACTTTCATTTTGGTCATAACACCACATTTACCCTAATGTGATGCACAATTTGATTCGCTAATTGCACTTTTTTGTGTTCAGCATAATATTTACAAAAATGTCATCGTAATTATTTATTATTGACTTAGGATGTTTTTACTTGGATTGTAATTTGCCCCAGACCAGACAAGATCAGACCAGACCAGACTATTTCAGATCAGAACAGATCAGACCAGACTTGGGTAGTTATAAAAATACAAAGAAACCAGACCAGACCAGTTCAGACCAGACCAGACCAGTAAATTACAGTCCAAGTAAAAACATCCTTAGTTGAGAAATGTTTAAAAGTGTACCAAATGACTTTCATTATGCATCACGTTGTTGTAAATGTGAGTGTTTTCTTGTTAAGCATTGTTTTCATTGGATCCGCACCACACACACAGGGTTGAGTTCAAATGAGAAGTCATCTTATTGTGTAAAATAAGAATTGATCTCAGCCGTCCAAATTGTCAATCTAATGCACAATAACCCTTATCTAATACACTTTCGAATAAACTTTATGTGATGCACTTTTCGTAAAAGTGCATAAGATAATGTTTATTCGTAAAGTGCATCAGATAAAGTTTATTGTGTAGCAGATTGACTTCTTGGACGGCTGAAATTAATTCTTATTTTACACCTGAAGAACTTATTTTATTTGATCCAAATTTTACACACACATACACGTATAGGGGATCATGTACATATTGTGTTTATTGTGCAAATATTTGTACGATACATCTTTAAGCTAAGTGTATTGCATATTAATAAGTTCAAAGTGTTGCATATTATCATTTCACCATTTAGATGAACTATACACACGACATTTCGAGATGTATATATTTTTTTTAAAACAAATAACTTAATTATTATCGATAAGAATATCAATAAATGTACTTTCTCTATCCCTTAAAACGTTGCCAACTTTCCTTTTTTTGGATGTCCCACTAACTTTGTCACTTTCCCTTCTAAGTAAAGAATTTGTGCTTCCAGTTAATTCTCTCTCCTATGTACAAACCTCAATCACATAATTTTTACTTTATTAATCCATTTGCTGGTCAAACTTGGTAAAGTTTTAAGAGATAGAGGGAGTAACAATCAAAAGCCGAAATATTACAATCATATCGTTTAATACTACACTAGAGTGAGACAAAGAACAAAAAAGATCTATAAAGCCCTTAATGTAGCTAGATTTTGATTTTAGACTCGAGCTTTACCTAGCTAGATTTTTTTGACCATAATCTGGCTAGTTTTGATTTATTAAAAAAGTACAGAATCCCACTTAAATGGTCACTGCCGTATGTTTTACTCCATTCCGATATAAAAGATTACTAGTACTTTAATGAAGGGCTTTACGGAAGCCGAGATGAGTACTCTAACCAAAACCTATGTTATGGTCTTCTACAAAAAAACCAACAGAACAGATGAGATGAGACAATGAGTGGTCAAACGCGCTTCCGTAAAGCCCTCCATCTCCCCGAGTTGTAAACGATAATTTTTATCAGAGAAATAAAGCAGCTGTCTTTTTAGTTAATTAGCAGATTTTTTGTTTCATATTTTGCTACCATCAAACTTATTTATTTACTATTTCTTGCCCACATTATTTTCATGGTATCAGATTGGAATTACAAATTCTACCCAACACTAAGCAATTATTATAAAAATAGAAATAATTACATAATAATGACTAAAATGAAGATTGTTTACAAAAATATGATCAGTGATTAGAGTAGTAATTAAATTATAGTAATTTATGTTCAATTTTTAAACTTAAGTTACTATGACACTACATTGAAGTAACTAATTACCTTTGTTCCAAAATGAAGTTCTCATTCATTATTCAATTGGTCAACTTAAATCACTCTTAATCTTTTACTTTATATATCAAATTTTTATCAAACTTAAATTTTCTTAATCAGACTTTGTAGCGGTTTTAATATAGTTTCTAAATATGTAAATTTTATTTAATATAAATAATCTGAGTGTAAAAAGGGATCAAATTGTTTTATCGTCAGTCAAACATCGTAAAAAGAAACGGGAACTTTTTTATGGGACGGAGGGGGGTAACATATTTGTGTAAATAAGTTTTATTTTAGTACGGAGTAATATTTTTGTAAAAACCCCCTTATAAATATTGACATTTGTGTTATATACATACACAATCAATGTTAGCAAAATTTTGGTTTCTTGTTTTTCTACCGCAAAACTAATTTCGAGTGTTGTTAGCAAATTGTATAAAATATATTAGACCTTTTTTAGAAAATATTTTAAAACAGGTCTGTTTGGGTACCCGTTTTTTCAAACTCTGATACACGTATGATTCTTAAATTTGTTAGGACCCGTCCCACCCCATTTTGGTTTTCCAAAATTAGGACCCGGCCCTAACCTGTCCCGAACCTGTCTTACACGACCCGATTTGCGGTTTATTGTACCTGGTTACCCACCCCTAAATAGTATGCAACATGACTTCATGCATGAGGACATGACCACGCTTCGCGTAATCATTGTTTAATTAACCATTTTTTATTAGGACACAATAATAATAATAATAATAATAATAATAATAATAAAATAATAATAATAATAATAGTAATAGTAATAGTAATAATAATAATAATAATAATTATAATTGCTGATACGCTCGTAATATTCTCAATTATCAATTATTTCAGAATAATCCCAACTTTAGTGACCTTTCGCCAATCCTGATCCCATGTGACCGGCTACTTGTGTAGCCAATTAAAAAAGAAGTATCCGAGCGTAATGATCCCAACTATGCTCTATCAACTTTTATTAGGCCCTAAAAATTAAATGAATATTTTCATGAATAAATAAAAAATGGTAAAATTTGATTATAGATATTTATAAATTATTAACTCTTTTAGGTATTTTATGAAATTAAATAACATAAAATGTATACGTACAAAATATGGAAGAAATTATATAAATTTCAAAATTAAAATTTAATAATATCTAAGATATTATAAATATATAAAGAATATAAAATATATAAATAAAGAGGGAAATGGATCAAAATAAAAAATATGAAAACATGCATTTTTAAAACTAAGAATGTGAAAAAAAGATAATATATTCTTCTAAATATTTATTTTTGACCAAAGAGGTCTTTATATCATTAAAGTAGCATTTAGCAGGGGTATAAGATAATAAAAGAGCCACAAGTAACCATCCGCCCTTGGCCGAGACTCAGAGTTAACCACGTTTATCAAAGCAGTATAACTCGCTAGACCTGAATTGGGCAACTTTAAGCCAATGACGATTACCGCAGACCTCTCATTCCCCAAATCTAATGCAAGAGTCTTACAACATAAAATAAAACAACACACAAACGGCTTAACCTGGAAATTAAAATGCAAAAAAAATAGATAATCAAACTCCAAACCGCGTCAATCAACCCTTGGCGGTGGTTCTGGAGGAGGCCGGACTCCTGCTACGATTGTTATTGCATCAAAGCGGTTTACCTCCAGCTCGACCGCCCCTTCGTCAGCATCAACAAATGCCAATTTGTCCGTATCTTGCACTGTTCGGCTCTGCTTATCTGCGTGAAATTGTCCTTCAATCAGGGACAGAGCCAGGATGTAGTTTGAGTGGTGTCAAAATAATATTACAACAGAAATTATCTTAAACACGAGTAAAATTAATGTGAATTCGAATTTAGGAGTACTATATTTCACCTATTATTATTGCATGTGTTTAGAGAATACTGTCAATTATTCAATGATATTGCCTAATAATTGGGTCAATGATATTGCCTTATATTTCCAAAATATGGCAATACGTACGATTTTAAAATTGTATATAAAAATAATTTATATAAAATATAATGATAAAAATACGACTAAAAAGATAATAGTTGATATTTTTAAAATGGATTATTGACTTATTTTATTTCAAACTATTATCAAATTAACAAATCTATCTTATTCTTTCACATTTATAAAAAAAGACTCAAACTTCATATTTTTGAACAATCATGCTTTTTTTTTTTCAAAATCACACCATTTTATCAATGCAATAAGATATAATAAACAATACAAATTTGTAAACAAAAATGAACTTTTAAATTTCTTGCAAGAAGAATTTTTAATTATATTGATTCACTTTCCAATTAATTAATTAACATAACACATTGTTATTTGTCTAAAAATTTTCACACATGGAAACACTTGTGAGATATAGAGAATAAATTTTATACATTGATCTCTTTTATATAAAAAATCTGTGGTGTCATTTTAAACAAATTCAATCTATATATGCATATATACATTAAATGTACAATTTTAGTAGTGTCAATTTCAACAATTTCAATCAATACATGTGTATATATATATATACATACATACATTAATTCTAATTTTCAGTGGTGTCATTTGACACCACAAGCCAAGGAGTGGCTCCGTCCCTGCCATCAATCCCATGGTTACCGACTCCAGTCTGTTGGAATAATTGGGAGTATTTCAAATGAATAAATTATCTAATAATATTATTTTATTAATAAATTAGATATTTTTGTATATTCTATTAAAAAAAAATAATTTTAATGAATGATCATTGAGTTTTCCTAAAAATAACGGTAAGCACTTTAAATGTTCTTTTACTTAATTGAGACACGTTAGCTATTATTCAATTCATTGTTTAACAATGAATATTTTCAATGAGTGCTTTGGAGTAATAATAATGGCTCAACGTTAGCCTAATCACATTAATACTATTTAATTTAATTTAAAAACATTAGCCTTATACTTAATACACCTGAGAAGCTCGATCGGCATTAGTACGTTTATATATATCACATGTTTGTGTGGTGCTCGAGTGTGATAGCAGTATTAGTTCAAAAGAATAATATATATTACTCTTCATATTTAGTGGCTAGAAAGTATATAATTTTGGAGTTAAACATCCCCTAACATTTTCACTCTGCTGGATTAATATAAGTTTCCACTCTCGTTGTTCTGTTACCGGCTTATGCCGAAGAGCTCGTTTTATCTTGGGGAAAGGTTTTCGCTAGTCGGAAATACTTTCTTGAGGACAGCGTTTACGCGACTCGAGCTATATTATTTTCTAACGCTCTTTTGCAGGTTTATCCGGCCGACTTGCTACAACAATCTCAAGAAAGTATTTGGCGTCGGATATGTCTGCACGTGTGATCTCACAAAGCGTTGTCGCTGCACTCATCACGGCCATGTTATTCTTGCATGTGTGGTGTGACCTAGACTGGTATTTGGATATATCTCTACGTATAATGCTTACTCTTTTTACTTTCCTACTTACAATAAGCCATACTTTAACACCAATTTTTGAGAAAAATATTATTCCTTTATTTAGTGGTAAAATGACAACTATGAAAAACAACAACTAACCCACTAAAATCAAGTTTAAACTTGGTTAGTAGTGATGATAATTTTATTGCATGCGGTTGTTTCTCAAAGTTGTAAAACTAATGATGTGAATGAGTGGGTGGTAGACTCCGGGGCTACCAAGCATATTTGTAAAAACAAAAATGCTTTTACCTCCTATACCATTATAGGAGATGGTGAAGAGCTCGTGTACCTAGCGGACTCTAAAACTGTTAAGGTGCATGGAAAAGGGAAAGTTCTTCTTAAACTCACATCGGGGAAAATTTTATCACTAAATGATGTGCTTCATGTGCCCGAGATTCGGACTAATTTAGTTTCCGTTTATCTCTTGGGAAAACTTGGGGTTAAAGTTTCTTTTGGTTGTGATAATTTTGTTACGACCAAAAATGATGTTCTTGTGGGAAATGGCTATGGTAAGAAAGGACTTTATATACTTGGTATTTCTGAAATATTGCATGATAATGCTTCTGAGTACTTTCGGTTGGTTGATTATTGTGTTATGTGATATAATAGATTTGGCGTTTTACATGGCAATATTTTTTATTTGATTTATGAAACTCCTAAATATCATAAGATTAATATTTAGTGATATGTGAGCACCTCTAGAAAATTGTGATATTTTGATGAATTATTTATATAATTTTTATTAGAGCATCTACGCTGTGTTTAGAAGTGGTAAAAGTGGTTGTCACATTTATTGGTGATTTTTCGAGATATACTAAATTTTATCTTATTTTATTTAAAAGGAGAGTTTTTATTTGATAAAATCATTGTGTACAAATAAAGGTTGAGATATAAATTATCTCTCTATGAATTCTAGAAGGGTTGTGCACCTGTTTTTAAAATATTTAAAATTGTGGGGGTGTTTAGCTATATTTTTTATTATCTATCTCGTTGAGTGAAATTGAGCTTTATAATATTTGGCTACTTTTACATAAATTGAAATTGTGTATAGTAGCATGTATATGATATTCTTAAATTAAAGAAATAATGTGCTAGTGTGCAATACTTTAACCTATATTATTGTTGATATTAATGTGATCCTTTTTGGAGAATGTGTACACACTAAAGGATGCATATATGATTATTTGTATATACGTTGTTGAAACAAGATTTTTTTTTTTGTGTGTCCTTTGAAATTTGAGCACAAGACCGTTGCACTATATACTGAGTATAATCCATTACAAGGAAATAAAACCTTTAATGATGAACCCTCTAGTGGTAGTGATCCATTAAAAGAAAATTATTCTTTTAATGACGAATATTCTCTTTGAGAAGAAGTAAGAAGCCAAAGATAGAGAAATCTTCTGGAAATGTTTTTTAATTATTCTCTTTATTCAGAAACTATTTTAAATTTTTTTTTCTTGGGGCCATATAAGCTTGAAATCGACTCTATTCACAATTTGTTTTCATCAAGTGGATGTTAAAACTGTGTTTTTAAATGGAGAGCTAGAGGAAGAATTATATATGGCGCAACTGGGGGGTCATGTGGTCACTGATCAGGAACACAAAGTGTGTAAGTTGATCAAGTTTTTATATGAATTGAAACAAGATCCAAAACAATGGAATGGAATATTTGACGTAGTGTTATTTATTCATGATTTTACCTCAGTAAAAGTAGATAAGTGTGTTTGCACTAAATGTGAAAAGGTGTGTGCATTATTATTTGTTTATATGTGGATAATATGTGATTTTGGGTATGAAAGCCATAAGGAAGGATATGATGATGGTATTATACTATATCTCAAAAGCATCATGCTGGAAAACTACTAAAGAGGGTTGGACATTTCAATGTCATTCCGTGATCGAGTATCCCTTATGACTCTCATATGTACTTAAAAAAATAGAGGTGATCTTGAGGCTCAAAATAGCTTTTGCTAATAAGGAGCATTGGACTGCGTTGAGGCGGTTATTGAGATATTTGAGAGGTACCATCAATGATGGTATATTTGATTGAAATTATCCGTTGTAAAATATTGATACAACGATGATATATGTTTTATTGAGAATTATCCATTGTACTAGAGTAGTACAATGATGTTATATGAGAATTATCCATTGTACTATAATGATACAATGATGATATTTATTTGATTGAGAATTATCCGAGGTGCTAGAGGGTCACATCGATGTTATATTTTATTGAGGGTTATCCGTTGTATTTCCGGAATACAACGACGCCATCTGAGTCGACTCGCATGAGACAAATTAAAAATGTGGATATCCATTCACCCTTAAAAGTGGTGCAATGATGTTTGAGAATGGAATTATTTCCATTAATTTTGTGAAGTCAGAAGGAATTAGCTACTCCTTTGACAGAATCCCTAGGACGAAAAATGATAACCGAAACATCGAAGGAAATGGGACTAGTGTCATTTGAAACAAATGGGGATGGGAACCCAACTTGTGTGATTGGAGATCCCATGAAGCAAGTTCAAATGGGTAATAACAAGTCCTCCATTTAGTTCTGCTAGCCTTACTAAAATTGCCCATTTCCATGATGTGAGATATAGGCTAGAAACCGCATTCTTTGAGAGGATGAGCTAAAAGCTCTTAATGATTATCATAGCCCTTAACTTAAGGATGGTGTGCAAAAGCGGTACACACTTGATGATATCACCTATATGAGTGTGAGGTGGGGCCGCCTCCATGAAGCATGACAAAACTTCTAGAGCACTCATGAAAACCAAGCACGCGCATGGCCTTACGGCGCACAACGGCGTAATAACGAGAAATTGTGCGGGGTGAGACACGGCCGTTAAGACCCTGATTTACCAATAGTAGCTTGTTGGTTTCAAGAAACTATAGGTTTCACCACAAGCTCGGTTTATTAAGACTTAATCGTCTCAGTTTGGTTTCAAGTCTACGGACACCAAACTTAAAGTCTCATTCCTTTAATCCAGCAGAAATTTTATAAACTAATTTTAACATCTAAAAGTATTCATTTGAAATATGTGGGGGATTGTTGGAATAATTGGGAGTATTTCAAATGAATAAATTATCTAATAATATTATTTTATTAATAAATTAGATATTTTTGTATATTCTATTAAAAAAAATAATTTTAATGAATGATCATTGAGTTTTCCTAAAAATAACGGTAAGCACTTTAAATGTTCTTTTACTTAATTGAGACACGTTAGCTATTATTCAATTCATTGTTTAACAATGAATATTTTCAATGAGTGCTTTGGAGTAATAATAATGGCTCAACGTTAGCCTAATCACATTAATACTATTTAATTTAATTTAAAAACATTAACCTTATACTTAATACACCTGAGAAGCTCGATCGGCATTAGTACGTTTATATATATCACATGTTTGTGTGGTGCTCGAGTGTGATAGCACTATTTGTTCAAAAGAATAATATATATTACTCTTCATATTTAGTGGCTAGAAAGTATATAATTTTGGAGTTAAACATCCCCTAACATTTTCACTCTGCTGGATTAATATAAGTTTCCACTCTCGTTGTTCTGTTACCGGCTTATGCCGAAGAGCTCGTTTTATCTTGGGGAAAGGTTTTCGCTAGTCGGAAATACTTTCTTGAGGACAGCGTTTACGCGACTCGAGCTATATTATTTTCTAACGCTCTTTTGCAGGTTTATCCGGCCGACTTGCTACAACACAGTCATCTTCATCTGCATTCAACCTCCTTCGATTTCCATGCCCAAATCCTTCGAGCTCTCCTCTCCTCTCTTCCGCGACCGAAACCAGAAATCAAGAAAAAACAAAACCAATCTTCGATTGAGAGAGGTCAAAATCGAAAAAACGACCCTAGCGGCGCAAACCCAGAGAGAAGACCGATTTTTCCTCAAGAGAGGAGACATATTCTTCTAAATATTAAAAATTTGAAAGCTAATCATTGTAACTAAAATATCGAATCATTTTTAAATTAATTAAAAATCAATACAAAATCATGAATTTGAAAATTGAACCTTAAAACGTAACTTGAATAAAATATAATAGTAAGGTATTTTTTTTAGTTTTTAAAGCGCGTATACTTTTAGATTTAGTTAAATCTATATAATGAGTACAACATTTATGGGAAAAGTAATAGATGTAATGAGTATTGTGGAAAAGTAGGGGAGAAGGTACAAAATACGGAGTATTTAATTGAATATAAAGTTTACCAAAAAGAAAAATATATTAAAACTTTAAATCATCTAAAAATGGAAAGTCTAGGAATGAAACAGAAGAATACAAAGGGAGCATCACAAAAGCCTAATTTTGAGTTTTTTATAAAGTGTTTGACGTAGTTATGTAAAATAATTGAATTGATGATTGTGATTACTAAAACATATGTCACCTAATAAGCCGAAATATTACAATCATATCGTCTAATACTACATTAGGGTGAGACTAGGGGTGGACTCGGGCTGGTTCGGGCCCGGCCGGGCCTCGGTTCATGAAAGGGGAGGCCCGGAATCGGCCCGGGTAACCCCCGGATCCGGGCCGGGCCTCGGTTTTTTGGCTTTTCCTAATTAACCCCAACCCTCCCCCTCACCCCCAAACCACCCCAAACCACCTCAAATGGCCCAAAATACCCATCCCAACCCAAAAACTTAAAAAAAATTCAAAAAAAAAAAAGAAAAAATAAATAAATTGGCCTGGACCGGGCCCGAACCGGCCAGACCGGTTCACCTTTTAAGGGGCCCGAGCCCGGACCGGAACCCTTGCAGGTCGGGCCTACCTGGACCGGTCCCTGGCCGGGCCGGCAGTTCGGGCCGGTTCAAACAGTAACCGGTTCGGGCCGGTTCCGGCCCGAGTCCACCCCTAGGTGAGACAAAGAACAAAAAAGACCTATAAATCTCTTAAGGGGAAAATAATTAAAATACCCCAAACTTTGAAGGGGTGTGAGGTAAGCACCCCAAACTTGCATATGTAATTTAAATACCCCAAACTTTATATAAAAAGTCATTTTAGCATCATGGGCATGTATTATTTCTATCAAAAATATTAATTTTTGGTGTTGATTTTATAATTTAAAATATTTTAGCATTCATGAATATACAATTAACATTCTAAACTTTCATTGTAAAATAAATAGTATTAGCCCCCACTCTATATAATTGCAACGTTTTCAATTTGCTATATTAAATTGTGCAATTAACATCACAAATTTACATTTTTGAAAGAAATAATACATGCCAATGGTGTTAAAATAATTTTGTATTTAAAGTTTGGGGTATTTAAATTACATATGCAAGTTTGGGGTGCTTACCTCACACCCCTTCAAAGTTTGGGGTATTTTAATTATTTTTACCATCTCTTAATGTAGCTAGATTTTGAATACCTATAGTAATACGGAGTAGCTTTATTAAAAGTTTTTAGACTAGAGCTTTATCTAGCTAGATTTTTTTGACCATAATCTAGCGAGGGTTTTTTGACCATAATCTAGCTCTTTAGTTTATTAAAAAAGTACGGAATACCACTTAAATGGTCACTGCCGTATGTTTTACTCCATTCCGATCCATAAGATTATTTAAGAGCCCGTTTGGTAGTTTACACATTAAAACTTTACATGTAAAATGATTGCATGTAATGTTTAGGGCCGTTAAATAGTTTGCATGTAAAATAGAAATACATCGTTTGGTCATGTGGTCATGTGTTCATTTTGAATCACACGCAAACTCTCTATCGTTGTCAAAACAGAGCAAACCAAGCACGATCTAGCTACAAGCAACATGGTAACAGGCTATATATCTAATATACTACATACGTATATATACACATATTCATTTGGATTGTATACATGTTATAGACAGAAGTTCATCTGAAGCATTTTCCTTTGGGACGTGTCCTTCAAATTGGGCATTTCATGCATCCAACTCAAACACAAAAGTGCACTTCAAAAGATCACGCAAAAGATTGCAAATTTGAGCATGTATTTTTAAATGCCGTCTGGCAACCTAAAGGGCCAAAGGCCGCCGGCAACAATTGTCTTTTGCTGTCATAGTTTGTCGTTAAAATTAGGGCCAACCAGCTAAGGCATAAAATATCAAATTGATACCGAGTAATCGAGTATATATTATATTAACAATTAGCAATGCAACGTAGTTTACTACCCTCCCCCATGTAAAATACTTTACATGGTACGGTGTAAAATGATTTAAAAAAAGTGTCCTACAGTTTACATCAAATAATGAAAACAAACGGTGTAAAATGTTTACATCCCCACACTTTACACGCAAAGTGTTTACTTTACATCGTACCAAACGGACCCTAAGAGTAAATGATCAGTTTGATCCTCGAAGTTACATAAAAGAGGTGAAATAAGTCCTTATATAGGAGGTTCTATCCAGTCGTCGCCATTTGGGGCGGTTCCCGGTGGAACTTTTTGATGAAATTTTTTGAGCATCTTATTAATTAAGTCTAGTTCACTCATACCAAATTCTAGATAAAAATTCAATCAGGATGACATTCAAATGAATTCTTGAAAATAACTGTGCAGTTAAAAGCACAGTTATCTGCAAGAATTCATTTGAATGCCTTCCCGATTGAATTTTTAGCTGAAATTTGGTATGATTAAACTAGACTTACTGAATAAGATGACCAAAAAATTTTATCAAAAAACTCCACCAGGAAACACCGCAAATGACACATCCAGACAGAATCTTCTATATAAGGATTTATTTGACCCCTTTTATGCCACTTCGAGGACCAAACTGACCCTTTACTCATTACTTTAATGAAGGGCTTTACGGAAGCGCAGATGAGTACTCTAACCAAAACCTATGTTATGAAAAATGTGTGGTGTATACAAAATGTGTACACTTTTTGTGTATACTTGTCTGTCCCCCACAAACAAGTTGTTTGTCCACAAGCAACTCTGTAGAGTTGCATGTGGACATACAACTTGTCTGCGGGGTACAGACAAGTATACAAAAAAAGATGTACACATTTTGTGTACACCTAGCAAAAGTGCTATGTTATGGTCTTCTAAAAAATACCAACAGAACATATCATATGAGTGGTCAAACGCGCTTCAGTAAAGCCCTCCATCTCCCCGAGTTGTAAACGATAACTTTTATCAAAGAAATCAAGCAGCTGTCTTTTTAGTTAATTAGCAGATTTTTTGTTTCATATTTTGCTACCATCAAACTTATTTATTTAATATTTTTGCCCACATTATTTTCATGGTATCAGATTGGAATTACAAATTCTTCCCATCACTAAGCAATTATTATAAAAATTGAAATAATTAACATAATTATGAATAAAATGAAGATTATTTACAAAAATATGATTAGTGACAAGAGTAGTAATAAAATTATAGTAATTTATGTTCAGTTTTTAAATTTAAGTCACTATGACACTACAATGGAGTAACTAATTAATACCACCTCCGTCCCAAAATGAAGTTCTCATTTACTATTCAATTGGTCAACTTAAATCACTCTTAATCTTTTACTTTATATATCAAATTTTTATCAAACTTAAATTTTCTTGATCAGGCTTTGTAGCGGTTTTAATATAATTTTTGTATATGTAAATTTTATTTACTATAAATAATCTGAGTGTAAACATGGATCAAATTGCTTTATTGTCAGTCAAACATCGAAAACAGCAATGAGAACTTCTTTATGGGACGGAGGGAGTAACATATTTGTGTAAATAAGTTTTATATGAGTAATATTTTTGTAAAAACCCCTTATAAATATTGACATTTGTGTTATATACATACACAATCAATGTCAGCTATCTTTTTAGTTAGCAGAATTTTGGTTTCTTGTTTTTCTACCACCAAACTAATTTCAAGTGTTGTTAGCATATTATATAAAATATATTAGACTTTTTTTTAGTTTTTTTTTAAAACAGGCCAGTCTGGGTACCCGTTTATTCAAACTATAATACCCATACGATTCCTAAATTATTTAGAACCTGCCCCGCCCCATTTAGGTTTTCCAAAATTAGGGCCCAGTCCTAACCCGTCCCGATCTGCGGTTATTGTACCCACCCCTAAATAGTATGCAACATGACTTCATGCACGAGGGCATGACTAGACCAGTACAAAACCGGGCCGGCCCGCCCGCACAAATTAGCGGGCTTGGACATATATATTTACCCACCGGCCCGGCCCGTGCCCGGACGGCAACAACATATGGGCGGGCTTGGGTTAGGGTGTAGGCCCCTTCGGGCCGATAAGCCCGGCCCGCTACATTTAGTATATATACATATATATTTTTATATATACTAGTTTATGTATTTATTTACATGTACACATGCATATTTTTATATTTACTAATTTATCTGTATACATATTTATAGTTTATTATGTTTAAATTTAAGTTTTTAGTTCTTAACAAATAGTCCAACCAATATAATATCTATTTTTGTACTTAACGATAATACTTTGTGCATGATGAATTTTAAATTTTAGATATAGTTTCTCATTATTATTTTTGTGTAAATATTTTTTGTGTATGTGATGAAAGGCCTATATACATTATAAGCGTATTAGCAATTTTTTAAATGTTGTAATAATATTTATAAAGTATTAAATAAATTATATAATTTTGAAAAATTTAAAGTCTTCCCGGGCCCGGCGGCCCAGTGGACTACCCGGCCCGCTCTTACGGGCGGGTATGGACATGGGATTAGGCTCGTTTTTGCGGGCCGGGCTGGGCCCGCCCACACACGATGGGCAGAAAACTTATGAAAAGCCCGGCCCTAACCCGCTTTTGTGCAGGTCTAGGCATGACCACTGGCGTGATCAATTAACAGGCTTCGCGTGATCATTTTTTTTTGGAAGAAGGTGGCTTATATTAATAAGAGAGAACGCAAGCAGGTTACAAACTAACAAAGAAACGCATGTCTACCGTCTGCCCTTGAACCAGACTTAGAATCTGCCACCTCTAAAGAAGCAACCAGATTCGCTGATCCTGAATTGGGCATACCTGAGCCAATAACATGTAAACGAGAATCTCCATCACCTGTCTTATGTTCTAGAGTCTTGACAAAAACAAAAACAAAAGCAAACAGAGACACACATTTTCCAAGTGGAAAAACAACTGAAACAAAAATAAGTCTAAAGTCATAAATAACTCCGATCTGCCAAGAGCACTTGATCTTCACGGGTGGAGGCGGGTCTGGGTGGTCCAGCCCGCCTCTCCCCTGTTTTTTGATTCGTCTAGCACCATGCCATCCTCCCCTAAGTGCCCCTGCTCCTGCTCTTGACTGTCCCAGGTCCTCCTTCGCTTTTGTTCCCCCATGCTGCTGCTAAGAGCCCCAACTTCTTCAAGTGCTACCGACTCTCCACTATCCTGGACCTTGCTCTGTTTGTGACTCTGGCCCTGGATCTGCACCTCTTTAGGAACACCTTGTCTACCAGCTTGGGCTCTCCCCACCCCCCCTTCGCTAACCAACCATTGATTGCCACTGGATATGCGGGATCTCCCCCCTCCCGCCCGTAGCCACGGTCCAAACGACTTCCACCTGCCTTTCCCCCAATCTCATACAGAAGGGGGCAGAACTTTTCGGCGTGTCCCATTATACCACATGCAAAACAAAAGCTGGGTAACTTCTCATACTTAAAGTCTACCCAATAACCCTCCCCCTTACTCTTTTTCAGGGTTAATCCCACCTTAAGGGGTTTTTTCACATCCAACAAGACACGCACCCTCATGTAGGCTTCTCGTTTTTCAGCAAATTGGTTGTCATCCCAAGATACAAATTTACCCAAATTATTCCCAATCTTACGAGCATAACCCAGATTTGAAAAACCATAAGGGATGTTATGAACCTGAACCCAAAACTCAGCAGTATCGAGAGGTACCTTAAGAGGCATATCTCCTAGTTTTATAGCTTTTAACACTATCAGGTTCTGATCAAACAACCAAGGTCCATCGTTTAGCACACGATTCATGTCTAAGATATGATAAAAGGTGAACATATACCTTTTTTTCCCCAATATCTTGGATGAGCACTCCTTTGCCCGGACGCCAAAGCGACGCCATCAGATACCGAAAAACTGAGAACTTGACCACCTTGTCTGTGAGAATCGTGCCCACCACCGGATAAGTTTCCACTCCTTTTTCCTTCTCCTCGATGTCTGGCTCGGCATCCTCATCATCGTCCAGCAGTAGTTCCTCCCCTGGACTATCCAGCCCAATCCCAATCAGCCTACCAGTCAACCGTTCCACAGTCCCGCTTCCCACCTCCGTAGACCGCCCTCCATCTTCTCCAGGGATGCCGTCAACTGTCTGCGAGGATCTGCCACCCAAGCTTTGCTCTTGTCGCTGCAATCCCATCCCCGACGTACTCCTCTGCACCCCCATCTCCCTGCTCCCCTCCCGGTCGCCCTCGTTCTCCATATGATCGAAGTTCCGCACCAGAAGCGGCGGAAGAGTACTAACCCTACTCAGAGGGTACGGCCGCTCTTATTCTTGAGCGTCAGGCTTCGCGTGATCATTGTTTAATTAACCATTTTTATTAGGACAAAATGATAATAATAATCTTAATTATTGCTGATATGTTCATAATATTCTCATTTATCGATTATTTCAGAATAATCCCAACTTTATGGACCTTTCGCCAATCGTGATCCCCTGTGACCGGCTACTTGTTTATCCAATTAAAAAAGAAGTATCCGAGCATAATGATCCAAACTATGCTCTATCAACTTTAATTAGACCCTAAAAATTAAATGAATATTTACATGAATAAATAAAAATTGGTAAAATTTGATTATTGATATTTATTTTTACAATAATTAACTCTTTAAGGTATTTTATGAAATAAAATAAAATAAAATATATACGTACAAAATATGGAAGAAATTATATAAATTTCAAAATTAAAATTTAATAATATCTAAGATATTATAAATATATAAAGAATATAAAATATATAAATAAAGAGTGGAAATGGATCAAAATAAAAAATATGAAAACATAAATTTTTAAAATTAAGAACGTGCAAAAATAAAAGATAATATATTCTTCTAAATATTAAAAATTTGATAGGTAATCATTGTAATTAAAGTATCAAATCATTTTAAAACTGATTAAAAATCAATACAAAATCATGAATTTGAAAATTGAACCTTAAATCATTGAATAAAATGTAATATTTTTTCGTTTTTAAAGCACATATACTTTTAGATTTTGTTAAATCTATATACACCTGAGTATTGAAATTTCAATAGGTTTTGACGTTTTGTACAACATTTAAGGGAAAAGTAATACTCCCTCCGTCCCTGAATGTTGTTCCGATTGCGGATTACGAAGGTTGACCGACGATAAAGTTAAATGATCCCTGTGAAAACTCGGATTATTTTTAGTAAATAAAATTTACATATTCAGAAACTACATTAAACCCGCTACAAAGCCTGCACAAAAAAAATCAATTTTCATAAAGTTTTGATACAAAAAGTAAGAGTTTAAGAGTGATTTAAGTTGACTCTCGAAAAGCGAAATGGAAGTAAATTTAGGGACAGAGGGAGTAGATGTAATGAGTATTGTGGAAAAGTAATAGATGTATCATGTAATGAGTATTGTGGAAACGTTTTGTACAAATACTCCGTTTTTTTATGTAATGAGTATTGTGGAGTATATAGTAGGGGAGAAGGTACAAAGTACGGAGTATATAGTTGAAGATAAAGTTTACCGAAGAGAAAAAATGTACTCTATAGTAAAACTTTAAGGGAAAACAGTCAAATAGGTCCTCGAACTTTCATAAATAGGCCAATTAAGTCCTTCTATAGGATGTTTTGTCCGGCCGTCGCGATTTGGGGCAGTTCCCGGTGGAATTTTTTGATGAAATTTTTTGAGCATCTTATTCACCAAGTCTAGTTTACTCATACCAAATTTCAGCTAAAAATTCAATCGGGAACACATTCAAATTAATTCATAAAGATAACTGCACATTTTTGCGTTCTCGAATTAATTTGAATGCGCTCCCGATTGAATTTTTAGCTGAAATTTGGTATGAGTAAACTAGACTTGGTGAATAAGATGCTCAAAAAATTTCATCAAAAAATTCCACCGGAAACCGCCCCAAATCGCGACGACCGGACAGAGTCTCCTATAGAAGGACTTAATTGACTTTTTTATGAAAGTTCGATGACCTATTTGACAGTTTTCCCAAACTTTAAATCCATCTAAAAACGGAAAGTCTAGCAATGAAACAGAAGAATACAAAGGGAGCATTACAAAAGCTTAATTTTGAGTTTTTTTATAAAGTGTTTGACCTAGTTTGTAAAATAATTGAATTGATGATTGTGATTATAAAAAGAAGAATGAGCACAATCCAAATTATTTATTTATGTAATAGTAGTTTGATACACCTGGTTTCTATTTAAAAAGTGACCTCCATACCCGCTCATGGACTATTATAAACGGACAAGACATATAGTTGGAATTATAAAGAAATAGGTAATAGTTGGGATTATTGTGAGTGGACCAACAATGATTGAGATTATTAGTTTTATTTTTCTTTTTATTATTGAAATTTCAGTATAATTATCTATTGTACCATAATATTAGATATATAATCGAGTATTGATTAACAAAAAAAAATATTAACCACTCATGTAGTTGTTAACTAAAACACTATAAATTTCAAATCAAATAATTAATAAACGCCTATTTAAAGTGACAAATCCTTAAACTAAAACACAAAAATCATTTCTCTCTTACAATATAGAGAAAATTGATTCCCGTAGGATTAATTCATACGGTTTTTACCAAAAGAAGACATGTAGTTGTTTCTCCCATACGTGTGACTTATTTAGTTGTATTTTAGGAAACTTGATTTTAAATATCCACTTTTACCCCTGTAGCTATTTATTAGATTTCCCCCAAATTAAGAACGACACAACGCTAACGACCAGGAGCTTCACACTCCAGCTTTCTTCCTCATTCAGCATTCTCATGGAGTCTTTTCACTGTTTCACGTTCGATACCTCCGTATGAATTCAACTTTCAATTACATCCATATTCTCTAACAATTGAGGACGAATTCGGGTTACAGAGTCATACTTGGATTGGTATTCAAGCGTTGATCTTCAAAATTCAGGTAATTTCCTTGATCCAACGAACCTTCCATTTTTTATTAGAATTCGTTTATATTAATTTACAGAACAAAGGAAAACTTATATTGAACTAAGTTAATGAATATGATTACAGAAATACGCAGCGGATTAGCTGAATTTCAGAGTAGATCTTTCTTGATGATGACTAAGAAGAGAGAAATCTGGATCCATGAAGTTTGTAAGTATTTCAAATGTAAAATTCTGCAAAATTCATTAGCTATTATCATTAAACATGATATAAATTAAAATAAAACCCTTTAGATTATGATTTAAAGATGTTTGCAATTGCTAATCAAACCCCAAAGTATTGTACTACATCCGTTCTTAAATAAATGCAACACTTTGACTTTTACACTATTCACATGTTCTACTTTGACTACGTTTTATTTATTAATGTAATAATATTATTTTATGAAAAAAGTATTGTTAAACTTGTCTCATTGTAAATTTTCATAATCTAATTTTTTTAATTTTTTTACTAATACAAAATTATTTATATTAATGGTCAAAGTTGTGTCTCGGCAAGTGTGAAATGTTGACCATTGCATTTATTTAAGAACGGATGAATTATGTTGTTTGTGTTGATGATGGTTGCTTCTGGGCTGCTCGTGCAGTAATGCTTTCTGGAAGCTATATATTCCAAATTAGAAGGTACATGCTTTGATTATAGAAGTCACATGTTATGTTCTGAATTTCATACACTTCCTTTTATTGGAATTTAATGGCTCTCTATAATTGTTTAAAGACTATTTAATGTCTGCACTTGTCTGATATATTTTGTTTATATATTTTGTATCACTTTTGTCATCTTCAAGTTTGAATTCTCATCTTGATCTTGAAATTGCAATTCAAAGTGTTTCTCTTATCTATTTTTAGTTTTCAATGTCGATTTCTATTTTTTTGAACTTCATATAGTTCTTTGATCATCTTTTTGGTGAACCAGATACCACCAGTTGTAGTCCAATAATTTGCTGAAATGGAAGGTTCAACTGAAGCATATAAAGTGTTCGACAAAAGTCGTGAATAAGAAACCAATGATGCCCCCCTCCAAAAAAAAACTAGATTGGTCTGTTTCAGAACAATAGGGGTACTACTCAGGGTATGCAACTAGTGTATTTCTCACCCTCTGGGGATGACGGTTTACTCTCGAAACAAGAAGAAGATATAACGTCGTTGGTTCAAACCTGGGGATACTGCCTTGTGGGATGTTTTACTGGAAACTACTTAGGATTTAAAGTCGTTGAGACTTTAGTATCGTCGTGGGGAGTACCTTGTACTTGCAAGAACGCTATCCCGATTCGTAGTTCTTATTTTGATAATATTCTATGAATTCAATGTTGTAAAACTTGTACTTTTTCTCGCTATTCTTAACTGCCGCGGTTTGTTGGCATTGGAATTCATGTTAATTTTCATGGTTTTCTGAGTTTGAGTTAATGTACTTATGTTATTCATACCTGATTACCCGTTACATTCAGAATTAATGTCCTCTTACCATCTTCTTATTGTCTTATTAATGACTATTTCACGTGTTCATATACACTATCTATTGCAAATTGCACTAAACGTCTTCATTCTTCCCACTTAATATTTTAAACATATCTCTTCATGTGTAACGAAAATATTTGGCTTAATATGGATCCGTAACCATTGGTGTCACAACCGTTTTAGGTTTCCATTTTTAAGAACTCTATGTTGATATTCATGCGGTGTTTATTACAATTTTGTATTGATTCATGTACTTAATTTAATTGTAGTAATTTAATGTTCAAAAAAAGAAGATTGCATAGTCATATTTAGAAAGAACTCTACGAACACCACTAAATAAGACTACATTTTTCAAGTTTATGTTCATATATATCATGTGATGTCACATATTTTTATGCATGATAAATATATTTCAGCATTATTTTTGTAGTTGAATCTATTAGTTTACATATTTCCTCTATACATTTGTACTAATTTTTGTACTTGTAGTCGTAGGAGTTTAATGTCTACATTTGTGTCATTAAAGATCTATTAATGTCTACTTATGGACTTTATTTCGTACTTCAAGCAGCTAGTACACTTGACTTCAACATAAAATAAAAAAATAAACAAGCATTTGATATGACACCAAAAAGGAGATTGCATATACTCATATTTCAAAACCAAATGTTATCAATATTTATGAAGAAGAATTAATGACTAAACGAAGAAAGTTTCACAAGTTTCTTTCATTTCCAAAAACCTAATTAATACAAACCATGCATCTTAGTCCAACTACTGCATTTGCTACATATCATGCTACGCCAGCCCTTGTCTTCGTGGTGCATTCATCAGTAGCTATGTCATCATTTTTTGTTGGTATTTATTCACGTCTTGCTTTGAAACTTCACTCACGTCTTTATCCATCATAAGAAATTCAGGAAACTTTATGACAAACATACCACAATTGCCCCTATAAAGCCATAAATTTGTTAGTATTAAGGTAAACATGCACAATACTTTAATATAGGTGAAATATATCAAATTGAAACCCCAGATACCCATCGTCATCATGTTGTGGATAATTACAGACCATGTCAATACAGAAGTCTCCAAGAAACACCTAACATCTCCATCACATTTGGTAAGAATGTCTCCAAGAAAGGTCTGAAGAAATGAACCTACGTTTGACAGTGTGAATTCAGTCCTCCGATCCCAAGTCTTGTTTTTGACTTTTTGACACTCTTTTCCTCTATTAAAACAATCACTTATTCATTGCTCTTCTTTCAATAGTCCCTTTACGATATCTTAGGTACTATTCACATTGAAGTAGCAGTTCAGTCTCACCTTCTTTTTTGTTACAAGAACATGGTGTGTACAAGATTCTACAACTACCTTACGAATTGACAGTAATTATTGTATAAGTACTACACTCGCAATTGGATAGAACAATTCAATTTACAGAATCTTATTCATTGTCTAATGGTACAAATCACATATTCTCTACATCTAACATCAAATGATTCATAATTTCATACCACAACTTACATCAAAACGTACAGCTCCAGGTTCTGGCTCTTTTGGAACAAAGCATCCACCTCTCTATCCAATTTCTTCACGTCCTGGTGGCCATTGAAGCCGGTGACGGCTCGGAGAAAAGAAGCGTAGACTTCATCTCCCGCGAATTCCTGGATTCTGTCCGTGAAGTTTAATGTCTGTGCATATGCCATTAATGACTAATTAATGCCTACTCATGCACTTTAATTTTCAGTTGAAATTGAATCTCTAAAATCCTGCTTCCAAGTTCCAATCTGCAATACCACAAAGATAGAGGAGCAGTCTGTTTCACAAAGTCGTGGACTTCGCTGGTTGATACGATGGAATTATCATCTTCGATCGCAAATCCTAATGTCAACTAAAACCTCTCACGGAAGAAGCAAAGGAAAACAGGCGATTCAGACCGAGATCAAACGCCGCCTACCTGTGTGGATGGATTCAGGTGGAAAAGTCGGGCTTGCAACATATCTACTCGTCGAAACTTGTAGATGCTCTCTGTCAAGTCCGTCGAAGAAATTAGACTCCGTCTACCGTGGTTAATAGCCATACTATTATGGAGATTTCTTATGGATTCGCTGCCGCCAAGGGGAGGAACACATGGAGCAGATCGATTTGGAAGCTCGTAGGATTTGGAATATGTTGATGCTCTGTTGGTGCTCTCTGTCAAGTCCGCTCCGGAAGAATAGTTCATCGTTGCAAGCCTGCAATTTCTTCCTGGATTGAGCAATTGATTATAAATTAAGGGTATAATAGTCAGAACATGTGCACTTATATCCTACACGAGCTTGTAGTCCTAATTTTGAAAACTTGATATGTTTAAGTCTTATTTGTATAAATCTCCCTACAATATAACTGCAATCAAGTGTCAAACAACCTGATATATCAAAGCTCGTACTGTGAATACATCAACTCTAATATACTCAACATTCAACAATAATGTAGATTTCCAAACTCTTTATATGATGTAAATTTCCAACTCTATATTTGATTCATCGCGTATAAATTTTATTATTCGTGATATACCATTATACCTACCTAATAAAACATCTTTTGAAAAAATATGCATGATCATACGGAGTATATAATATTTTGTAATAAGATCAGAATGACTGAATGAGATCAAGTAACGTACGTATCTACAAATAATCTATAAATTATTTATCTTTTTTTATTTTCAATTCATTAAATCAGGAATTTATCTATAAATTATCTATAAATATTGATCTTTTTCATCAAAGTGAGAACATTATATTGATGCCTGCCATAGCATAGACTTGAATTGCATCCCCTTTTTCCAAGTCTTATCTTAGTTTTCCCTAGTTTACAATTTTATGAAAGATCCTTCCCTATTACTCCGTATAACTTTTTACTATGGTATTACATACGGAGTATTTGACTCCGTTCTCCACTTTATGTTGTATACGTATTATTTAATGTATCTCTAATTCATAAAATATTATAATTCTTTGGTTTGTGTTCGGATTTTCACAAAAAATATATCAAATTGAAACAATATATAATACTACCTCCGTTCTCTTTTAATTGCAACATTGGACTTTTTGCACTATTTACATATTCTACTTTGACTATATTTTATTTATTAATGTATTATAAATTAAAATTTTAAAAAATATTGTTAAATTCTTCTCATTCTAAAATTTCAAAATATGATTTTTTTAATTTTTTTACTAATAAGGAATGAAAGTTATTAATGGTCAAACTTATGCGTTGGCAAATGCATATATACCTCCTCACGTAAATCACCATGCAAAAAGGCATTGTCAACGTCCATCTGATGAATCTCCCAATGTCGAACAGAGGCAACTGCCATTATGGTACGCACAGTTACCATTTTCGCCACGGGAGCAAAAGTCTCTGAATAATCAATGCCATGTACCTGTCTATTACCACAAACAACCAAACGTGCCTTGTACCTAGCTATGCTGCCGTCAGTGTTATATTTAATTTTGAACACCCATTTACAAAAAATGGCTTTCTTACCAGGCGGCAAAGACTGAACTTCCCAGGTACCAGTGCGTTCAAGAGCTTGAATCTCACGTTGCATTGCCTCACGCCAATGCGAATCACGGACAGCCTCATGATAAGAGGTAGGTTCCTTGTGAGCAGAAAGATCTGCAAGAAAGGCTCGATGCTGGACAGAAAAATGAGCATATTTTACATAATGAGAAAGTGAATAAGGGTTACCTGAATTGGCCTTTGGAGTAGCGCAAACGTGGGGAGGAGAGTTTATTATCACTGTGTTAAGTCGTACATCATAATCATTGTGCCAAACAGGACGCTTCCTCGTTCGTTTGGGCTGAATTCCGGACGTGGTTGCTGAAGTATCATTCGGTGGAGTGCCGGATTGATGGTCTGCTGCATGTAAGTCTGCATGGAAATCATCACCACGTGCCTCCCTATTAGTTCTGCCCGTGCCAGTGCTATCTTCGGAATCTGCCAAGTGGGTCAAACGGACCCATGTGGCTGCCTCGTCATTCTGCCGTTGTTCTAAGATTTCACCACCATCCGTGATGCTATGTTGATATGGAAAATCGGTTTCAACAAAACGTACATCACGTGAGACAAAATGTCGTCGTTTTTCCAAATCAAAGACTTTCCACCCCTTTTGATTATAAGCATATCCCAAGAAAACACATCGAATTCCACGTGGGGCAAATTTGTCACCATTACGATCTTTGTTATGTGCATAGCACAAGCATCCAAAGACACGTAATCGATCATAATTGGGTGGTTTATTATACAGCATTTCATATGGACTCTTGTTATCCAGAACCGGCGAGGGTAATCTATTAATGAGATAACTAGCAGTTAGGACGCATTCCCCCCAAAAGGTGATCGGCAAATGTGCATGAAAACGCAAAGTTCGGGCCATATCAAGAATGTGCCTATGTTTCCTCTCCACCCTTCCATTTTGTTGTGGGGTATAAACACATGAGGTTTGAAATATTATTCCCTGCTCCAAAAAATACCCTTTCAAACTTGTAAATTCCTTACCATTGTCACTTCTAACAATTTTCACTTGTTTATTAAACTGTCTGCGTGTCATAGCAAGGAAATATTGCATAACATGTCGTACCTCCCCCTTATCACAAATCAAATGCACCCACACTGCACGTGAGTAATCATCCACTATTGTTAAGAAATAACGTGCACCACACGTGGCAGGTGTTCTATACGGACCCCAGATATCACAGTGAATCAACTCAAATGGTTCAATAGCTTTGGCTGAATTATAATTGAAAGAATCACGAGTTTGTTTTCCACGTAAACACGCATCACAAACATTATTCAAATCAACTGGAAACAACGATTTATTCAAATCACTAACTAAACGCAGTACTGTCTTGGACGGATGCCCTAATCTTGAATGCCACAATTCACCTGAATGAACACCCTTGACTGAATGAGCTTGAATTCTGTCCAGACAGTGAAAATAATAAACTCCTCCTTTCCGTTTAGCCACTCCAATCGGCGTCCTCGAAGGTAGGCCCTGTATTACACAAACATCATTAGCAAAATAAATCTCACATCCTATGTCATCAATCAAGCGTGCAACTGAGATTAAATTGCAATTCAAACCGGGAACTAAAAGCACATTTTTTAAATGTACTTCGGGACTCATGTTTATTTCACCTATACTCGTGGCATAAGTAATTTTGCCATCTGGCATGGTAACCGGTATCGGATTCAACTTATCTATTTTGGAAAATAGCTCGGCCCTACCCGTCATGTGATAAGAGGCTCCAGAGTCTAAGAGCCAGTCAAGTTCATTCGGTATACCTGATAACTTTTCGCTTGAGGATGTAGCCTTACTATTTTCAACAAGTTGGAGCAAAATCTTCCATTGTTCATCAGAAAGTCCCGGCACCTTGTTCTGTGTAGCGCCTTCACAGTGTTTTTCTTCAGATGCTTCACCAATCATGGCGTGTGCTACTGCCTTCCCTCGTCCGCGGCCAGTTCCACTTCGTTCTTTTCCCCGGCCACTTCCTCTTCCTCGACCGGGGTTGTCATACCACCACTCCGGATAGCGGCCAGTTTTCTTGAAGCAATTGTCCACGTCGTGACCACCTTTGTGGCAGTATGTGCACTTAAGCTTCTCATCCCGTCCGTCTCCCGTTCTTGCAGCTAAAGACACAACTTCAGTTCGTTCTTCTCTGCCTCGAATCACGTTACGTGTCCTCTCTTCCTGGGTCACAGCCTGGTAAACCTTGGTCATTGGCGGCAGCTCATCCTTGCTTAAGATATTGGAACGCAGAACACCGAAACCTTCATGATCAAGGCCGAGAAGGAACTCATGGGTTTTCTCAATTTCAATAAGCTTGAGGAATTGCTTATTGAGATCGCAGGTACACCCAGTACACTTACACTGCGGTATGGCCCTGAGCCCGTCATAATCGTCCCAAAGTGTTTTAAGCTCTCCGAAGTACGTCGTAACAGTTTGACCCTTTTGCCTGCACTGCCGAATTGCCTCCTTCAATTCATAAATTCGCATGGGATCTGCCACAGAGAAACGGGTTTTCAGATCATCCCAGAAATTCAAGGCACTATCCATGTAGGTCAAATTTGACCTAAGCACCAGATCAGTGGCCGTCATGAGCCAGCCAACGATCATAGCGTTCACAATTACCCAATCTTCCGAGTCCGCGGGGTTCGTCGTCGGCTGTGGGATACTGCCGTCAATGAATCCCACCTTCCGTTTTGCCCGCAGAGCGTTCTTCATAGCCGTAGACCACTCGCGGTAATTCGATTCGCCCTTCAGCACCATTCCACAGATATTCATCCCTGGGAAATCAGCGCTTGAGAGGTAATACGGAGAAGAAATATCATTGATTTTCCTTCGTCCGCCGTCGTTGTTGTTGCCGTTCGAGTCGTTTGCCATCGTTGCTTGATAAATCGCAGGATCTAAGTCACTGCTCTGATACCATATAGAAAACTAGACGCAAATATGTGAACTGAATGTGTATATTGGATCGTCAATGATCTGGGGGTTCTCAGCCTGCTGCTATACTATTTAAATACAATTATCTCAACAACCTATTCTAATCTACTGCTACATCTACGTAAAAATAGGAAGAGATAATAATGTTACATAGAAATACAAGTATACAACAAAAAGGAGTCTTCATGCAGCAATCCTCATACACACGTGAATAGTAGCCAATAGCAAACGTGAAATGTTGATTGTTGCAATTAAAATAGAACAGAGGAAGTATTTCTTATGATACTAATATTGCATATGTAAAATTTTGAAAAAAAATTGTATTTTTATTTTGGAAATTGGTATACCCGAACCGTACCTACTCGTTAAATGAAACCAACGTAACGGTTCTTGAAAAATTCCGGGTGTTTGTAGCATATTATATTAAATATAATAGACTTTTAAAATAAAAAATTTAAAACGGGTCGGTCTACCCTGTATTAATGTTCATCATTTAACTTTAATTTTGTCAAATACCTTTAATTATTATTGTTATTATTTATATACTTGAATTAATCTTGCTTTTGGTATGGAGTAAAAAAAATGGCACTGAAAACTGTATTTAAATAGCAACTTAATTAGCTTCAACCAAAGCTACATACCGGTTTGTGTTTCCTTTAGCTTAATAATTCGATCCTAAATTACCTCTCAGCCTTTCGCATCGGCCAGCTACTATACACCCAACCATGAACACTTGGGGTAAAGCTGTTGGAATTGGTTTTTGCGTATGTGTGAGTCTTCTCCTGTTTGGGGTTGGCGGCTACTGTTACCGGAAGCACCGCCGGGAGCAAAAGCGTGAATCCTCTACTTCAACTGGCCAATGACCGTAATCAAGGGTACGTGGCCGGCCGGCATTGCATATTTATACGCAAAATATACTACGTATATACTATGCAATACTATCACAGAAATTAAATTTTTGTCTTCTGTCATCTGGTTATCAGGTTATGCATGCATTGCTAGTCTATTTGGAACTATTGTTGGAGAAATGATTCTGTCTAGCAGCCCCGGTCTGAACAATGTCCAAACATGACCATTTGGAGCACTTCCCGATGGAATTTTTTGATGAAACGTTTTGAGAATGTTCCTCATGAAGTCTAGTTTTTCCATACCAAATTTCAGTTCAAAATTCGATCGGTAAGACATTCAAATCATTTTTTGAAGTTGACTGCGTTTTTATATGTACATTTTGACGCAGTCAACTTCAAAAAACGATTTGAATACCTTCCCGATCGAATTTTGAGCTTAAATTTGGTATGGACAAACTAGACTTGATGAGGAACATGTTAAAAAAAATTCATCAAAAAATTCCACCGGTAAGTTCCCAAATGGCCATGTTCGGACACTGTTCGGACCGGGGGCTGCTGGACATGATCATTTCTCCTATTGTTGTTATTACTAATTTACTACTACTAATTTTAAGTTTTTTTTTGAAAGAACTACTAATTTTAAGTTATGCATTTACATATTACTTGTCTCATAACTTTATTGACTTGCGAATTCTGGCAAGTAATTGATGAAAAATTAGGAACTGTACATTTACTGCCCGTTTGGACATGCTCGAATGCGTTGAATTTTTTAAATGTTAAATTTGATGGGTTCTGACTGGAATGACTGAATCTGATGTATTATGAATATGTTATATTTAAAATATATTTTACTACTAAAATAAAGAAAAAATTATAAGAAAAATGACTAAATGATCTTCAAGGGTAATAAAAAGGTTAATAAACTGTATCAACCTGGCTAGGCTAGCTACCTACACAGCTACACTTTGCCAAATTTGATTTGCATTTTATTACTCCTGCTATTGATATATATCTAGCTAGTTCTACTTAAGCACACACAATATATCCTCGCTGTTATGTTTTTCATTTGTTATCATCCCATCTTATGGTCATTGTGTACGTACTATTATGATTAGGGTGCGAAATAGCGGGGTCGGAACTGTAGGGAATTTAAACCTTCTTTCTTGAAAGTTGTCAAGAGACATATAACACCTTCTAGGAAGGGGCTATCAAACATATGAACATGGAAGGAGATATGGAGATAACTAGGAAGCTTGGATGCAACTTCCTCTTGTCTCCAACCTAGCCTATAAATAGAGTGTTCTATTGTTGTTCATTGTATCAGTTTAGAAAGTGAGAAAAGTGTGTGAAGAGTAAAATACACTTAGAGTAGAAGTGTATTGGCGAGGATTGGTTTTTTGTAATAGTTGAGTGTGAGAGTTTGCTCCTCCTATTGTAATTCTGTTCTTGATATTGAATAGAAGAATTTTCCAATCCCAACAAGTGGTATCAGAGCGAGGTTGAGTTTCCATACACCGTTTTCTCATTTAATTTTTCAGAAAAATTTCTACAGGTTAGAAAGTCGTGATTTTTGAAGTTACTCGGAATCACGATCTGATCATACCGTTAGATTCGTCTCGTCGAGACGAGAAATCAGTTATTTTTGGGAATTTTTTTGGCAACCAGAAGAGTCCGTACGCGCCGCCCAAACGCCGCGTGAAAACTGCCTGCGTCATCAATGCGTCATCACGCAGCCCATAGGAAGAAGACAAGACACGTCAGCCGCCACGTCAGCGCCACATCGGACCACGTCATCGCCACGTCATGCTGAGCCATCGTCCACGTCATCCGCATAATCCGTCCGCCTATTGCCACGTCTGTTGCCACGTGGCGCCACGTCAGCGCCAGCGCATAGCCAGCACCTACCACGTCATCCGCCTGCTGGTCTGCCCACTGGTCTGCTGCCTTAACCGGACCGAACCAGTTCGTAGTTGTGGGGGCCGGTTCACCTATTTCCAGTTCGGTTTTGGACGAGGTCAGACCGGTTCCTACCATTTTTGACCATTCCGGATCCAACGGTGAGCTCCGTTTGTCCACATTCAGGTTCGAAAATAAGGTACGGGATATATTGAGTGTTTTATTATGGATAAATCATTATCGGACACCATGATTGCGCTCACTTCCACAAATTACAATATGTGGAAGCCTCAGATGGAGGATTTGCTAAATTTGAGGGACTTAGCCGATCCTCTTGATAATAATGGCGTGAAACCGGATAAAAAGACGGATGAAGAATGGACAAAAATGAATAGAAAAACTGTCGCACAAATTCGGCAGTGGATCGATCATAATGTGTTCCACCATGTTGCGGAAGAACAAAGTGCTTACACACTAGGGAAAATGGAAACTAATAATCCAACCTTTTAGCGGTCTTCTTACAGTAGTCCCACCTTTTGATTATTCATGAATAATCCAACCTTTGCACCTCATCTTCATTCACTGGTCCCTGACCGGTTGATGACCTACTATTCCAAGTTATTTTCTTGTCTTTGCAAACCATTATACCATAAATCTCACCTTTCACAAAGATAATATTTTGCAAAGATATAATTACAGGTGGCGTAGTGAAGTGAGTTTACTTCCAGGAAGCTCAGTGAAAGGACCAGTCTTAAAGGAAGCAAGGAAGTGCATCCCAGGAGACATCTACACTTGAAGAAGACGTGGAGTGCATCTTAAGTGCTAGGAATTAAGCGTTGTAATTGGTTTATTACAAGCTTAGTGGAACAGTGGATTAGAGGAACAAGTTGTTCCTTGAACCACTATAAAAATCTCTGGTGTCATTTATTTACTGCTTTTATTACTTGCAAACTGATTAACTCCAAAGAAGTGGTATCTGTGTTCAGCAGAAAACCTCTTGTGAGTTAACAGAAGGCCAAGTGCCTTTGCCCCTCTGTGAGGCTATCCCGACATAACACCTACCAAAAGACCTCCGCTGCCAGTCTGTTCTCAACAGAACAGACTATTCTGTTAACCTTGGTACTTAGCTTGAAAAAGTTAAAAACCATAGCAGTCTATTCACCCCCCCTCTAGACTGTTACCACATTAACCGGGACCAACAATGGATAAAAGCAAAACCAAGACTAATTACCTTTGATATTTTATTTCACCCATTTAGGTATTTTATTTGCTTTCTCGATTATCAAAATATCCAATTCCCCCTTCTGTTTACTTTTATTTATTACGCTTACACATACGCGAAAAGCTCATTTCCCTGTCGATACGAACTCTACTACGCTATACTACAGTATTAGCCCTTAGTAGTGAATTTAATTTGAGGCACACTACGAAAAAGTGCACGTCAAATTTGGCGCCGTTGCCGAGGAAAGGCTACCCTTTTTAACTGTGTGTTTGTGTAATTTTGTTTTTAATTTTCTTTTATGTTTTTTTCATTTACCTTGAATAAATTGAAAAGAGCGGGTACACACTTTGATCCTCTACTCCACCCCAAATCCATATTCCCAACTTAACTCCGTTTACTAGTGAGATAAAGAAAAAATGAGGAGCTAGGATGAAAACCCGAAAAGGACTCCTACGCAAAATGAGAGAAAGCAAGATAAATTTTAACTTTTGCAGGAGAAAATTTCGTGTGTAAGTTCAAACAACAAGATACCGGATCGGGTACAGGCCATACTCGATCGGGTGTTTTCAAAGAGCTTCTCAAAATATTCAAAGGAGGCTAGCACAAAAAGCTTAGCATGAGGGAGCATGAACAGATAAAACCTTGGTAGAAGAAACCGATTTTAAATGTAAGAAGAAACATGACACTCCTAAGCATTGAACTTAATTGAATTGCACTTTACTCGAGAACGAGTAAAAGATTAAGTATGAGGGTATTTGATGCGTACTATTTAGTAGTGCATAAACACCACATTTAGAATGATTTTACATTATGTTTACTTAGCTTTTGTACAATTACGGTGTAATCTTTATCTTCTAAAATTAAAGTAGAATTAGAAGATATTAAGATATTTTGAGATGTAAGCAAAAACATGATGAAAAGAAGAGGAAGGAGCTTGGGAGCATAAGGAAGGAGCATTGGAGACAAGAGGAAGCTTCATGGAGAACAAAGAAATGTGAAAAATCGGATATGATTTGACCCGGAGATCATAAGAGATCAAATAAAGCAAGTGAATATGGGAAGATCATATTATGAATTTATGTCTTATACCCAACCACCTCACTTCTTCTATAAAACACCCCTTTTCTTCCTATATTAGATACCAATTAATCCCCTCTTTTATATACACTTTATTCTTGTAATTTAGGTAGTCTTTTGAGCTTGGTTTTGCTACTTTGAAGCTTAATGAATTGTAAGTTGTGAGTTATTCTCTTTAATCTTCTTCCTTGAATATTAATTAATTCCTATTCCTATTTCATATTGATATTTTGAGCATTACTTAAAGGATCAACTAGTTTTGTTTCATATATTAATTATTACTAGAATCGATCGATTAATACGCTTGTTATTAATTCGGTCCTTTCACGGTAGTAAACTTGGGTTGTTAATGCATGCGTCTCATGGTTAATAACCGAAGGGGAATTAATTATATTGATTAAACCGATAAACCGCTTGTGTTGAAGTTATCAATCTCAATCGTTTTCATCTTGATTTTATTGCTATTATCGGATTAATATATGGCGCGCGTTCTATTAACTCGGTTGTAAGTTTTATTAATGAACGTGTCTCGTTATTAATAACTACCCTCGATGAATTGGATATACTCCTCGATTGAGTATTCGAGAGGAAGATAGTTAAAGATATAACTGGGATCGACGAACATTTCATTAAGTGGATAAAAGCAAAATCAAGACTAATTACCTTTGATATTTTATTTCACCCATTTAAGTATTTTATTTGCTTTCTCGATTATCAAAATATCCAATTCCCCCTTCCGTATACTTTTATTTATTACGCTTACACATACGCGAAAAGCTCATTTCCCTGTGGATACGAACTCTACTACGTTATACTACAGTATTAGCCCTTAGTAGTGAATTTAATTTGAGGCACACTACGAAAAAGTGCACGTCAAATTTGGCGCCGTTGCCGAGGAAAGGCTACCCTTTTTAACTGTGTGTTTGTGTAATTTTATTTTTAATTTTCTTTTATGTTTTTTTCATTTACCTTGAATAAATTGAAAAGAGCGGGTACACACTTTGATCCTCTACTCCACCCCAAATCCATATTCCCAACTTAACTCCGTTTACTAGTGAGATAAAGAAAAAATGAGGAGCTAGGTTGAAAACCCGAAAAGGACTCCTACGCAAAATGAGAGAAAGCAAGATAAATTTTAACTTTTGCAGGAGAAAATTTCGTGTGTAAGTTCAAACAACAAGATACCGGATCGGGTACAGGCCATACTCGATCGGGTGTTTTCAAAGAGCTTCTCAAAATATTCAAAGGAGGCTAGCACAAAAAGCTTAGCATGAGGGAGCATGAACAGATAAAACCTTGGTAAAAGAAACCGATTTTAAATGTAAGAAGAAACATGACACTCCTAAGCATTGAACTTAATTGAATTGCACCTTACTCAAGAACGAGTAAAAGATTAAGTATGAGGGTATTTGATGCGTACTATTTAGTAGTGCATAAACACCACATTTAGAATGATTTTACATTATGTTTACTTAGCTTTTGTACAATTACGGTGTAATCTTTATCTTCTAAAATTAAAGTAGAATTAGAAGATATTAAGATATTTTGAGATGTAAGCAAAAACATGATGAAAAGAAGAGGAAGGAGCTTGGGAGCATAAGGAAGGAGCATTGGAGACAAGAGGAAGCTTCATGGAGAACAAAGAAATGTGAAAAATCGGATATGATTTGACCCGGAGATCATAAGAGATCAAATAAAGCAAGTGAATATGGGAAGATCATATTATGTCCTCTGTTCTAAAAATCGTTCTAGGCATCCCACTAGTCCCCGCCTAGGCGCTAGGCGGTGGTCGGGCGCCGCGATTTTCGTCTAGGCGCTCCGACTAATTGGTTTGCCGTCTAGGTGAATTATTCGGCCGCCTATGACACCTAGTTGCCCGCCCAGAGCGCCTAATCGGCCGCGTAGGCTGTCTAGATTCGCCGAACATTACTTTAATTTTTAATTTTTATTTTCTAAGTGATATACGTACTTTAACTTTAGCCACAAATATAAAGAAATGAAGTTGTAAATTAAGATAAAAACTATATATGTTTGTATATATACTTAAATTTTATTATTATTTATATTTATATCATAATGAAGTTAAGTGATTAGTTATCATATACTACGTATGATTAAATGTGTTAATTCTATGATTCATGTTTGTTAATGTATGTGTATATATGTATTTTATACACACAAAATACAATATTACTAAACATTTTTATGCAAAATATAGATAAAAATGCAATTTATATGTCTCCAACTAGTCCCCGCCTAGGCACCCGCCTAACCGCCTAGGCGCTAGGCGCTAGGCTGGCGCCCGACTAACGCCTAGCGCCTTTTAGAACATTGATTATGTCTTAGACCCAACCACCTCACTTCTTCTATAAAACACCCCTTTTCTTCCTATTTTAGATACCAATTAATCCCCTCTTTTATATACACTTTATTCTTGTAATTTAGGTAGTCTTTTGAGCTTGGTTTTGCTACTTTGAAGTTTAATGAATTGTAAGTTGTGAGTTATTGTGCTTACCTTCTCCCCTGGATGGCTGGATATGCGCTACGGCGGGCATGTAAGGATATATTAGGAATCGTAAAATAATTTTATTTATTAAATAAAATATGTGGCTGTATTCAGTAATTGGGTGACTGTCAATAGAATTACCCATAATTTTTGGCTTATTTTTCCGTATTGTTGTTTGTTGGAGGTTGCTTACCTTGATAAAAATTGATTGATTTTGAAGTAGTGATGATATTTCCTTAAATTAATTCCACTTTAGGTCCTCCGAGTTTTGTGTCATTTTCATATTTATTCCTCATCTTTCACTTTATTCATTTTTGATACCTGACTATTGGTTTCTTGACCATTTTCGGTCTAGTTATGAACATTTTTACTACCGGAAAAGTACTATATATGATCAAGAAAACAATAGTCAAGTACAAAAAATGAATAAAAAGTGAAAGACGATGATTAATTGTGGAATTGGTACAAAACTCGAAGGACCAAAAGTGGAATTTCTTTCATATTTCCTTTTCCTTCATTTTAGTAAATTTTTAGGTTTGAGAAGAAAGCTTATCTTTGAAAGTAGGTGGATTTTAATTATATACCTAATCTAATTGCTTGCAACAAGAAAAAAAAAATGTATACCTACGGAGTATTTTATATATGATGCCAGTCATGTTATCATTTTTCTACTAACGAAAAAGTAATTAAGTATTTACATTATCAAAATGACATTGGGTATTAAAAGAAAACTAGCCATTAAGTAATTAAGTATCAAACAAAATGCGATAATAAACAATACTCAAATGTAAATTTTTATGGGAATACATTTTTTTGTTGATTCAGGTGTCGGTGCTTGCGCTCACCTAATCCTGGAGTCTATTGGCTAGACTCCAAAGCCTCTAGACACGTAAATTCAGATATTATCACAGTTAGCCTCGTCGGTACTGGTACTACAGGACGAATCCAGCAAGACTTCCTTACAATTGAATTCAAAAGGACCGTTAACCGTGCAACTGAATCCAGAAGAGTCCTCCCACCATGCAAACCCAAGCCTAAATTTCCATCATCTTCCTTCTGAGGTAACTAGACGCATTAATTTTCTACGAGTATTTAATTAATTGGAAAATTGAAGATCGTGAGCTGATCTATAAAAAGATGTATTCCCATAAAAACCGAGCAGTTCCAACTAGACGCATGAATTAAAAAAAACACTCGATTAAGGGCTCGTTCGGTATAGTTTTGAGTTTTGTGTTTTTGGTTTTTAAAAAACAAAAAACTGTTTTCAGTTTTCTATTCTCAGTTTTTTGAAATCTTTTTGTTTTAGTGCTAATTCATTTTAAGTTTGGGTGGTCCGGTGGTGGTTCAGTGGTGGCCGGTGGTGGTCTGGTGGTGGTCCGGTGGTGGCCGGTGGTGGCCGGTGGTGGTCTGGTGGTGGCCGGTGGTGGCCGGTGGTGGTCCGGTGGTGGTCCGGTGGTGGTCCGGTGGTGGCCAGTGGTGGTCCGGTGGTGGCCGGTGGTGGTCTGGTGGTGGTCCGGTGGTGGTCCGGTGGTGGCCAATGGTGGTCCGGTGGTGGCCGGTGGTGGTCCGGTGGTGGTGCGGTGGTGGCCCGGTTGTGGTAGGTGGTGGTCCGGTGGTGGCCGGTTGTGTACCGGTGGTGTCCCGGCGGTGTCCCAGTAGTTGGGTATTGAAGATAAATGATAACAAATTTATAGAAACTATGTTTTGTGGATTTCAGAATTATGTTTTCGTTTTCTAAAAACACTTACAAAGATTATGATTTTGGAAACAAAAAAAAACTTTTTACCAAACGTGTTTCTGTTTTTTTCTAAGAAAAAAAACAGAAATCAAAAAACAGAAACGTTAACGAACGGACCCTAATTTTTTTGTGGCTGGCAACCAAGCTTCCAGGCAAATGGGTCCGACCGTCGTGGATGTCTTGTGGGTCCGGTCTCCACCATCATCGCAAATGTCTCCAGGTAGTCTTTTCGCCATCAGTGACGTTTTGTGAGTTGCAATGGTCGCGGTTATATTTCCGACAATCATTCTGTCTGTTGGGACGAAAATTATATCGTGTATATAGATAATTTGTTTGAAAAATGACAAGGTCAGAATGTCTATGTACATAAAATAATTACTCGCTTGGAGCAATTTTTTTTGGCATTTAAAAATTGGCGAGTCACTGTCGGCAGTGGCCTGTGGTGGTCGACGATGGCCGAGGGGGCTGTGGCGGTGGGTGTCGAAAACTTGAAATAATACTCCGTACAAAGTATGGAGAAATTGACTTTCTATTCAATGATTTGAGCAATATTAGACACTAGATCGCATTTTAAAATCATCAATGTGTGCACCAAACAACTTATTAGGTCATAAATTGTGAGGGAATGAGATGCAAAAACTAACGATTTTGTAGTGAATCAAAGTGTATAAATTTATGATTTTGAAAATAAGTTGGGGAATCAAATATCAACTAAAAAGAAATACAAAACCAAATTCCCTCTAAAATTTTAAGAGAAATTGTTGTTGTACACGAAATACAGACATACACGTTTTTACACCTGCCTGTGAAGGCTATTTTTTCTTCTGTGAAAACACTGAGCACATACAAATCAACAATTTAGTCTGTGCACAGTGTTGTCACAGACAAAAAATAGCTTTCACAGACGAGTGTAAAAACGTGTATGTCTGTTTCTCATGTACAAAAGTGTTTTTTGCAAATTCTAATAAAGTATTCCGCGCTGTGGCACTTACTCATCAGTGACGTCAAAATTACCCATCAAGTACGACTATTTATATCCTACCTCTTTAATTTTTCTCTTTTCGTTTTACAGCTTACGGTCTTGACGTACGACTATTATTACTCCGTCCGTCCCATAATTAACTTCCGTTTTGACTGGGCATGAGTTTTAAGATAGTGACATTTGTGTGGTGGAGAATTGTGCAGAGGAGAGAGAAATGTGTAAGAATGGTTGTGAACCATATATTATTATATTCTTTACTAAAAAGGGACAGAGAAGATAAATTTGGGACGAACTGAAATGAAAAGAATGAAGATAATTTCGGGACAGAGTGAGTATGATTATCAGGGTCGTAGGTTAGCTTACAATCCTTTTTCCTTCACAAACTTACATATAAAAACAGAAGTTATAAATTGTAAAACCATTATAAAAAAAGATAATTAAACTCCGGACCGAAAACTGGCCCATTATTATGATTCCGGATAATTAATTATAAATTCCTTAAAGTATTTACGTACTCAATCTAAAATCAAATCCCTCAACAATGTGTGAATTGGTCAATGATACACCATACACGTATAACGACATAGAAAGCAATATATGTAATGGCGGGGACAAATTATTCACGAATCGCGGTTTAAAATTTGAAAGTTGTTTTCGGCCAAAGTATAGGTAAAGAATAACTTTACTCTGTTTTATTTACTCTTTTATTTTAAAGTTTTGCCAACTTTGTTTTTCATGTTATCTCATTAACTTTGCTATTGTCCCGTTTAATTAAAGAATATGGGGGTTCTTTTAATTCTTTCTTCTCAATACAAATTTCAATCGCACAATTTATATTTTATTATTTTCTATGTTAATCAATTTTTCATATATGATTAAGTTTTAAGGGATGAGAGTATTTAGGGGGTCTCCCCAACTAGGAGTTGAATGAATTTTTAAAGATCAATGGATTTTGAAATCCGAAGAATTCTACAAGATTTGTTGGAATGTTTTTGTATATAGAAATTCATCAAAATCCATTAAAATTCATCCAAATAAGTGGCAATAGAAATCTATGGAATGTTTGAAGACACATTTATTTTCATGGATTCCACAGAAAACCAAATCGGGGACACCTGAATTCTGACGGATTTCTAAACTCCATTAAAATTCTCCGGAATCCAAATCGGGGACACAACTTTAAATACTCAAAAAGAGAAAGTTCCCAAAATAGGACTAAAAAGTTTGAAAATTCCAAAATAGGACCGCCATGTTTTTATTCCCAAAGTAGGAGTAATTACTGCCAAGTTTGGAAAACACTGTCATGTTTGAAGTCTGGTACTGCCAAAACATGACAGTAATTAGTCCTATTTTGGCGATAAAAACATGCATGACAGTCATATTTTGGAATTTTCAAATTTCTATAGTCCTATGATATTCTCAATTTCTCACTCAAAATAACATTGACCAAAACATACTTTAAGCAGCGGTAGGTGAAAACTTTGAAATATAAAAGGTAGATAGATGGAGTATTCTACGTATATAGAGGCCAGGGGCTTTGAGATCATTGATGATGAAGTACTTACAAGTTACAACGTATATGTATTGCCCGGCCCCACGACTATATGTCTATATATATATATATATATATATAGAAAAGATCAGGTCCCTCCGGAGGGACGGGAGAGACCGTCCGAACTTTACTGTTTGGGGCGGTTCCCGGTGGCATTTTTTGATGAAATTTTTTGAGCATGTTCCTCATCAAGTCTAGTTTGTCCATACCAAATTTCAGCTCAAAATTCGACCGGGAAGGCAGTCAAATAAATTCTTGAAGCTTACTGCACATTCTGCGCATATATAAAGTGCAGTAAGTTTCAAGAATTTATTTGACTGCCTTCCCGGTCGAATTTTGAGCTGAATTTTGGTATGGACAAACTAGACTTGATGAGGAACATGCTCAAAAAATTTCATCAAAAAATTCCACCGGGAACCGCCCCAAACAGTAAAGTTCGGACGGTCCCTCCCGTCCCTCCGGAGGGACCTGAGCAGTCCTCTCTCTCTCTCTCTCTCTCTCTATATATATATATATATATATATATATATATATATATATATATATATATATATATATATATATATACCATCATCACATCATGCATTCTCCATCTGTAGTTATATATATATACTTGGTATATACTACGTATATATATATCCCACCTGTTTCATTTTTAGGGTTACGTGTTGTCAGTTACACGAAACCACGATGGATGAAAATATTCAAAACATAATAATAATATCAGTCGTTGGTGTTTTTCTTCTTATAGTTGTATGCTGGTTGTTGTATCCCTTTCGTCCAAGTTGGCTAAGGAAGAAAGGTGCGTGTTTTCGTGCCAGTATGCCACAGTACTGCATATGTATTAAAGATGTGTTTCCTTATCAGTTTTGTGACACGGTATATATATATATATATATATATATATATATATATATATATATATATATATATATAGGAAATCTTTCCGGTAAGGTATACCTTACCGAAGCCGCCGTGCGGCCTCCGCGTTTTGAGGGCCTTCCCGGTAGAATTTTTCGATGAAATTTTGTGAGCATGTTCTTCATCAAGTCTAGTACATCCATACCAAATTTCAGCAAAAAATTCAATCGGGAAGGCATCCAAACGATTTTTGGAAGATAACTGCGGTTTATATGTATATAAAGGGTGCAGTTATCTTCCAAAAATCATTTGACTGTCTTCCCGATTGAATTTTTTTCTGAAATTTGGTATGGGTGTACTAGACTTGATGAAGAACATGCTCAAAAAATTTCATCGAAAAATTCCACCGGGAAGGCCCTCAAAACGTGGAGGCCGCACGGAGGCTCCGGTAAGGTATACCTTACCGGAAGAGTTCCCTATATATATATATATATATATATATATATATATATATATATATATATGTATGTATGTATCTTCAAGGAGTAATTGATCTTAATAGGATTATGTGAGTAAAAACATCATCTTTTCCTACATGGAAGTCTATGTCTAATCTTCCCTAAATAAGAATTAACATTCATTTTCTACCTCTAATACTCTAATCTAATCAATTAATATAATTAATTGTCGCTAATTCTCTTGGATAATTGTGTCAATCCGTTGGTGACAGAGAATCCAGCGGCCGCGACGTGAGGCACAATGGTTACACTGTAGCAGGGTCGAGGGCAGCAGCACCATTGCAATAGCAATGGCGAGGGTATATTCTCGTGCAACTTTAACAAAAAACTCATATTTTGGAAATTTTTGCCTTTTCGGCATGTTTTACTCCTATATTAGCAATTATATATCTCATATTTATTTCTTTGTGCTTACCTTTCTCTTCCAAAGGATTTTAGTAATGAGACCTATATTTGTTTCTAGACTTCTGGTCGTTTGATTATAAATGAGTGCGTTGCTTCTAGACATTGTATTGTATATTAATTTGTATGATGATGCACTCAATTGTTTTACCTATTAAACCCGTGCGATGCCCGAGACATTAATATACCTATAGCTTATATTTTTTGTTAATTGAGTATAATAATGAAGATGAAATTATATATTTTAAATGAAATTGAAATACACGGATAATAATAATGTTACCTCTGTTCCTTTTTAGTTAGTCATTATTGAATTTTCTAGTCAATGATACTTAGTACACTTTGGTTAGTCACTTTAACACCTATATTTTGATGAAATTATAATTTTTTACTCTTATGATAATATTTTAACAACGAGCATATTTATGACATGTATATATAAAATGAAGGGAGTATAAAACAAAATCTATAAATATCAGAGTACTGATGTAAAAGACACTAATCTAACAACATTATAATCATGAATCAAGGTTGGTACCCTTGATTTATGTCAATACACTCTATGCATTAGATGTTGTACATAGTTATTAAAAAGTGGAACCCACTTTCCCATTTGGCTTTTTTATCCTTTAAATGCCGTTAAATTTTTATCCTCCGTTAACTCCAAATTTTATCCTCCCTTAACTCAAGCTTCGAGCCCATTTATCGATCATCCGGAGGTACTTGTATGTCTTACCGACCTTGCTTTGATTCATTCATTCACATCCCACATATCTCTCACCGTCACTCATCCGTTGTTGAGTGAATTGATGGACGTCATAGGTACTGAAGACCACCCTTCGTTTTCTGAGCAACATTTGTTAGGGGAGCAAGAAGAGAAACTGAAAATTTGAAAGTGGGAATCGAGCCACAGCTGATGTGGTTAAGACTTTCTTGATTAGAGCAGCCCAGTCATCCCACCTGCTACTGCTGAAGAGAGTAGTGGTCTCTGGTGATGCTGTAAGCAGCGATGGGTATGAATTTGGGTCGGGATGGAGGAAGTGGGTATGGGATCGGGAGAGAGATGTGGCCCTTTCCTGGAGTTATGGAAGGCGGAGCGGCAACCGTGATGGGCGGTGGTACTTGGGCAGCGGCTCGGCGCGGAGAGACTGGTGGCCTTTCATTCGGGTTTCTGGATCTTGCAATTTCTGCCCGGGGAAATGTTATGAAATAAACATGAAATGTTCGTAGGTCAATCGGTCGGGTCTTCTTATCATCATCCGATCAACAATTAATCTTTCTTCATAGGTTATTAGCAATGGCTCAAACTTGATATGTTAAATTAGGTCTTAAACCTGATGAAGTGCCCCTAGAGATTAAGATTTAAGCTTGAGATGGCCCCTGCAGATTTCGGTTCCCAATTTAACTACAAACCAAAGCAGACATTGCTTTACCCGATTAATATCATAGGTGCATTGCTACAAAGGGTGACAGTGCACTTGAGTGTGACAAGTTCTCAAAGTATTACTGCTCCCTTTCCCCCGGCGAATGGGAGAACGACATCTTTCCAGGTCCGCCGTGAGTGTCTTTCGGTCACTATCTTCACATTTGGTTCCATTACATTTAATGGAATCACTGAAATTTGTTAATGACAGTAACTTTGACTTGTTTACCTCACTAGCTCAAGTCAAAATGAGTTTACTTCACCGATGCCTCATAATTAAATCCAATCTAGCATGCCATTCCTTCTTTTTACACAAAACTCACGCCACTTAATTTATACTCGTACATATTAAGGTAATAGATGATACAGAGTTAGTAAGATTTGTAAGTATTGATCTTGGGGTAGGATGGCCTGAAAGGATTTAAGCATTATAGGATTTTTGGTGGTCTTTGTATTACTATATTAATGTTATCAGTATTAGTGTAGTAGTATTGAACCCCAATTCACTTCATTATTTCTTCATAATGGCCTGAAGGCAGTATGTTCATTATTGGGATAAGGGTCAGTTTGGTCCTCGAAGTTGCAAAAAAGGGGTCAAATAAGTCCTTATATAGAAAATTCTGTCCAGACGTGCCATTTGAGGTGGCTCCCGGTGGAATTTTTTGATTAAATTTTTTAATCATCTTGTTCATTAAGTGTAGTTTACTCATACCAAATTTCAAATAAAAATTCAATCAGGAAGACATTCAAATGAATTCTTGAAGATAACTGTGCCGTTAAAAGCGCAGTTATCTTCAAGAATTCATTTGAATGTCTCCCCGATTGAATTTTTAGCTGAAATTTGGTATGAGTAAACTAGACTTAATGAATAAGATGCTCAAAAAATTTCATCAAAAAATTCTACCGGGAGCCACCTCAAATGGCACGTCCCGACAGAATCTCCTATATAAGGACTTATTTGACCCCTTTTTTGCAACTTCGAGGACCAAACTGACCCTTTACTCGTTCATTATTAGCTTCACTTTGGATTGGGGACTCTTCATTATAGTGTTTTTTGTACTGATTTCTATGTTGAGATATGCTGATTTATATGCTGCAATATATGAGCATGCTGGTTTATATGCTGAAAGGCTATTATACTTCGTATATGTTGACTCATTTGTTGAAAGTGTTTTGAATTATTTATATGCTGATTTATATAAGGGGTTATGAAGAGATGCTTCAAGGTCCAGTGGTGATCGTTTTTTAGTTCTTTCCATAATGTATGAATATCATTCACCTACAGTGGCCATTGAAAGAGAAGATGAAAACCACCTGATTACTCTAAATTACTAGCACCATGACCTCAAGCATAAATTGATAACATCAATCATCATATAGACCAAATCTTATTACTCCAAATTGTGCAACTTAACTAAACATGGAGTTCCAAATGCTAACCAAAAAGCACCTAGGGCTAGGGATACTAGTCTAAATGTTTGTGGAGCATTAGGAGGTCCTGGTCTTGGAGATTCACTATTTCTTGGGCTCAATTCGAATGGAGTTGGAATAGCAACATTTGAATCAAAACCCAACATGATTTAACAGGATTTAACGGATAATCTAGAGGGTTGACACGACAGAGACCAAATCACACTAAATGATACACTACAACTGACTTTGATGGAATAGCAATACTTTCCACATAATACTTGAAATGAAAATTATTATATTTGATCTGACAATTTGTGAAAAATATAGGGTATTTCATACACTATTTTAAAGAATATCATAACAATCTCGCATAAAATAGCTATTTATAAAAAAGAACATCATTTTAAAATTGGGCAAAAGCTATCGCGCCTTGCGCGAAGGATTGATAGTCTCTATATAATACGGAGTATTATTTAAGTTACACATCTGTTGAAAATCTCTAAAGTAATTAATAGTACGACATAAAGTATTAGCTAAAATCTCTTACTTTGTATTTCCTAACCATAAAATCTTATTTGGGCTACCACATTAATTAATTTTGACCCATCTAAATAGCGGCCCATATAAAATAGCGGTCCAGCCTCCTTACACACTGAGCCCTAGCTGGGCATGTATATAACCTTCTTTCCTACTGGCGTTGAGCTCGGCATCACTCACATTGAACCTTAATTTTGATTAGTATAATATTTTATAAGTTATAAATTTTATACTTTTATGAAAGTACTTTTAACAAAGAACATTTTCATATATCTTTTATATTATAAATCATTTTCAATAAAAAGATATAGCCGGTCAAAGTTTTGAAAATGGCAAAGTTTTTTCGGACGGAGGTAGTATAAATAAATGAATAAAAGTCATTTGGACCCGACCGAGATATATTAAGTAACCAAAGTGGCGTTCTAGCCCAATTTACCGAAACAGTCCACTGTTGCTCGCTCTTCCGCTGAAGCTGAATACCGCTCTATGGCGGCAGCAAGTTGTGAATTAAAATGGCTCAAAACCCTCCTTTTGAGTCTTGGAGTTCAACACCCTCAGGCTATTCTTCTCTATTGTGATAGTCAATCTGCTCTTCACATAGCTCAAAATCTTGTGTTTCATGAGCGTACCAAACATATCGAGGTTGACTGTCATTTTGTCCGTGATGCCGTTCAGGACAAGATCATAGCTCCCAATTATGTTCCTACTACCATTCACGTGGCAGATATATTCACTAAAGCTCTTGGCAAGACTCAGTTTCAGAATCTCCTACACAAGTTGGGCATTTTGAATCCTCATTCGCCAACTTGAGGGGGGGTATTGGGAGATATTTTGGAATATATTATTTAAGGACAATATTTTAGTACGGTTAGAATATTTGCTATTTAATATTTTAGCCATGTAATACCAGTTCGTATACCGGATCATCCCACGGCGAGTACACTGCTCCTGCTCTCAAAACGACGCAGTTTGCACAATTTTTAATTAAAAATTTCACGCGTGAACCGTACCCATTTTTATTTTTTTATTGTTCCAGTATCAGAATGATGTAACTCACGTGTAAAGAAAGGTAACTCAAGTTAATAAGAAATGTCAATGCAAGCGAGTCGAAATGTAACTTGTCTAAAACATTGATTTCAATGTAAGTAATAAAAAAGAAATCTAATTGCTAAATAGCTTTAAAGGTATCATTTTTATCCTCAAAAAATCAACTTTTTGCAAAAAAAAAATGATTTAATTTTTTTTTGTTTCAATAAAAAGGTTTTAAATTTGTGATGTGACTCGTGTTATAGACAATGTAACTCGTGTTGATGATAAATCTAACTGTTGGTCCCGATTAAATGGTAATCAGTCTAGAGGGGGGGTGAATAGACTGATTGGTTTTTCAATTTTTTCCCTGAGTCCAAACTGACTTATCAGAGAAGGTCTTACTCTGGTAACAGAGAAAGGCTGGTTCTGATATCAGAACTGGCCTTGGCAGCGGATTCTGATCTGTCCGGGTAGCCTCAGAAATACTAAGGCAAATGCCTTTCTGATAACTCTGAAACCAAGATCTGCTGAACTAAGTGCAGAATTAGAGTTAATCAGTTAATGTCCTAAGTGCAGAAATATAAATTGCAGTAAAGTAAATGACACCGGATATTTTTATAGTGGTTCAAGGAACAACGCGTTCCTCTAGTCCACTGTTCCACTAGCTTTGAAGTAGATCGGTTACAAAGCTTAGTCCCTAGCACTTAAGAAGCACTCCTCGTCTTCTTCAAGCCTAGATGCCACCCAGGATGCAATTCCACGTCCTGATGGCTGATCCTTTCACTCAGCTTCCCGGAAGTATCACCACTTCACTACTGCAGTTACTTGGACGCCCTTCTTTGCAGAAGATCCTTTGAAAAACAAAGTTTTTCCTCCAACTTGCTTCGTCACAAATGATGTTTGATGAAGTTCTTGAAGAGTTGAAGAACAGGATGAACTTTGCTCGTTGTTGGGGATGAAAGATTTGGAGTTTGAATCTTCCCAACGTAGGACTTTTCTTGTAGAGTGTTATGAAGGTTGAATCTCAAGAAGTATGTTCAGAGTAATGAATGGAGCAAAGGTTTTTCGAAGAGTTGTTTTCCTGTTCTTCGGTGAGTAGCTTATATACTGAGGTTGTCTGCCCGTTGGAGGAGGAGACAACTGCATTAAATGCGCGTACTGTTGACTTGACCGCCGTTTTGGAAGGTTTCTATTTTTATAATATATCTTTCCGGATTCCTTGGTCAATCATTTGCAATCAATCCTTCAGCGTATCAGGCTCATTTAATGTGCATTAAATGCTTTCCTTTCATGCACAGTCTCCTAGCCGTTGGATGTTTTTACTCGTTGGATTCATAGCTGTTGGATGTTGCTTGAAATCTTCTAAGTGTAAGTCGGGCTCTGATCAGGCTCTTCTAATGTGTTGGATTCTGATGGCTTCCTGAGTTCTGATGGTTTTCTGATGAGTTGAGTTCTGATGGCTTCCTGATCTCTGACTGAACTCTAACTCTGACTCTGATAGGTCCGCTGATGAGTACCTCTGATCTGTAACTCTCATCGGTTATCAGATGTCCAATTTATCAGCAACTTCTCATGGTGCAACTCTGATGGACTTTTGATAAGAGAACTCTGATGGAGCAGTTCTCATAGAGCAAGTCTGGTCGAGCAATTCTGATGCACTTCTGATCTGATCCAAAGCAGAGCAACTCTGATCGTCGACTACACTAATACTTACAATTGAAAATTCTAATACATAAAATCTAATTGGGGGTACTTAAAAATTCTAATCTAACTAAACCTAGCATCATCAAAATCTAATTACATTTATTCCTTACAATTTCCCCCTTTTTGATGATGCCAAAACCCTTAAACTATTTCCAGAGAAGTGCCTTTCACCATGAAGGAAAATAAGTTAAAAATAAACTTTCATTCAAAATCTTGGTGGTCACTTGGCATAGGAAAATAGTAAGAGTAAGATACAATCAATCAGATAAGAAAAATAAGAAATAACACAAGATATCAGAGCATAAATAATCAGAGTGCAAGTAGAAGGAATTTGAAATTGTCATGCAAAATAGAGGCAAGCTGGTTATCTTATTAAGGAAGAGTATTTAAAGCAACAATAGGATAGAGTTTAGAAATCTTCCTCTTCTAGTTGAGCTTCCTTCGCTTCAATTTCCTTTAGATCAGCATTTATTCTTGCTCTGATTGTAGCAAGGTTCCTGGGATTCTGATATTCTGACCAGGCAGGTGCAAGCTGACAATCTAGATAGTTTCTGATGGCTTCAGACAGGTCCTTGCCAGGGATCACTTTCATTCGCCACCAGTCTTCTGCTTCTTGCATTGACCCACCATGGTTAATTATTATTAGCCCATCTTTATCCAGAATGAGATTCTCTTGTTGAATAGGGGTCATATGCTTCTTCATCTCTCTGAATTGAGCAGCATCAGGTTTAGCCAAGTCACTGTTGAGCCATTGGGCCAAAGTGAAAGTGGAGGCTGTCTTCTTTCCTTTCTTTGATCTTGGAAGAGTTGTTCTCTGAATACCAGCAGCACTGGTATTCAACAGCTCTGGTGCTAGTTCCTTCTGCAGCTCTGATGGCTTTAGCAGGTTCTCTGATTTCTTCCCCCTTTTTGGCATCAACAAGATCACCAAGTAGGAGTCCAATTTTGGAGAATTCAGTGGCATTGTTTTCTTTGATTGCTTCAAGAGCTCCTGGAAGAGTCTGAGTAACAGAAGCCAGCCCTTCTAGAGTCTCTTTCTGCTTGCCAACAGCTGATTGGATATCTTTTGTAGTAGCTTCCAGGAGAGTCAGCTTGTGATCTCTTTCCTTGCCAGTGTTGATCAGTTTGAGACTAAATTCTTTGTTGGTCTTGCAGATTTCCTCCACATCTGTCAGATGCTCTGCATTTTTGTCATGAGACCATTGTAGAGTGTCAACAGCATCAGATAGTTCTTGAATGGCCTTGTCCTATGCTGTCAGAGTCTGAGATTGTGAGAACAAGACTGTGTGTAGACTAGCAACCTCTGAAGCTATGTTATCAACCTTCTCATTGGATGTCTTCATGTAACTGAGGAATGTTGTTGCCAGTGTAGAAAGAGAGGTTGAGATGTTGGTGAGTTCAGATTCAATGTTGTACTGTACCAAATCAAGGTGAGCATCATGCTTCTGATTCAGTACAAGCAACTTGTTCAGTCCTGCAATCATCTGATCTCCAAAGTCTTCAGCTGATTCCACAAACTCCTGGAAGGGGATGAGGACAGCTTTGGGAGGTTCTGGCTGAGGTATATGATTGACCTGCGGTTGTTGAGCAGGAGATGGAGGGGGAGTAGGTGTCTTTCTCTTGGCAGATTGAAGATCACCAGCCATTGAGGCTGTGAGAAAGCCATCATTGTCTTCAGTTGAGGAAAGAATCCTTACGACTGGCTCTCTTTTCTGAGTGGAGGCTGCAGAATGTTGTGGAGAGAGAGGTTTGGAGGATTTCTGAAGAGGAGCAGACTTGGATCTCTGATTGGCTGAGCTCTGATGAGGTTGAGCTTGTAGAGCGGGGGTATTCTGATGTTGGGGTGAAGGAGGAGGTGAGGGTGATCGGCTTCTGATGGGGGTTATCTGATGGCAGGGTGAGGGTTGTTTAGGTGAGGATTTCTTATGAGATGAAGTGGGTGTTTTCTGAATTTGTAGAGGAGACGGAGTTGAGGCTGGTGTGGTTGGTTTGGGTGAAGGGGATTTGGGAGGTGAGTGTGGGGGAGATGGAGTTGGTTGCAAAGTAATTAGAGGAATAGGAGATACTGGTATTACCTCTAAAACCGTTTCTTCAACTGGAGATTCTCTCCATTCTCTGATAAGGTTCTGCATTGCCAGAGATATATCATTGGCAGTTGATGGCTCTCCCTCTGTACCTGGAACAGGTTTCATCTTGATTAGAGACTCCCTCCTTTTCTTCTCCATCAGCCATGCTTCAAAGATGGGAACCTCGTGTTCAGATAAAGCTTTGACATGCTCGTCTGATGAGGTAGTAGTCAGCTTCTCCTTGCCTTTGTGGCTTGCCTTCTTCTTTTCAAGAACCGAATGTAAAAATGGAAGGTCGAAGCATAGAGAGACATCATCAGTACCTGCCCATTTGAGGACTTCAACTTCCTCAGTTTCATAAGTGGCATCTTGGGCAAGAATTTGCTGCAGAGGTCCCATTCTCCACTTCCTCCATGTTAGCACCCTTTGAAATTGTTTCTCAAGGGCAGAGATGGGATCTACCTCAGGAACTCCAGTTGATGAGGTTGGGTGCTCTGGTGGAGAGATGGTGACTTGCAGTGCTGGTGCAGAGATAGGTTGGACCTCTGACTCAGGTTCCCCCTGAGCATCAGAGATCACCAGTGCAGCAGCCAACTCTGGTGCTGGTTCCCCCTGAGGTGCTGATCCTTTAGGGGATGAGAGAACCTTCTTCTTCTTCTTTGCCACTCTGATAGGAGATTTGGAGCTATCAGAATCACTCTGAATGATTGCTTTTCTTCTCCTCTTCTGTTTGAGCTTTTTGATAGGTGCCACAACTAGTGCATCCTCTTCTGATGCATCCTCCTCTGATGCATCCTTCTCAGTAGTTGCCTTGAGCTTCTGCAGAGGCTTCTTCTTGAAGACAACTTTGGGCTTAGCAGCCAGTTGTTCTCTTTTCTCCTCTAGTCGTTGCTCTCTCTTAAGTTCAGCAGCAACAGCAATATTTAGCTTTGGAGAAGCAGTGAGAAAGACGAGTTTGGAGTGGTCAACTTTGGAAGGATTCCTGAGTTCCAGTCCTTGAGCTTTGATCGTTTGGGAGAGGAGAAGACCATGGCCCATCTTGGTTGAGAATAAGCCAGTCTTCTTGTCCTTCTTCTTCACTGATTCAGAGATAGATTTGAAGATTACCTTTCCCCAGTCAATGTTCATTCCCCGATGAACTGCATAAATCGCCTTGGCGTTTGCATTGTTCATCTCATCTGTGGATCCGGTCTTGCACCAAAGGCACCTGTGCAAGATGCTGACCAGCTTTTCATAGTCCTTCTTTAATAGGAACTTCTTCATATATAGTTTTTCAATCCCTGTGACCTCAGGCCTGCAATAGATGTCGACGAAGGTTTCTACAGTGATGTCCACTGTGTCTAGATCAATCAGGGTGGGGGTGTCTGGGTCCTGAGAGTCGAGTTGAACACCAAAGAACTCGTTTAGAGCATCGGCGTCAATCTTTAAGTCCTTGCCTTGAACTTGAGAATGAATGGCTTCACCAGTAATGGTAGCATTCAAGTAGAACTCAGCAACATCCTTCGTGCTGTATTGTTCATACGGATGTGCAACAATCTTGCTCAACTGGGAATCATGCATCCCTTGGATGATTTGCTTCATCACCTTTTGATTTTCGGCTAACAGAGGCAGGGCTGACATGTCAACACGCATGCCAGTTACAATGTTGTCTACAAGTGTTTTGATTTCATCCTTGGAGAGGTCGTTGATGTTGATGAACTTCATTTTCGGGTTAGTGAGAAGGTCGGAAGGTTGGAAGTTTTAGAGAGATAAAGCTTGAGGATGAAGAGTAAAAATTGCAGTAGCGATTTAGGTTTTCAGAATGGGTATATATGAATTTGGGTTAGTGGACGTTTGATATAATTTGCGGTTTCGAGGTCGCATTAAATGGATTGTGGGCGGAAAGCCGTTTTTCCAAATATGGTAATAACTACCGGGGGTAAAATGATAACTTCCGGTTTATTGAACAGTCTCGCCCGAAATTTAGAAAATTTTGCTAAGTCCACAGCCACTCAGATGAATAACAGTCCATATATCAGAGAAGGGGTATTCTGATATAGGGTCCGCTGATGGATAAGTGTATCAGAGGTGGGGAGTTCTGATGGATCCACATCTGACGCTTCTTCAACTCTGATTCAAGCTTCTGATGGATAAGAGCTCAGGTGTTCTGATGAATCCACATCTGATGGGGTGTTCTGATGAATCCACATCTGATACTTCTGCAACTCTGATTCAAGTTTCTCTGGGAAGATCATCCATCATTCCCAGTTCTTCTCTTAACTTGTTAAACCTTGCTTCTGAGAGGGGTTTGGTTAGAATATCTGCAAGCTGGTCTTCAGTTGGAACATGCTCAATTGAGATGTGCTTCTTCTCCACATGATCTCTGATGAAGTGATGTCTGATTTCAATGTGCTTTGTCCTGGAGTGCAACACAGGATTCTGAGTGATGGCAATAGCACTTGTGTTGTCACACAGCAGCTTGATCTCCTTAGCTTGAACTCCATAATCCTTGAGTTGTTGCTTCATCCAGAGCAATTGAGCACAGCAGCTTCCAGCAGCAATATACTCAGCTTCAGCAGTGCTTGTTGAGATTGAATTCTGCTTCTTGCTGAACCAGGAGACAAGTCTCCCACCTAGCATTTGGCAATGACCGGAAGTGCTCTTCCTGTCCAATCTACAACCTGCAAAATCTGAGTCAGAGTAACCAATTAGTTCAAAGTTACCTCCCTTGGGATACCATAGGCCTGCATTTGGATTTCCCTTGATATATCTGATAATCTTCTTAGCAGCAACTAGATGGCTCTCTTTGGGCTTTGATTGGTATCTGGCACAGATTCCTACTGCAAAAGCTATGTCTGGTCTGCTTGCAGTCAGATAGAGGAGAGATCCAATGATTCCTCTATATGTTGTAGCATCAACATCTTTGCCTTCATCATCTGGTCCAATGCCTTGAGATGCATTCATTGGAATCTTGACTGAAGATTTTCCATCTACTCCAAACTTCTTGATGAGATCTCTGGTGTACTTCCCTTGGTTGATAAAGATGCCTTCTGGAACTTGTTTGACTTGTAATCCAAGAAAGTAACTGAGTTCTCCCATCATACTCATTTCAAACTTCTTCTGCATAACTTTAGAAAACTTTTTGCATAATTCTGGATTAGTGCTTCCAAATATAATATCATCAACATAGATTTGCACTAACAGAATATGATTAGCAACAGAAATCTGAAATAGAGTTTTGTCAACCTTTCCTTTAGTAAACCCATGATTTACTAAGAATAGGGACAATGTGTCATACCAAGCTCTGGGAGCTTGCTTAAGACCATAAAGGGCCTTTTTAAGCTTGTAGACACAAGAAGATTGGGTAGGAATGACAAAACCTGGAGGTTGTTCAACATAAACTTCCTCTTCAAGTTCTCCATTCAGGAATGCACTCTTGACATCCATTTGGTAGACCTTGATGTTGTTGTAAGCAGCATAGGCTAGGAAAATTCTGATTGCTTCCAATCTTGCAACAGGTGCAAAGGTCTCATCAAAATCTATGCCTTCTTCTTGGCAGTATCCCTTTGCTACAAGCCTTACTTTATTCCTTACAATGTTGCCTTCTTCATCTGCTTTGTTCTTGAATACCCATTTGGTTCCAATGACATTCTGATGCTTTGGTCGAGGAACAAGTTTCCATACTTCATTCCTTTCAAACTGTGTCAGCTCTTCTTGCATTGCATTTATCCAGTCTGAGTCTTCTAGAACTTCTTCTACACTCATTGGTTCCATCTGAGATATGCAGCAGGTGAACATGGCTTCTCTTCTAGATGCAGATCTGGTCCTAACACCACTGGTGACTTGACCAATTACTTGATTAGGAGGATGATCTCTTAACCAAGTTAGATCAGGTTCTGATAGTTGCTGTCTAGGCAACTCTGATTCATCATCTTCTGATTCTTCATCATCAGCCTTGTCTTCATCCTTTTCTTCATCTTCATCTTTGTCTATCAGAATTGGATTCATAGGAGGTGTTGAGAATACCGGGTTGATATTGACCTCTTCTGATGATTCTGCAATCTTATCTTCAAGATTGGTCTTCTGTAGAGATTCTGATATCTCTTCAACTGAGGTGCTATCATCAAATTTGACATGAATGGATTCTTCAACTTGTAGAGTCCTCCTATTGAGTATTCTATAGGCCTTGCTTGTGCTAGAATAGCCTAAGAATACACCTTCGTCAGCTTTTTCTTGAAATACTTTCAGATTCTCCTTTCCATTGTTTAGAATGTAGCACTTGCATCCAAACACATGGAAGTAGCTGATGCTTGGCTTTCTTCCTTTCCACAGCTCATAGGGTGTCTTCTGATGGTTCTTGTGGATCATGCTTCTATTCTGAGTGTAGCATGCAGTGTTGATTGCTTCAGCCCAGTATCTGATGGGCAGTCCTGATTCTGCAATCATGGTCCTTGCGGCTTCTTTCAGTGTTCTGTTCCTTCTTTCAGCAACACCATTTTGTTGGGGTGTTCTGGCAGCAGAGAGCTGATGGAATGTACCATTCTGATCACAGAAGTCCTTGATTACCTTGTTGACAAATTCAGTTCCTCTGTCAGATCTGATTGTCCTAACCTTCATGTTTTTCTCAGTCTGAAGTTGCTTTAACAGAGATGGCAACTTCTGAAGAGTTTCATTTTTCTTTGCTAGGAACACAGTCCATGTATATCTTGAGTAGTCATCAACCATAACAAGAGTATATCTTTTTCCACCAACACTGGGAGTTTCAACTGGTCCAAATAAATCCATGTGGATCAGATTTAGAGGACAAGTAGAAAGATCTCCAGCTATGGGTTTGAATGAGGTCTTCACTTGTTTGCCCTTCTGACAAGCACTGCAGAGGGTCTCCTTCTTGTAGACAATGTCAGGCAGACCATCTACAATGTGTTCTCTTGCCAGTTTGTTGATGGTTTTGAAATTCAGGTGGCTAAGCTTCTTGTGCCAGTCCCAGCTTAGCTTTGAATTCTCTTTAGCTATCAGGCAGGTTCCATCTTTTGCTGTTTGCCAGTCAACAACATAGATGTTCTTCCTTCTCTTGGCTATAAGAACTACTTCTTTGGTTGTCTCATGCTTGACATAGCATAAGGTCTTGGTGAATTCAACTGTGTAGCCTTTGTCACAGAATTGGCTAGCACTCAGCAAGTTGAACTTCAGACCTTTGACATATGAGACATCTTCAATGATTATCTGGTTCTTGATCAGCTTCCCTCTTCCTTTTGTTTGCCCTTCCTTGTCATTTCCACCGAAAGTGACTCTGGGTCCATTGTATCTCTGGAACTCTGATAGGCAACACTTGTCACCTGTCATGTGCCTGGAGCATCCACTATCAATAAACCATTCTTGTTCTGAGATAGCTCCAGCACACAGTTCCTGCAAAATCAAAAGGAAGATTTAGGTACCCAAGCAATGTTGGGTCCTGGGGGGTAATGCAGCTTTGGTAGTTGGTACCATTTTGGTCTCATCAACTGAAACCTTGGTGGATGGTACCCATTGTCCACCTGGTAGTCGTAGTAAACAGATGTATGATTCACTTTGGGCAGATGCTTGTGAGGATCATGCTTTCTGTTTGCATCAGAATTATGGACAGAACGTTATTCTCTTGGTCCAAAAAGCCATGCATCGCAATGTTTTATGCTCTAGACCAAAGCATCAGAATGTCATTGGAACGTTATTCTCTTGGTCCAAAAAGCCATGCATCGCAATGTTTTATGCTCTAGCTCTCATTCTGGAGGTATTTGCCCGATTTCTCTTCTTTTCTTCAACAAATACTCATAAATACTTAGGTTAAACACAAGTGGGTTAAACTCGAATTCTGATGCAAATACTCGAATTATGGACATAAATACTTATGTTAAACACAAGTGGCTTTATGACATTCTGTCCATATGATCTGATGAAAATATATTTCATCAGATCATATGGAAAGTGGGTTTTTCCCATCAAGATCTTGCTGCACGTCTCCATGTTTTGTGCAGAATCGGGATTAACCGGCGCCGGTTTTACTTCGGGGATGGAATAATGCTGAAAAACACCATAATCGGCGCCGGTTATAGGGTAAAACCGGCGCCGGTTATACGTCGGCCAACCGGGAAAATGGCAGATTAAATGCAACCGGCGCCGGTTTGGTGAATATCCGGCGCCAGTGTTGTCCTGGGATTTTGGGGATGTTCCGCTACGAATTTGGACATGAGTCCTTCATCAAAGTTGTAGCTAATGAAGTCTTCTATCCACCAAAACTTGAATGAGGTGATTTTATTCATTTAAACAAAAAATATGGATAAAACACTGAGAGGTATGCATCCTGAAATCCCCCCAGCAACATCTGACTTTGTTGGTTGATTGAGTCTTGTTTCCTTCATATTTTGGCCATGACGTCTTCATAACATTTGTACCTTATTGAGTTAGAATTCACATGAAACTCGAATCGAGTGATTTCGAGTTCTCTACAATAATTTATACTCGAATTATGGACAGAACGTCATTCTCTTGGTCCAAAAAGCCATGCATCGCAATGTTTTATGCTCTAGCTCTCATTCTGGAGGTATTTGCCCGATTTCTCTTCTTTTCTTCAACAAATACTCATAAATACTTATGTTAAACACAAGTAAATATAACGGCTATTAAACTCCCCCACACTTGAGCATTGCTTGTCCTCAAGCAATTTCTTCACCTTTGGATGCCTTGGTTAGTTTCAACAAAAATATATGAACAAAAATAATTTTAAATTTAAGAGAGGTAAAAATGACATATAAACTCTTTTATCATTCTCGGTCCAAAAACCATTTTTTTCAATTAAACACAAAAAGTATCATTTAGATTTAGGAAACTACTAATACTCTTGAGAATAAAGGAGTGATTTGTGACTATGACTTTTTGGGTGAGTGGGATGGCTTTTTGGTGTTTTTGACTTTTCAGTTGTATGAATTCATTGAACTTTCCTAGTTGAGACCATGAGTTATTTAATTTTTTTTTATAACTCATTTGAAAAGGTCTTCAACTAGTATTTACTGAAAGTCATTTGATGATGCCTATTTATTTGATGAGGTGTGAGAGTGGGTTATGTGTTCCAAAATGGTGTTTGAGTGTTTGAGAAGTATTTGACCATTTTTGGAAATGAAGGAAGGAGATGCTTTCTATTCACAAGGTTTATTTTTTTGGAGTAGTTTTCAAGAGTAAAGAGTAGTCTAAAAAATGATAGGTTTTTGTAAGTAATTAAAAAAAAAACTTTCTCAACCAAATACCCGTTAAAAAGAGAAATATGACAGTTTTACATTCCTAAAAAAAAATATTTTTGCACACAAAATTTGTTTTAACTACCCATGAGATGCACTCCCCCCCACACTTATAATACATTGTCCTCAATGTACATTGGAGGATGCAATGGAGGATGAAATCTTCAATAGCGGAATGGGTCGTCTTGTGAGAGTAGGAGATGCATGATACTCCCTCCGTTTCTAAAAGAAAGTCACGGTTTGACTTCACGATTATTAAGGAAATAAATTGACTTTACTGTAAAAAACACTGTTTAGACACTGTTTGACACTGTTTGAACACTGTTTGGCACTGTTTGACACTGTTTGGATGTAGATTTCTTTGCCAAATAAGGAAATAAGGGAAGTGTGACTTTTATTTTGGCACATCCAAAAAAGGAAAGTGTGAGGTTCTTTTAGAAACGGAGGGAGTACATGAGTTTAGATGATGCTTCTTTTTTCTTTCTTTTTTTTTTTTTTGTTTTTTTTTGGGTTTCAATTATAAATAAATATGAATATGTATTTAACTAAACATATTTATTTATAATTGAATTTGTTGGGTTGCCTCCCAATTAGCGCTTAGTTTAACGTCATAGGCCGGACGCAACGTACCTCTCACGTGTGATTGGGCTCTTGAAGACGTTTGACCAATGTTACCTTTTTAAGATCGTGGGGAGGCCATGGAGTTGTCCGTCTATTCTTTTCATTCCCGTGGTGTGTTGGAGGGATGGAAGGATTTGTGTTGACCTCCATGTTTTGAGTTGGTATGGATTGTGTTTTCCATACATTGAATGTTTCATCGTCTCCTCCCACTCTTAGCTTTACGGTGCCTGCTTGCACATCAATGACGGCTGCGGAAGTGGCCAAAAATGATCTCCCAGGGATGACGGGAACCTCCATCTCTTCCATGTCTAAAATCGAAGGAGAAAACGGAATCTGAAGAACACGACTAGGGGTCTAGGGCACACTGTATTTGCTATATTGTACTCCGTAGTTCAATTTGTGAGAGATTTGGGGATAGCAAGCGGGAATAGAAGTTAGGTAGAAGAAATTTGGGGAAATTTTCACAATTTGGAGCCAAATAGAATTTTGATTAACGCTTAATTTTTTAGTAGCATTTTCAAGTAGACATCGATAGAATATGATTTAAATAATTTAATAATAAAAGTATTTTACTCGTATTCTGTAAGGCCCCAATTATATAATTATATAATCTGTGATCATTTCTTATTTTAAGCAGTCGAAACATTTTTTTTGTATATTAAGCATTTACTCAAGCATGGTCAGTAATGGATTTTTGATTGTTCGTATACACATTAATTAGTATATGTTTCGTTAGAATAAAAATAAAATTAATCATAATTTGTCAGAATTTCAATATGTCAATCATTATCATACCCCGTATTGAATTTGTCAAATTTCAAAATCCGTTTGCAAAAATATACAATATTTGGCTACAAATTTTGTTTGTACGGAAAAGCTTTTCCTACGAATTATCATTTTGAAGGGATATACACTTTTTACCCATAAATAATGTTTGTGTGGAAAACACAATTCGTAGGAAATTAAACTACCCATACAAAGCACTAACTTTGTGGCCAAAGAAGATCTATGTCCACAAATTTAATTTTGTATGTATGAAACTCGTAGGTAAAGGGTGAAATTTTACTAGTGATTCTCTTTAACCGGGATCGACGAACATTTCATTAAGTGGATAAAAGCAAAATCAAGACTAATTACCTTTGATATTTTATTTCACCCATTTAAGTGTTTTATTTGCTTTCTCGATTATCAAAATATCCAATTCCCCCTTCCGTTTACTTTTATTTATTACGCTTACACATACGCGAAAAGCTCATTTCCCTGTGGATACGAACTCTACTACGTTATACTACAGTATTAGCCCTTAGTAGTGAATTTAATTATTTGAGGCACACTACGACAAAGTGCACGTCAGGGTGCCTTGCGCATCGGACGGTCGGGCAGCTACGAGGACGGCCTCGAGATCATTGAAAGTGTGGACCCCAAGATCTACGGCCGTTGAATTTGCGATCGTACGGCTGTCCGGAAGCAAGGCAGAGGCTCCGGATCCCCTTCCTCTATCTTTGAAGTTTACCAATCGACACGAACACTTAGTTACAATTCCAGAAGATCGATGCAATCCCTCACTGGAGCATTATTTAGACAGTTTTGAAATTAGATTAGGTAATTTCTCATCTTCTCCACATCATAGGTTTTAATCCTTACAAAACTGAATGGTGACTTCACAGTCCGCTGCTACTGCTACTTCGAGTGATCGATTGACTTCTTCGTCTAATCTTCTCCACTCAAGCATGTTACTATGCCAAGCTTCAATTCGACGTTGAAACTTGAAACTCTAAACCTGGAGGTGGACAATACTCGGTTCAATTCTTCTTCAATACATCTTGGTGATCCCTAATTTCTTTTACAGTTTGTTATTGTGATGTCATAGTTACGGGTTAAATGCATAAATGGTACCTCAACTATTGGTAATGTTGCATTTTGCTACCTTAACTCTTAAATGAATCCAAACGGTATCTTAACTATACATAAATGTTTCAAATTGAGATTTTATTCAAATTTCCGACCAAAAAATTCCACGTGGCGGTCAGAATTCTATGCGTAAAGTCTATTTTACCTTATTTTTGTCCATATGATCACTATAGGGTGACTCTGCATGCACATTAAATTTTGATCGTCACGAAGGACTTTTTTTGTTAACAATTTAAATAAAATTTCAATTTGAAACATTTATGTATAGTTAAGGTACCGTTTTGATTCATTTAAGAGTTAAGGTACCAAAACGCAACATTACCAATAGTTAAGATACCATTTATGCATTTGACCCCATAGTTACACTTAAATGAATGAAGTGTACTACACAATCTGAGTTGAGTTGTGTTGGTTATTTGTTTCTAATTACATTTTTATTGTAGTCCTTTTCAAGAATGAATGTTACCGGCTACCCTTGATTATTTTATTATTTGTGCATACTTATTTGCTAATATTAGTTATTTAGTTATAATACTGACCTAAAATTAGTTCAACCTTTTTCTTCTTTTAGGACCTAAATTTTGCAATTTTGATCCATACATAAAGCCGCACTTGATGGTCTGTTAAAACCCCTGGACTTCATTATTATGTAATAGAGAGTAATCAAAATTAAAACATAGACATTTTATGTAAATGTTCAAGACAAAATGGGAGATATTACATGAGTTAAAGAAACATTAACCCATAAGTTTAAGTTTTATGATATTGATTTAGAGCCATGATTAAATGATTTAGAAGTTGTTCATTTCTAATATAAAGCGTTTTCTCTTGGATTATATTCCACACATTTTATAACTTGTGATTGGACACGACTCAATTACATCAAATTTCATATCTACATGGCATCCTAACATATTCTAAATTTCAGTTATTTATTTGAAAGAATATTTTGTGTGTAAGAATGTACAACTTTGAACCTTAAACACAACTTAAAATTACAAGTGTAATGAGACGATCTTATAATCGGATCGGGATATATAGCAAATTTTTTTCCAGGATTGATGGATATATAACACACTCTGATTCATGCAAGAAAGTTTGAGTTACCCCCACTAGAAGACATTCTGGCTATGAAAACTTAAGAAGTAAGTTTAGCACGAGATGAACATTGGTTGTGAGCTATGACTTTGAATCTAATAATTTGTGTCACAGTACTACCCGTTCAAGAAAAGTTTTGTTTGTAATACAAATTTTTCTGTGTGCTATTGCAAACATGATGGCTTTTTTTAGTCCTAAATGTATTGGTTCTAGAAAATTAATTAAAGCTTTGTAATTACTACACATTGTTTTAGTTTTGTGTCTTTGGAGGGAGGATTTGAGGAGGAATTGATCAGATAATAACCAGCAGACTCGAATAATAACTGGTATATTATATTGTTACAATATGTAGATAACAAAAAATAAGTTGCACTTCATGGCTAGACAACATGGAACTTCTTCTAATAGGGCTGATTAAAAGAAGTATAATATACGGAGTATATTATATTTGACATATTATATTTGCCTTCGCGTGTTATAACTAATTAACTAGTACTGGGGTACGATATAATAGGGCGGTCAAATAACAACTTTGGAATGAAATTTGTAGGGTACTCTCAAAAAACAAAAAAAAAATTGTAAGGTGTAGCTAGCTACATGCATGCAGACATGCCTCCTCTTAGCTAGCTTAATTACTCCTGCCGTTGCATCGGACGATTTACACCTTTGAGCTAGTTTCCTGATCCTTTGCCTAAGTACATGAAATAAGATAATCAACTCATCATAAAATACAATGTCACATGACTAATAATTAAGTGCATTAGACACTTTTGTTTTTAAATAATTTTTCACGTGTTAACAGGGACATAGATATATAAAAGGGGGCCAGCCTAGGCTTTGGCCGACCCCAAATTTAAAAAATGTCTTGATTTTCTATGTAATTATTTTTTCAAAAATATTCTTTGAACTAGTCCAGTTCAGTCTAGTGCTCTCTGCTCTGGCTCCACCCCTGCACGTATACTCTCTCGGCAACACATATATCACCAATGTTACGAGGGACAACTAGATGTTTGCCTACCAAAACTTGAATACTCAAATCAAAACATACAAGAAAAAACACCAACAGTCACATATCATGATGACAAGATCTCAATCTCATCTTGCATGAGAATAGTGAGATCATAGGGAAGGTCGTTTTGATGCATTAGGGTTTGTTTTGTCACTTGCAATTCTTATTTATGTTTTTTCATCTTTCCTATGTTTTTCTCTTTTATCTTTGTTATTTGTACTTCCCCTTAAGTTTCCTTTTATAAAATTTCCTTTACTGTCCAGCCGATTAGCCAAACTCAGAAGCGGGGGAGGAACTTGAGGAGCTGCGGAAATTCTGGAGCAAGGGAGCAGAAATTGGGAACCCTAGTCCAGAGGGAAAACCCGGCATTTATATGAGAAGCACCGACGAGGGAACCAACGAGGGATTGACACGTAGCAGGGAGCGTATTCCGGCTCACGCGCTGTGCGTGGGGTGAAAGCGTAATGATGACACTTCCTCGGGAAATGCACTGCCGCTACAGCAGTCGTCACCTCGTTTCCTGAACCGTCGACAGCTGTCAAGCACCATGACCACGAGCGTACGCTTCCACCAGATGCAATAAACATAAGTATCAAGATACGAACGTCTACTTCGAGGGACTCATACTTCCTTATGTCCTGTGCATGCTCAGAACATCAGAAGTGGGGGACTTGTGTTGGGTTAATGGCCCAAGTTAGGGTCCGGCCCATTCACCCCTTTTACCAGACGTACGTCCAGTTAGAACACAAAGCTAGCCTGGCAGGCCCATGTTCCTCCAGGAGGGACGAACGTGTGCAGTTGGGGGTTTAGGCTCAACGGCCCATCTCGACGAACGTCTATGCAGGGACAAGGAGCAGGACCACGGGTCACCGGAATGACAACGAACGTCGTCAGAGCAAGCCCATGGCCATCGGAGGCGGTCCGGTCCACATGGCGAGAATCCGCAAAGGCCAGGGGACGAGCGGCCAATACCCCTTGGAGGCCACCTGGAGCTGTCCAGCTTGCTCCCCGGGCGGACGAACGTCCCCACTAATTAGGCGGGAAACCTAGATTCTGGCGGGAAGTGCATTTAATGCTGAAGATTTGGTGGTTGGGACACTAGCGAACCACAGGCTTCCACGTCAGTACAGCCACCTGCCCATTGGCGGGTATAAATAGAAGCATTTATTTCATTGTAAGGGGTTGGCAACTTTCTATTCTTAGCACTCTAGCTATAGTATTCTTACTCGTAGCACTTCTACTGCCTTGTACGACGAACGGCCGACGGAGCCTTAGCGAAAAGTATTGTATTAGGGAGTTATTAAGAGATAATAATACCTAATCACTTACTTGCTACCTTGTTGTTTCTTGATTCATCTCATTTGTTAGTTGGGCTAGATTCTCATACACACTCCACTCGAAATCCTTGGGCTTACGTGTTGGACCCGAGGGTTGAAGGAATAAACCTCAACAGCTTCTTTGCAATAAAATGTATTATAGAATTATATATAATCATATAAAATGATAAATTTAAATTTATTAATACAACATACAACAAGAAACATGAAGAAACAATAAGAAACAAAAAAATTCAAAGTTAAAAACAAAAATAAACACAAAGAAACAATAGGAAACAAAAACTAATAAATATTAAACCTTGTAACCATTATAAAAAAAATGAGTTACAAAAGTCATATTTTTTCCTTCTTCAAATTTTACAGGTATATTCTCTTACATTTATTCCATTTTTCACATATTTATTTCCGAGTTCTTATATCTTTCATGTTTTCTCATTTTTATTTTTTATTTTTATTTTTATTTTAATTACTTTCGTTTTATTTTATAAATTTTGTCTGAGTTTTTTAATGTTTCAAATTTATAAATTTAATAAATTTCTTAGCGTTTTTGTTTCTATACATTTATTTTTTTTTTAAAAAAAATACCCTTTTCATAAAAATCATTAAATGCTTTTCATATGATTAATAGTTTCAGAACATTTTATCTTATTTTACAAACATTGTCTATAATTTTTAGGTTTTCATATTTTTAATGCTTCACACGCTTTATAGCTTAAATTAAGTTTTCTTATTTTTTTATGCATTACATATTCTTTTTTATTTTACCATAAAAATTAATGTGAATTTTTTGAATATTTCCAAAATTTACTTGAATTCTAAAGATTGTAACTTTGAACTAAGTTAATTTTCATAATTTTAATAATGTCAGAATACTTGATCTTATTTTCCATTTAGATATTAAAAAAATAAACTTATTGGTTGAATTTGCATTTTTATTACAACTTTTTTAAATATACGGAGTATATTTTTACTTTGCATTTTTCTTTATTTTGTTATTATTTTTAAGACTTTAATTATCTTTCCATTTATTTACATCCTTTGATGCTTTCATAAATATTTACATTTGATTCTGTTTTAAAAAAACAAAAAATAAATACGGAGTAATTGTTAGAACTTGTACTACATACACTGTATTAGTTAGTGGTTTAATTAGTTAATGAACCAGGGAGTACATTATAAAAAGAGAAACACACGTGCTCTTCAGGGGCTGAGATACGGAACCGAAATGCTTTAGAATGTGTGAAAGAGACACGCATGGTCTATTTGTGAAATAAAAAGTTAAACGGTATATTTTTTAAAACCGCATTAGAAACCGAAAAAAGTGATATTATTTTCACTTGTAAGCCCACTTCCGAAAATTTCCCAATATACAATACAGAGTACAAATGTACAATCTACAATGTTTCCGGCCTGGGCCTTCTAATATTCCTCCAGACAAATGCAATGGGTCCCAGTAGTGTTCTAGCAACGTATTTCCTTAACAACCATGCTTGTTGTACCCACCACTTTGTACCCACCTCTGTGAAGGCTATTTTTTTGTCTGTGAAGCCGGTTCACAGACAAAATATGTCTTTGAATTCCTTCACAGACATATTTTGTCTGTGAAGGAATTCACAGACAAAAAAAAATAACTTCACAAACATGGGTGGGTACAAAAGTGGGTATAAAAGTGGGTACAAACATCATTTTCCTTTCCTTAAAATTTTGAGGATATTCCTCCTCACATCTTTTACTTTAATAAAATTATTTTTTCGCCAAAAAAAAATACTCCCTCCGTCCCAATTGTTTTGCATAGTCAAAATTTTTTGGTTAACCAATAATTAAAGTCAATGCTCCCTATCAATAATTAATTCAATTTTTAATAATTACTACCTCCATCCGGAAACAGTTTCTTTGTGCTTTAGTACAGGGGTAAGACTGCGTACATCCGACCCCCCCTTACCCCACCGTAGGTGGGAGCCTTTGCGGCACTGGGGTAAATGAAAATGATGATGACTACCTCCGTGACTCCGTCCCCCTAAGTTTGGGACAAGAGAAGGTGACACGGTTATTAATAAAAGTGGGTTTATGTGGTTGATATTGAATTGATAAAGTAAGAATAAAGTATGAATGATTTAGAATCACACAAACTTTACCAAATAAGGTATGGGACAATCTTAATGGGACAATCATAGCGGGACGGAGGGAGTAAAATTTATATATTCAGAAACTACATTAAAATCTCTTCAAAGTTGTAAACTCCAAATTAGAATATAATTAAAAATTGACACAATTCTAATTAAGCGAATAAAACGAAACTATTTAACTAAGAAAAGTCAAATTTGCAAATTAATTTGGAACGGAGGTAGTACAATACAATGTCTACGTACATAGAGACTAAAATAAATAATATCAACGCACTCATGTATAATCAAATATAAAATGAGGAAAACCAAAAACGACCAAGAAACAAATATACGTCTCATTACTAAAATCCATTGGAAGAGAAAGGTAAGGAGAAACAAATAAACATGAGATAAGTAATTGCTAATATAGGATTACGTAAAACATGCCGAAAAGGCAAAAATTTCCAAAATACAAGTTTTTTGTTATAGTTGCACGAGAATATAGCCCCACCATGCCATTGCTACTGCAACAGTGCCGCTACCCTCGCCCCTGCTCCAGTGTCACCATTGTGCCTCACGCTCCCGCCGCTGCCGGATCCTCTATCACCAATGGATTGACACCAAGAGAATTAGGAGCAATTAATTATATTATAATATTAATTGATTAGATTAGAGTATTAGAGGTAGAAAATTAATGTTAATTCTTATTTAGGGAAGATTACATATTTACATTAGACATAGACTTTCATATATAGTTTCATTTAGACAAAGATGATATTTTTACGCATATAATCCTTCTATTACTTCCTAAATATACATATATACCGTGTTACAAAACTGATAACTGATAAGGAAACACATCTTTAATACTCCCTCCGTCCCAAATTGTTTTGCAAAGTCAACATTTTTTGGTCAACCAATAATAAAAGTCAATGCTCCCTATCGATAATTAATTCAATTTTTAATAATTAAAATTTATATATTCGGAAACTACATTAAAATCTCTTTCTTCAAAGTTGTAAACTCCAATTTAGAATATGTTAGAAAATAGAAGAGGTTGTTGGTGTGAATATGTTAAGTGATTTTAGTGGGGTGTAGTGTAGAGGAGGTGTTTTAGAGTAGAGCTCTTGTCTCTAGAAAAGATATATTGTATTGATGTTTCTTGGTTTTCTTAGTTAGCAAATGAGTACAATGAGTCCTATTTATAGGAGCTAGAGGATCATTCTAGATCCTTATTAAATGCTATGAATCTAGAGTATTCTACAACTATGTCTAATTACTCTAGATTTTACATAAGAATTCTCTAGTAGAGAATTCTCTAGAATACTTCTAGTTTTAACTCTCTTTTTTTTCCCGAAAAACCCATCTTGGTGACGGGGTTAGCGTCGGGACACGCTAACTATATTTATTAAAGCCTTTCAGAGAGAATACATTGTTTAACGTATCGGACCATCTTATTTGAAAAGCCCACGTTAGAAGTGGGCCAGTGAATAAGTGACCGTTTAAAGACAAAAGGAGAGAATATCTCAGGTGTGAGACATAATGCGTTAAAAGATGTGGGGAAGCCCTAAATCTCTAAATCGCAGAGAGTTCGAGGGCTGTGAGAGTGCGCCGTTGATAGGGTGAAGCGCCGATTCGAAGCTTTGAGATTCCGGTTACCCTGCGTCCCTGAAGAACGGCCTTCCGTGTTGGTCCTCGAGGCATGCTTGATGGACTTGAGGAGGTAGATTGTGGCGTTCATAACGGCTGAAAGCTGAAGCTCTTCTCCCTTCGTTTGCGAGTAAGTGTGTCGTTCTGTTCGTCTCTCTTACAGTGTGGGTGAGTATGAGATTGTATTTGTTGCATAGCTTTTTGATCTTAATTATTTGTGAGTTCATGAACCCTGGTATTGTTGTTTTGCCTTGAACTGCTCTGTACATTTCTTCCCAGTCTGTTCGAATTTTGAAACCCGTGTGACCTGTTGTTGTTATTGCCTGAATGGATGTTAATAGTGCGTTAATTTCTGCATGTACGGACGAGATGGAGGTTGTTGGAAAACAGAAGGCGTCTATCATCTTTCCTCTGCGGTCTCTGAGAATTGCTCCGCCTGCACTTAGATGCTGTGTGAATGAAGCATCGACGTTGAGACAGAGAGTTGCGTCTGAGGTAAAGCCCCATTTGACAACTGTTGTTGTGTTTGGCTTCCCTATTTTGGGCATGAGTCCTTCTTCATGTAGTTGTGAGTCGAATTTGATAAATTTCATGCCTGAATTGCTTGTAACCCAGTTGTGAATGTGCTTTTTGATTTCTTGAATTGCCCCCTTGATTGAATATGGTTTGTTGTCCCATATAAGTTGATTGTAGTATTTCCATGTGTGCGATGTGATGATTCCTGTACTTCTAGTTTTAACTCTCTAGATCATCTCTAGCCTTTTTTACATAGAACATTCTAGATAAATGCATCACTATTTAATACTCCTCCTTGATGCATTTGTCGGTGACTCCAAGCATTCTTCGCAGAAACTGGAATCTGTCTCTTGGCAGGGCTTTTGTGAAAATATCTGCAAATTGTTCTTCTGTTGGGCAGTAACCTCATCTCAATTTATCCCTTTGCTTGGACATCTCTCAAGAAGTGATACTTAATATCGATGTGCTTAGGGCGATTGTGTTGAATTGGATTTTTAGCCATCGCAATAGCTGACTTGTTATCGCAATAGATCTCTGTCGCAGAGCTTTGCGATTCTCCCATATCTTCTAATATTCTTTCTAGCCATATAGCTTGGCACGCTGCTCCGACTGCTGCAACCCATACTCAACTTCGGCTGAAGATGGTGCAATAGAATCTTGCTTCTTTGATCCCCATGAGAAAATTCCCGAACCTAGCTTAAACGCGTAACCGGAGGTGTTTTTCATGTCATCTTGAGATCCAGCCCAATCACTGTCGCTATATCCAGTTAGTCGTGAGTCAGGAGTTGTTTTGTACCAAATACCATAATTGATGGTTCCTTGTAGGTACCTAAGGAGTCTCTTTGCCGCTCCATAATGAGTCTCAGTTGGACTTTCCATGAACCTTGAGAGCAAGCTTGTAGCATACATTATGTCCGGCCTCGTAGCCGTTAAGTAGAGTAGACTCCCAATCAAACTTCAGTAATTGGTAGCGTACATCTGCTTTGACCCATCTTCTTTCTTCAATTTTTCATTAGGAACCAATGGAGTAACGACGGCTTTGCAGTCTTGCATTTTAAACTTCTTTAGCATGTCTTTAATATATTTTTCTTGAGATAAGAAGATGCCTTCTTCTTCTTGACTTATCTCCATGCCAAGGAAGTAGTGCATTAATTCCAAGTCACTCATCTCTAAAGTGTTCATCATGTCTCTCTTAAATTCTTCAATTAATTTTGAATTATTTCCCATGACAATTAAATCATCAACATATAGAGAGACGATGAGAATGTGAGATTTACCTTGGGATTTGATGTATAGTGTAGCCTAGTTCTTACTCCTCCTGAACCCTTGACGGGTGAAGTATCCATCAATCTTGCTATACCAGGCTCGTGGAGCTTGTTTGAGCCTGTAAAGCGCTTTCTTTAGACGAAGAACCTTTCCTTCTTCTTTGATAAATCCTTCTGGTTGCTCCACATACACTTCTTCTTTTAGTTCTCCATTTAGAAAGGCTGACTTGACGTCTAGCTGATTAATTTTCCCTTCCTTCTGAGCTGCAAGAGCTATGAGTGTTCTTATGGTGTCCATCCGGGCAACTGGAGCAAAAGTCTCTTTGTAGTCAACTCTCGGTATTTGAGCATACCCTTTTGCAACCAGTCTTGTCTTATGTTTCTGAATTGAGCCATCGGGGTTCAGCTTCGTTTTGTACACCCATTTCACTCCAATAACCTCCTTGTTATGTGGAGGATCTACCATATCCCAAGTATCATTCTTTTCTATCATTTTGATCTCCTCCTCCATTGCTTTAATCCAAACTTTTTCTTTGGAGGCTTTAGCGTAGCTATGTGGCTCCAAGGAACAAAAGTTGCATGTTTCATAGATATCAGTAGACTCATATAGGTCTGCTAGAGTTCTTACCCGAAGGGGTGGAGATTCTGGCGAGGAGTCATGTTCGCTAGACGATGTATTCGCTTCGGAAGAGGATCTTGGAGTAGATGTGGGGCTCTGTTGATCGTGATCTTCTTCTTCTGGGATTTCCTCTAGTTGGGTAGTAGTTGTCTTTCTTTCAACTCTTGTTGTCTCCCAATTCCAAGAGGCTTGCTCATCAAACTCCACATCTCGACTTGTCACTAGTTTCTTAGTCTCGAGATTATAGATTCGATATCTCTTGGATTTGGAGCTGTAACCGTGGAAGATGCCCTTCTCTGTCTTGTCTTCTAATTTGTGCCTTTTAACAGAGGACACATGAATGTAGCATATGCTTCCGAAGACCTTCAAATGTTTGGCTGACGGCTTTTGTCCCGACCATGCCTCAATAGGTGTTTTGTTTAAAACCGCCTTAGTTGGACACCGGTTTAGAAGATAGACTGAAGTATATACCGCCTCTGCCCAGAACATTTTAGGCATTCCTTTTTCAGCTAACATTGATCTTGCCATCTCCATGACTGTGCGGTTCTTCCTTTCGGATACCCCATTTTGTTATGGAGTGTATGCTACTGTTAGTTGATGCTCCATGCCTTCATCTTCACAGAACTGGTCAAATTATTTTGATGAGTTGTATTTCGTAGCTCGATCGCTTCTCAACTTCTTGATTTGATGACCACTCTGTTTCTCCACGAAGTTCTTAAATCTCTTAAATATTCTAAGAACTTCGGATTTTTCTTGGAAGAAATACACCCATGTCATCCTTGAGTAATCATCGATGAAGAGTATGAAGTACCTGTTCTTGGAAACTGAAGGTGTGCGCATTGGACCGCAAACATTGGTGTGGACAAGCTCTAGTATCTGTTTGGCTCTCCATGTCTTCTCTGTTGGAAATGGTTGCCTGTGCTGCTTCCCAACCATACATCCTTCACATACTCCTTCTTTTTCATCCAGTAGAGGCATGTCTCTCATCATATTCTTTTTATGTAGTAATCTCAAGGCATTGAGATTGAAGTGCTGACGAGCATTTTTTCGTAGTGTGCCTCAAATTAAATTCACTACTAAGGGCTAATACTGTAGTATAGCGTAGTAGAGTTCGTATCCACAGGGAAAAGAGCTTTTCGCGTATGTGTAAGCGTAATAAATAAAAGTAAACGGAAGGGGGAATTGGATATTTTGATAATTGAGAAAACAAATAAAATACTTAAATGAGTGAAATAAAATATCAAAGGTAATTAGTCTTGGTTTTGCTTCTTCTAGAGATCCTCCATGTCTGACTTTCAGAATACCATTATTGTCAAGATAGATGTTCTCCTGTTGAGTAGGAGTCATCTTCTTCTTTATTTCTTCACATTGAGTTGAGGTTATCTTCAGAGAACCTTCTTTTCTCCAATCTAATAAGGTCAGGGCCTTCTTCTTAGTACCTTTCTTCAGAGGGGCTGGAATAGATGGTTGTGCAGAGGAGCCAGCAGCAGCTTTCTTCTTGAGTCTAAGCTGTTCAAAGTAAGGTGTAGGGTCAGGTGTAGGACCTTGAGTTGTTCTGGCAAGATGCAACTGTTGAGAGGGGTGCTCTTCCCCCTTTTTGGCATCATTTAGATCTTGAAGAAGTATGCTGATCTTCTCAAATTCTGAGGCATGTGATTTGCCAAGATCTTCAATGGCAGTTGGAATAACAGTGGTAACTTCAGCCAGGGAGTCAAGAAGCTTCTTCTGTTTCTCAACATCATTAGCTATGGTCTGAGTATGGCTTTCAAGGTGGATCAGCTTATTGTATCGGTCTTTATCTAATTGAATAAAACTGTCAACGGTCTTTTTGTTGACAGAACAGAGGGTCTCAATTCTGTTGAGCTGCGCTGTCTGCTTAGCATCAGATATCTTCAATTGATCAACAGAAGAGACTATAGAAGAGATGACCTTGTCTTGAGTAAGAAGGACATTCTGACATGAGGTTAAGGTCCTGGTCAGAGATGCAACCTTCTCAGTAAGCTGTTGTAACCTAAGTTCCAGAGTGTGATTGACAAGGGTTAGATGCTCATAATGCTTGTCATTGATTAGAACTAGCTTGTTCATCCCATCCAGCATTTGACCACCAAATTCTTCGGCAGATGCAACAAATTGGTTAAAAGGAATGTGGGGTTCTGCACTCTCAAATCCTGGCATCTCCAAGCCTTTTCCCTTGGGCAGTGGCTGATGTTCTTGTACAGAGGATAGGTGCTGATCTTGCATTTCATGCTCAAGTTGTGTTAGAGGAGGGGTCTTCTGCCTTTTGGAGGTTGCACAATTGGGATTGCTGTAGATGAACCCTGTGCAACCTAGAAGATCTTCATCTGTGGAGGAGTCTTCATACGAAGTGTAGAGAGGGAAGTTATCCCTGTTGACTTGTTGCTTTTTATGCAGTGGGCGGTTAGAGGCATTAGAATGCCTGGTGTAACCTTGAGGTGCAGGAATAGGAGCAATGGTTGATGGGTCAGAAGAGCTAACCTCCAAGATGTGAGTTTGAGGATCAGTGGGCTTCTGTTGAGGAGGGGCAGCAGATGTGGTCTTCTGTTGATGAGAACAGTGTGGTGAGGGGGTTTTCTGCTGAGTGTTGAGATGGGGTTTGGTAAGTTGATGCCGAGGAGATGGAGGAGGTGGTGGTGATCTGTTCCGTGTAGGGATGATCTGTTTGCAAGGTGAAGGAGATTTGGGTTTCTGAGTTGATGATTTTTGGTGAGAAGGGGTGTTTTGTTGTGGGGTAAGAGATTTCTGTTTAGGAGAGGATGGTTTGGAAGAGGGTTTCTGTTGAGGTGAGACAGAGGGATGTGGTAAAGTAGGTGAAGTGTGAGGAGAGGGGATAGGTATGGTCTCCTTTGGAGGGGATGGAATATCAGCAATAGGTGAGGCAGGTGGGGTGGGAATATGATGTTGAGGAGAAGGAAGAGGTGAAGGAATTATTACCTCAAAACCATTAAGCTGAGCTCTTCGCCATTCTGCAATTAGTAGAGCAAAGGTTGCAGCCGCATCAGAGGGCTCTCCAGCGTGATCCTTCGCTTGAGTATTAGGATCAAGAGAATCCTTCAGATTTTTCTCCATCAACCATGCCTCAAAAATTGGTACTTCATGTTCAGTCAGAGGAGGGACCTCTGTTGTGCCATGTGCTAGGGCTTCTGCAGAAGTCCAGATAGCCTTGCCCTTGAACTTTCTTTTCTTGTCTGCGAGAACAGACTCTAGAAAAGTGAGATCTGTGCATTTGGCCACATCATCAATGCCAGTCCAATTGAAGACCTCCTTTTCTTCAATGGAATAGTATCCAAAATACTTCAGAATGTTGGAGAGTGATCCCAATCTCCACTTTCTCCCACTGTTCTAAAAATCGCTCTAGGCGCCCGACTAGTCCCCGCCTAGGCGCTAGGCGGTGGTCGGGCGCCCCGATTTCGGTCTAGGCCCTCCGACTAATTGAATCGGTGCCTAGGTGAATTCGTCGGCCGTCTAGGGCGCCTATAGCTAGTTGCCCGCCCAGAGCGCTTAATGGGCCGCCTAGGCGTCTAGATTCATCGAACAATTTGTTTTTTGCCTTTTTATTATAGTATCCTAAGAAATATGTACCTTTAACTTTGACAATGCATGTGAAGAAAACTACTAGTGAGTAAGTGGGTAGATATAATATATTATTAAATGTGATAACTCTATCATTCATGCATGTTAATGTGTATGTGTGTGTATATATTTTTTATACACACACAAATACAACATTACTAATCATATTTATGCAAAAATATTGATAAAACTACAATTTCGATGTCTCCGATTAGTCCCCGCCTAGGCGCCCGCCTAGCCGACTAGGCGCTAGGCGCTAGGCTGGCGCCCGATTAGCGCCTAGCGCCTTTTAGAACATTGCTTTCTCCATTCTAGCACTCTTGCAAACTGCTTGTTTAGTGCTCTGAGTATATCACCTTGGATCTCATGATCTTCAGGTGTGCTGTTGTCAAGTACGGGGTTGTCTGATGAGGGTAGGGCTTCAACAAGTACCTCTTGGTTTTTATTTGGAGAGATATGCTCTGGTTCCCCCTGAGCATTAGCAATCTCCATTACTACTTCGTTTAGAGATTCAGAAGAGCTTGAGAAGATAATTTTGGTTCCTTGCCAGACAGTCTTCTTTGGTTGAGCAGAAGCAGAAAAGTCTTCAAGTTCCCCCTGAGTTTCAGGTACCTCCACAGAGATTGGAGCAACAGGTGGTGCACCCTTCTGTTTTTTTTTTTTTTTGCAATGGTGTAGCAGAGGAGGTGGACTCTGCAGAGATAGAGGCAGACCTTTTTCTCTTGGAAGCTTGCTTCTGGGCTACCACCTTCCTTGGAGAGGGCTTTTTAGCCAACCTCTTATGGGCAATCTTTTGTGCCAGAGGAGTTTCATCTTCAGAGTTAGTGGTTGAAGGGGTAGATACCTTCTGTTGGGCTTTCTTCTGGTATGGTTTGGCCTTCTTTGGTTTAACCATCTTCTTGGCAGGAGGCATTTCTTCCTCAGATTCAATGTCAGGGACCTTGTGAGAGATCTTATGTTGCATCTTCTGTCTGTTAATCTCAAGCTTATTCATCCTCTTGATTTCACCCTTGATGGCTGCGTCTCTGTCACTTGTAGTGAACATGAAGATAAGCTTGGAGTGGTCAACATCTATTGGATTTCTGATGCCAATTCTTTGGTTCATCAGAAGTTCAGAGATGAGTAGTCCATGACCAACTTTTCCAGTGTAGAGTCCTGTTCCAGTGTTCTTCTTTTTTGCTATTTTGACGAACTCAATCAGTGATCTGACAATCACTTGTCCCCAGTTGATGTTTCCTCCATGTAGTATGGCATAGATGGCCTTGGCCTGTGAGGTAGTGAATTCGTCAGTGGAGGAGTATCTGCACCAAACGCACTTGTGAAGAATGTTTACCAGCATCTCGATATCCCTCTTCAGAAAATATTTCTTCCCAGTCAGCTTTTGGATTTTGTCCACGGATCTTCCATAGTTCAGAGCGAACTCATCGACTGAAAGAGAGATGGTATCAAGGTCAAGTAGACCAGTGTCAGCATTCTCTGTTTGTAATTTGAAGAGGTTGTTGATGATGTCAGCATTAATGGTGACCTTCTCACCATTGACAGTGGAGGTGATGACCTCTCCTGCAAAGTCAGCGTTGAGGTAGAACTCAACCACATCCTGGTTGCTGTACTTTGCGTAGTTGTAGGTGATGACCTTCACTAACTGAGATCTCTCAAGTCCAGAGATTAAGTTTTCCACTAAGTCTTTGTTTTCGGCAAGCTTTGGGAGTGCCTAGAGATCACACTTCATCCCGGTGAGAACGTTCTTGGTTAGTGTCTCCTTCTGAGATTTGGTTAGAGAGTTGAAGCAGATAACGACCATTTTAGAGAGAGTAGGGAGTAGGAGGTTTTAGGGTTATGAGGATTTGAAAGCTTGAGAGATGAGAGCAGTAGCAATTTTAAGTCGAGGACGAAGGGTATATAAGGCTTTGGATTGGAGGCGTTTGAGATGATTTGGCGGTTTCCCAATGTTGCATTAATGGAACGTGGCATTAAATGAAACGTGGTAATAAGAATATCGTGGCGCAGTAAGTGTTCTGCGGTTGTAATCATTTCAGGGGTATAGGAGTAAATAACCTTTGAGAGATGATTTGGGTTATTAACTCGAGTGACCCAAAATTTTGCCAAGTCCACAACCTTCTGTTGAGTGTCTTCAGATCAGAAGGGTTCTGTCTCAGATGAGTTTCTTAGCAGGGTTTCTGATACAGAGGAGTTCAGTACAAGAAGGCTTCAATTGCAGGGGTTCTGTTACAGGGATGTTCTGTAGCAGAGGGTCTAACCACAGAATAGACTTCCTTCAAGACTCTCTAGGAATGTCATCCATCATGCCTAGCTCTTCTCTTAGCTTGTTGAATCTTGCCTCAGAGAGAGGTTTGGTCAGAATATCTGCTAGCTGGTCTTCTGTTGGAACATGCTCCATGGAAATGTGTTTCTTTTCCACATGATCTCTGATGAAGTGATGTCTGACCTCAATGTGCTTTGTCCTGGAGTGTAGCACAGGGTTTTGAGTGATGGCAATGGCACTTGTGTTGTCACAGAGGAGCTTGATCTCTTTTGCAATGACACCATAATCCTTGAGTTGTTGTTTCATCCAGAGTAGTTGAGCACAACAGCTTCCAGCAGCAATATACTCAGCTTCAGCTGTACTAGTTGAGATAGAGTTCTGCTTCTTGCTAAACCAGGAGACAAGTCTCCCACCTAGCAATTGGCAGTGACCAGAGGTGCTTTTTCTATCCATCCTGCAACCTGCAAAATCTGAGTCAGAGTAACCAATTAGTTCAAAGTTACCATCCTTGGGATACCATAGGCCTGCATTTGGATACCTTTGATATATCTGAATCTGATGATCTTTTTAGCAGCACACAAATGGCTCTCCTTGGGCTTTGATTGGTATCTGGCACAAATTCCAACAGCAAAAGCTATGTCTGGTCTGCTTGCAGTTAGATAGAGGAGAGATCCAATAATTCCTCTATATGTTGTTGCATCAACATCTTTTCCTTCATCATCTGGTCCAATTCCTTGAGAAGCATTCATGGGAATCTTGACTGAAGATTTCCCATCTATTCCAAATTTCTTGATCAGCTCTCTGGTGTATTTTCCCTGGTTGATAAAGATTCCTTCTGGAACTTGTTTGACTTGCAATCCAAGGAAATAGCTCAGTTCTCCCATCATGCTCATTTCAAACTTCCTTTGCATAACTTGAGAAAATTTCTTGCATAATTCTGAGTTAGTACTTCCAAATATAATGTCATCAACATATATTTGTACTAACAGAATGTGATTTGCAACAGAAATTTTTGTTCTAAAACAAGGTTTTAATTTTGAGTGTAAACGCAACCTCCTCACACTTGAGCTGGACCTCGCCCTCGAGGTCTTCTTTTAAGGCACAAAACTTTGAAATAAAGACACACATTTTTTTTTTGGTTCTTTCCTCACACTTGAGTTTTGAAAAGATTTTGTGAAGAGGAATAATGAAACAGGAATAAAAAAAATTTTACATCATTCATAGTCAGTTTGTAAGAGCATTTAAGTCAAAAGAGCAGCACAATGTCCAACCTGAATAAACAAACAAACACAATAAAATGTTAAGGAAGAAACAAAACTAAGCATCGCCTACGTAATCTCGTGGGCCATGGAAAGGCCTAAGCCAATCTCTTATCTCATCAACATTGAAGCACACCCTTCAAACACACAAACAAACAAATGATGTTATATAAAACATGGGTTGCCTCCCAAGAAGCGCTTCTTTAACGTCACTAGCTTGACGTTTGAGAGAGAACTCTCAGCTATGCCTGTCAGTTGTGGTGCACTCATCATTAGTGCCTCCACCTTATCCTCCAGGTATGCCGTCAGATGGCGTAGACCTTTGAACTCTCGTGACCACCAAAATGTGGTATAATCTTCAAAGAACACATCGTTCGAACAAGGAATTAGCACATATCCTGCATCACTTTCATTAGTATAATCAACAACTATTTCAAGATCAGGTGCCTCTGGTGTCTCCAACTGCTCATAAAGAGCCTTCAAGGTAGAAACAACTTGAATAGAGATTGCATACTCCTCTTGATGGGTTTTCTCTTCTTCATCTATGCCCTCAACATGAAAATCACAAAGCTTAGACTCTGTGTCACTCTCTAAGAATGCATCCCAACCTCCTAACTCACAACCCCCACAAATATCATCTAGGCAAACAGATCTTTGCCTAGCACAACAATGCTCATCATGATCAAGTAAAGAATCAAAGAAAGCATCATCGGACATTGTTTCCTTCACATCACAAGTTTCATCAACTATTTCAACAGGCGTTTGGGCTTGTGTAGGATCAAAATCATCATCAAGGCTATCTTTCAGGGACTTTTTAAGTGAGAGGTCATCCATAGATGGTAAGGTAGGTTCCTCATCACAAAGTATCTCATCATCTATGATTTCTTCATCAACCTCATTGGGCACTTTCATATGGGGCTCTTGAGAACTAAGTTCTACGAGGATAGGCTCTAGCTCAGTAGCAATGAGAGGCTCAAAAGAAATAGGGGTGAGAAGAGTTTCAACCATCTCTCCCATAGTTACCGTAGCCTCCTCCTCAAATTTACTACCTCCCTCGTATGTCTCCTCTTGAACCTTGTGCTCATTGCCATAATTGATTTGTTCAAACAACTCTTTGATACTTTGATCACGAGATGCTAGTTCAATCCTTGCCCTTTTTAGTTCTTCCACAAAATCGAGTAAGGATGATTTTAACTCTTCGAGCTCGTGTTGGGGATAAGGTGAAATTCCAGAGTCACCCTCGTAGGAGTACTCGTTTGTGCTGGTGTAATGATTTTCTAGCCTTTCTTGGTAATTTTCATGATAATTAAAATCATCATGATAATTACCTTGATAGGAGAAATCATCACAGCCTTCAAAGTTTTGCCCTTAGTGGAAATAATTCTCTTGAAATCGGTAATCTCCATACCCCAAAGGCGGATTTTCGCACCATTGATAACCATGATTGTTATCCTCATAACCTTGCTCATAGTATCCTTCATTTTGATTATTTTGGAAAGTTTGTTGTTCATAGTATAGATAGTGATATGGTGGTTGAGAATTAAAGTGTTCACTTGAGTAATCCATGAGGAAATCTCAAGCAAACATGTGAGAACAAAACGAAAAAGAGAAAGAAAGTCTCCCTAATTTGAATTCGCCCATGCTAAAATCAAAATCAAGAAATCACCGTGCCATTCCCCGGCAACGGCGCCATTTGATAACCGCTTTCGCGGCGTTGTAGTAAAACGGAGTCTAACCTTTCGGTTTTTCCCCGAGTATCGTGTCTCTCGAGGAATGGCGGAGGAGCTTCTTGATTTTAAGTCCAGTCACAGGTTATCGCAAATTATTGGAAGCTTTCCAAATTAAACTTTTGATTGATTTTTTAAACTACTTTTTGGAAAGGAAAGTAAATTAAATTGTGCAAATACTAATGATGGCTCAAAAATAAACTAAAGAAAAAAATTTAATATTAAACTTAAATGGATTGATGCAAATAAGGGCAATCAATTGAGTAATTAGAAATGGATATATTCTTGGACCTAGTAATTAGGAAAATTAAAACTAAAATTGGACTAATAATTTCTTTCCTCATAGACAAGAATGCAAACTATTTTCATTAATTTATCCTATTTCTAGGTGTCATTAATGTGTTCAAAATGGTTGGCTTGAATTAAATTCTAACCTCATAGACAAGGTAGAAATAATTCTCCAATATTTTAATTAATAAAAATAGCCAAATTCATTAACTAGTTAAACTCATTATTTAAGCAATTGAATTTATCTCTCATAGAAAAGATGTAAATCCCTTTCATTAAATTATACTATTTCTAGGCCTTATTAATGTGCTTGAATATGGTTGGCTTAAATTATTTTCTAATCTCATAGACGAGTTAGAAATAATTTTCCAAGAATTTAATTAATGAATATGGCTAACAATTATTAATTACTATTTCATCATTTCAAACAACTAGTACAAATTATTAATTTTAATCCCTAATTTTCGGTCAACAAGTCAATCCATATTCCTTTAGTCAATTCATGCCCAAAACAAATCTATATAATATAATAAAGCAAACCTTTGTGGAATGCTTTAGAGAAAAATTTGACATGTGGCACTCTCTTCATGCAAAAATTTGCCAAGTGGCAGCTCCATATTAATACAATATCATTATGAAGCTCAAAGCAAACCTTTTGAGCTTCTTAACACACGTTACATGCATCAATTGTAAGCATTTAAAATGATCAAGAAAAATGCATTCACCTTCCAAACAAACTCCACATATATATACTTCGTATTACAGTTATGGTTTTGTCCAGTCGGATGGACATGACCTTCTATCCGACCGACGTCATTGGGGTCGGTTTCTGGTTGAAGTTTTTGAACATGTTCTATTGTTCTTCATAAAGTTTAGATTGTATCCACAAAATATCAACTTATATTTAATCGGGAAATCAATTAAATAAATTATTGAAAAAAACCCGCTTTTATATTTAATCGAGAAATCAGTTAATTAAATTATTGAAACAAATTGTGCCAAACTATATACATAAAAGCGGATTTTTTCAATAATTTATTTAACTGACTTCCCGAGCTAAAATTTCGTGGACATAATCTACACTTCATCTAAAAAATTCATAAAAAAATCCACCGATAATCTTCCCAAACTGCCGTCGGTCGGTCGAAGGATCCTATCCAGAAGGCTGGACAAGATCTTTTCCTCTCATAAGCAAACGATGCCCCCTTATAATACATCAATTACTTATGTCATCATATTTCCTTTTAAGGCATTTATCCCACTTCTTATTGCACTCGCTTTACAGGTTATTTTGCCCAGCTACTTATCTCCTATAGCACCTAAATAGACACATTAATTATATTAAAAATTCCCGAAATGTTTTAGTTAAAATTTTCTTCAAAAATTACATTTTCTCTAGGCGTGTTTTTAATAATTCATCAACCGGTAAAACTATTTCAATCGCAATTTACTAAGCACATTGATTTACTTTATTAATTAATCATCACAATTATTTTTTTATCAAGTATGTTATTCCCGTTATTGTAATTATATTGCTTTTTTTATTGTAATTATATTGCTTATTCTAGGGAATCAAGATTCATACAACAATTAAGAAGATGTTGATTTATAAGTTTGAAAGACTTTTGAATGAGTCCAAATTTTACATATGAAAGGGTTTGAAAACCATACTTAATAAAATACATATAAAACATAATGTTACCAATTGGACCAGATCATGTCACCTCCTAATAATGATGACGATGATAATGTTGATATTATTAAGTACTCCCTCCGTCCCCTTTATATTGTCTCAGTTCCTATTCACTTGGTCAACACAAATCACTCTTAATTTCTTACTTTATATATAAATTTTTTATCAAATTTGATTCAGGTTTTTGCGACTTTGTAAAGCTTTTAATGCAGTTTCTAAATATGTAATTTTTTCCCCTAAAAATAATTTGAGTGCGGACAGGGATCCGTTTGCTTTATCATCGGTCAAACATCGTAAACCGTAAAGGGACAATAAAAAGGGGGCGGAGGTAGTATTTAATAATAATAATAATAATAATAATAATAATAATAATAATAATAATAATAATAATAATAATAATAATAATAATAATAATAATAATAATAATAATAATAATAATAATAATAATAATAATAATAATAATAATAATAATAATAATAATAATAATAATAATAATAATAATAATAATAATAATAATAATAATAATAAAAGTAATATATCATATCCATTTGATCTGAAATTTTCATGCCTGATGTGGATATTTTTTATCTGATTTAATTTGATTTGTATCGTCTGATCTAATCTTCTGATATGGTCTGAATAAAATAAAAATAAATAATAAAATTTGGACATGCATAACAGCTCCTTGATCACAAGGTCTACCACATTAACATGGATGTAAAGGTCGATTCATTCTTTTGTCCAAGTTTTATTAATATCTCTCTCCTAAGTTAAGATTCATTTGTCTAGCTTCCGCGCATCCACGATGCAACTATATTCTCTACTGGGAAAGTTCCCGAAATAGGACTAAAACAGTTTGAAAATTCCAAAATAGGACTGTCATGTTTTTATTCCCAAAATAGGAGCAATTACTGTCATCTGTCAAGTTTGGAAAATACTGCCATGTTTGAAATATGATACTGCCAAAACTTAGTCCTATTTTGGGAATAAAAATTTGACAGTTCTGTTTTGGAATTTTCAAACCTTTTTAGTCCTATTTTGGGTAATATTCTCTACTCAATTATATTTTTCAACAATAATCTTAATGATTTCTAAATTCCTTCTTAGAGACTTAATATAACTCATTGAATTGCATAGTTTATGAGTTCACATGTGATTCAGTATCACTTCTATTTTTTAAAATTGAATTTCATTCATATTTTTCATAACAAACACTAGAACATATTTTTCCGTGCGGTGCACGGGTACACATACTAGTTTAGCTAATAAACATCATTTTTTCATTTAACAATACAATGAATAAATTCAACATTAACAAGGAATTAAACATGTATAATAGCGAAAATTAAACAAAAATAATATTCTGCCAAAATAAACTTGTAGAACTAAAATATCACCTTATGGAATTTTTCCCGAATTTTATAACCTAAAATCCAATTTTAACAACTAATTGATAATTTTCCCAATATTAACTAGAAAATACAAAAAAAGCAACTACAAATATTCTAAATTCGTTCTAAATTTTATATTGACTACTAGGATTGATATTACTGTGAATTAAACTGGAATTAGGACAGAAACTAATTTTTTGCCTTTTTTGAGTATTTAATTTAATTTATGCAATAATAACAACTAAATGCCGGAATTAATTAAAATTTACTTCTACTTCGTAAAAATTAACTTTGTTTTGATAAATAACTACCTTGAGGCTAGTAAACAACTATATAATTAATTGGAATGGATTTAATGTCAACAACTATTTTATTCAATTTTTGGAAGAAAATGCGAAATAGTGGAATGATTTTCTGGAAATTTTCGAAGCACAGATAGAAAAAACTAAGTACAGATTCAGATTCTACTCATTGAAAGGATGAAAATACATATAAAGAACTCACAATTTGGAGCTAAAATGAGAAAGATATGAAAGATTGAAGTTGAAGGTGCAACAATGGTGGAAATCCGAGCTTTGAGGAGGAAGAAGATGCCCTTTTTGATCTGATTTGGGCTTGAAATTGGTGTGTTTGAGTTGGGGAAAAAATGTAGAATTTATAGGAAAAATTCTTCAGTAGGCGGCCAACCAGGCGGCCGCCTTTGATCTCATTTTGGCCGCCTTTGGTCTAATCACCGGCAGACCGGATCCGGCGAATCCCGGCCGCCGCAGGCGGTCTAGCAGGCGGCCGCCTGCCGTTCCTGTCTGGCCGCCTGCCGTCAATTCTCACCTGCCGGTTGGTGGCGCCGTCGTGGCGTGCCGCAGGCGGTCACCGAAGGCGGCCGCCTTCGGTCTAGTGTCGGCAACCTTCGGTCTTCTGCTGTCTCGGGTCAAAGTCAAACCGTATTTTTTTTTCTCCGTAGGCGGACAACCAGGCGCCCAGAATGGCTGCCTATTTGGGCGCATTCTGCCTAATTTGTCTGGCAAATGCGGCTTTTCCTGCTCTTTAAGATTGTCTTCTAGATCACCTTGATATAATGCTTGCTTCTTCTGGTATAACTGCATTTGTCACTCAAATTGACTCATTTTGTGCTCAATCGACCCGAAACTCCGGCAAACATATTATGAATGTGATTTTCATCTGATTTCATGAAACTTGAACCAAAATATCTAAAACATGCCTTTTCTTTCTATTTTCAATAAAAAATCACTTACATTTGATAAGAAAAATAAGTACAAAAATGGACTTATCACTGGTACCCATTATCCACCTGGTAGTCATGGTAAACAGCAGTATGATTCACTTTGGGCAGATGCTTGTGAGGTTCATGCTTTCTGTTAGCATATTTTTGCATAGCCTTCTTGGTTGGAAAGAAGTCCCATATACTATCAAGAGCAGAGAGACGCTTAACCTTGGGCTTCTGAGGTTGACCAGGCAACCTCTTCTTCCTAAAGTTAACTTTCTTTTGATATCTGCCTTTCAGATAGTGGTTTCTGATACAGTTCATGAGGATGTCTGATATGAGTTTGCCTTTGGTTGTTATTATTTTGAAAACCTTTTGGATTGTTAGGTTTTCTGCCAGGTTCATTGATTTTCAAAACTTGTTTTTGTTTGGCCTTTAGATTTTGGTTCTCTGGTCTGACTTTCTCATGAATAACCTTAGTACCAGAAGTACTAGCATGACAGATGGGGCTAGAAGTCTGTGGCACTATGACCTTATCAGCCTTGGCAACTTTGGTGCTAGACTTTACAGAAGGCTCACCAGACTTTGTCCCAACATATCCAAGACCAGAGGTAAGACTATGAACATCATCAATACTCTTTATAGAAGATTGCATCTTCAAAAGACTATCATATCTGATTTCAAGATTCTCAATTTCTCTTATTCTTTTTAGAAGAGACTCATTTTCAGCTTCTAGTTTGTCTCTTTCCTTAATTAAGAGATTAAGTTTGTACTCAGTCTCCTTCCTTAAGTCAAGGATTTCAAACTTTAGCTTACTGTTCTCTTCTTTAATAGAAGAATAAGTAGCTTGGATAGATTTGAACTCTTCCCAAAATGATGACATTGGATCATCATTTAAGGTTGTGCCTACCGAAGAAGAAATAGAGTCGGCTGTAGAGTATACCTCATCATCAGATTGAGCCATGAGGCATAGGTCTTCTGTGTCTGCATCAAGGCAACAGAAGGCCTCATCTGAGTCTAAATCAGAACTGGATTCTGTTTCAGAAAGGGGATCTTTCTTAGTTTGCTCACTGATCAATGCCTTCCTTCTTCTGGCATGATCTTCATATTTCTTCTCTCCCTTTTGTCCTTGTCTTTTGGACACTCTGGGATGTGGATAGTTGGCTTTGAAGTGGCCTGGTTGTCTGTAGTTGTAGCAGAGGAGTTCTCCACTGCTTTCAGAAGACTTGGTCTTCTGGAAAGGTCTTCTGCTAGAAGATGGACTCCTTCCATCTTTCTTCATAAATTTCCTAAATTTTCTGGCAAAAGCAGCCATATATTGATCAGATAATAAGGTAGAAGGGTCAAAATCTTTTACCTTAGAAGTGATGGCTGTGAGAGCAGTGGTGGTTCTCTCATCTGGCACTTCTTCCTTTTCATCATCATGCATCTCGAACTCATAAGCTTTGAGGTCTGAGATCAGCTTCTCTGTTGAATAGGTTTTGACATCCTTGCTTTTTTGGACATCAATTACTTTCATCTTCCAGACTGGAGGCAGTCCTCTGAGAATGTTCAGATTAACTTCCTTGATTGTGAGTTCCTTTCCTAGTTCAGAGATCTCACTGGTGAGGATTAAGAGTCTGGCATGCATCTCAGCTATGCATTCCTCAGGTAGAAGTTTGAAGTCATCAAACTTCTTCATGGCTATGGTCAGCTTGTTGTCTCTTTCCTGTTCATCTCCTGCTCCTATGAGATCAAGTTTATCCCATATTTCTTTAGCAGTCTGACACTTCTTGATCCTGTTGAAGTATCTGTTATCAATGGCCTTGTAGAGGATATCCTTGGCTATGTTGTCAAGGTTGTATTGTCTCCTCTCTTCCTTCGTCCATTCTGATCTGGCCTTTTCAATCATTTCAGGCTGAGTTTTGTCAGCAGAATATGCAATGTTTACTTTCATGAACTTGGTGAAGGGTCCTTCTTCAAGGACTTCCCACATTTCATCATGAAGGGCACATAGATGTGCCTTCATTCGGATCTTCCAGTCATCATATTTCTGATCTGAAAACATGAGATGCTTTGCAAGAGAGTTATCCATAATAAGAGTTAACGAGGCTAGGAACAAGTGGATCTTTGTTCAAGGAGTAACCTAAGAGATTACAAGAACAAGGAGGCTCTGATACCACTTGTTGGTCCCGGTTAATGAGGTAACAGTCTAGAGGGGGGTGAATAGACTGTTATGGTTTTTAACTTTTTCAAGCTATGTACCAAGGTTAACAGAATAGGCTATTCTGTTGAGAACAGACTGGCAACGGAGATCTTCTGGTAGGTGTTCTGTCGGGTTAGCCTTACAGAGGGGCAAAGGCACTTGGCCTTCTGTTAACTCACAAGAGGTGTTCTGCTGAACACAGATACCACTTCTTTGGAGTTAATCAGTTTACAAGTAATAAAAGCAGTAAATAAATGACACCAGGGATTTTTATAGTGGTTCAAGGAACAACTCGTCCTCTAATCCACTGTTCCACTAAGCTTGTAAAACAACGGTTACAACGCCTTAGTCCCTAGAACTTAAGAAGCTCTCCACGTCTTCTTCAAGTCTAGATATCTCCTGGGATGCACTTCCTTACTTCCTTTAGACTGGTCCTTTCACTGAGCTTTCCGGAAGTATACCCACTTCACTACTCCAGTTACTTGGACGCCCTTCTTTGTAGAAGATGTTCTGTTGAAAACAGGGTTTTCTCCGACTTTCTTCGTCACAAAAGATTTGTAATGAGATGCTTGAAGTTGTTGAAGAACAATAGGAACTTTGCTCTTGTTGGTGATGAAGAACTAATGATCTTCCCAACGTAGGCTTTTCTTGTTGATGGAGTTGAAGTTTTAATCTCAAGAAAGCTTTTTAATGTTGAAGTTAGAGCTCAAGATGTAGCAAAATTATTTTGTTGTTCTTCGGGTAGTATCCTTTATACTGAGGTTGTCTTCCCGTTGGAGGAGGAGACAACTGCATTGAATGAGCGTACTATTTGAGTTGACCGGTTGGACCCACAAGTTTGGCGGCTTGCTATTTTGGGATAGGCTTTCCAGGAATCTCGGTCAATCATCAGCTTTTACTCTTCGGAGTATGGAGCTCATTAAATGAGCATTAAATGCTGTCCTGTAGCATTTCCGTTGAGTATGAGCTAGCCATTGAGGGAATCTTCCGTTGAAGTATATCGGCGATGTAGTTGGCAAACTTTTTAGTTGTTTGATCTTCTGATGCAGAATTCAGAGGGGCAGGTTCCAGAGGATCACGAGCTCTTCTGATCATTAGAACTCCAACAGAATACCATGTGCACTTCTGTTGGAATAGGTTATTAGAGAGTCCTTGTCCTTGAGTCAATATAAAGGCCAACAGAGGATCTTTTGTACTGATGTTCTGATGAGATTCTACAGCGAGTCAGAGGACCTTCTGTCAGGATAGAGGTTCATCAGAGGGCCAAAAACAGCTTCTGTCTGGTGATCTTCTGTTAGTCGATTATTCTAAGAATGCTTACACTTAGAAAAATTCTAATACAACAATTCTAATGGGGGTACTCTGTTGTTCTAATAAATCTAGCATCATCAAAATCTTAATACATTTATTCCTTACATATTTTCTTGTTTTAGACATGGAAGAGATGGAGGTTCCCGTCATCCCTGGGAGATCATTTTTGGCCACTTCCGCAGCCGTCATTGATGTGCAAGCAGGCACCGTAAAGCTAAGAGTGGGAGGAGACGATGAAACATTCAATGTATGGAAAACACAATCCATACCAACTCAAAACATGGAGGTCAACACAAATCCTTCCATCCCTCCAACACACCACGGGAATGAAAAGAATGGACGGACAACTCCATGGCCTCCCCACGATCTCAAAAAGGTAACATTGGTCAAACGTCTTCAAGAGCCCAATCACACGTGAGAGGTACGTTGCGTCCGGCCTATGACGTTAAACTAAGCGCTAATTGGGAGGCAACCCAACAAATTCAATTATAAATAAATATGTTTAGTTAAATACATATTCATATTTATTTATAATTGAAACCCAAAAAAAACAAAAAAAAAAACAAAAAAAAAACAAAAACAAAAACAAAAAAAAAAAACAAAAAAGAAAAAAGAAAAAAAAACATCATCTAAACTCATGTATCATGCATCTCCTACTCTCACAAGACGGCCCATTCCGCTATTGAAGATTTTATCCTCCATTGCATCCTCCAATGTACATTGAGGACAATGTATTATAAGTGTGGGGGGGGGGGGAGTGCATCTCATGGGTAGTTAAAACAAATTTTGTGTACAAAATTTTTTTTTTTAGGAATGTAAAACTGTCATATTTCTCTTTTTAACGGGTATTTGGTTGAGAAAGTTTTTTTTTAATTACTTACAAAAACCTATCATTTTTTAGACTACTCTTTACTCTTGAAAACTACTCCAAAAAAATAAACCTTGTGAATAGAAAGCATCTCCTTCCTTCATTTCCAAAAATGGTCAAATACTTCTCAAACACTCAAACACCATTTTGGAACACATAACCCACTCTCACACCTCATCAAATAAATAGGCATCATCAAATGACTTTCAGTAAATACTAGTTGAAGACCTTTTCAAATGAGTTATAAAAAAAAATTAAATAACTCATGGTCTCAACTAGGAAAGTTCAATGAATTCATACAACTGAAAAGTCAAAAACACCAAAAAGCCATTCCACTCACCCAAAAAGTCATAGTCACAAATCACACCTTTATTCTCAAGAGTATTAGTAGTTTCCTAAATCTAAATGATACTTTTTGTGTTTAATTGAAAAAAATGGTTTTTGGACCGAGAATGATAAAAGAGTTTATATGTCATTTTTACCTCTCTTAAAATTAAAATTATTTTTGTTCATATATTTTTGTTGAAACTAACCAAGGCATCCAAAGGTGAAGAAATTGCTTGAGGACAAGCAATGCTCAAGTGTGGGGGAGTTTAATAGCCGTTATATTTACTTGTGTTTAACATAAGTATTTATGAGTATTTGTTGAAGAAAAGAAGAGAAATCGGGCAAATACCTCCAGAATGAGAGCTAGAGCATAAAACATTGCGATGCATGGCTTTTTGGACCAAGAGAATAACGTTCTGTCCATAATTCGAGTATAAATTATTGTAGAGAACTCGAAATCACTCGATTCGAGTTTCATGTGAATTCTAACTCAATAAGGTACAAATGTTATGAACACGTCATGGCCAAAATATGAAGGGAACAAGACTCAATCAACCAACAAAGTCAGATGTTGTTGGGGGGATTTCAGGATGCCTACCTCTCAGTGTTTTATCCATATTTTTTGATTGGATGAATAAAATCACCCCATTCAAGTTTTGGTGGATAGAAGACTTCATTAGCTACAACTTTGATGAAGGACTCATGTCCAAATTCGTAGCGGAACATCCCCAAAATCCCAGGACAACACTAGCGCCGGATATTCACCAAACCGGCGCCGGTTGCATTTAATCTGCCATTTTCCCGGTTGGCCGACGTATAACCGGCGCCGGTTTTACCCTATAACCGGCGCCGATTATGGTGTTTTTCAGCATTATTCCATCCCCAAAGTAAAACCGGCGCCGGTCAAGCCTAAAACCGGCGCCGGTTAATCCCAATTCTGCACAAAACATGGAGACGTGCAGGCTGTGCAGCAAGATCTTGATGGGAAAAACCCACTTTCCATATGATCTGATCAAATATATTTTCCATGCTTGATTGTTGGGCTCGAATAGACTAAAAGATGCCAATCTTTAGCCTATATAAAGCCCCCAATTCATCAAACAAGATCATCATTCCATTCTTGAAGATTAAATTTCAGTTTTTATATTTCCTTTTTGCATTTTCTTGAAGTGTTGGAGAAGAAGCCATTTCTCTCATCTACAGTTGGTTCTAGGTATTATTTCTTGTATGTTATTGTATTTCATTGTTCTTAGTTACACTTTTGTAATTAATATGAACATTAGAGGCTAAGTTTTTAGCTAAGGCTAGGGATGAACTTCTATGCCCACTAGGTGTTTGATAAAAGTTCTAAACCAATAAATTGTGATTTATCCTTTACATTTCGATTATTTATGACTATGGTGTACAACATAGAAGTATGTTAAACTTAGTTTATGCTTGCAATTAACGTTGAAGTCTAAACTATGAACACTAAAGGATAAACATATATATTACAGAGAATAGAAATATATCCGGTATTATATGATACGGGTGTGATGTCTTGATATTCAACGGGGGTTTCGGTAGATGAATGTAAGCCGTAACGGGACCTACACGTAATGAAAACCACGCTCTCGCTGCCTTAACCGGAGTTGAGAATATATTAGCGACATCGTATTCATAATTGTTGGTAAAGAAC